>OZ038480.1:5418083-5623083 GCA_964036315.1 Acanthosepion esculentum | reverse complement strand
TGCTCTATATTTTATGCAAAAGTTTCATGTTTAAGTGATAAATATACATGTAGATTAACATTTCCTCCGTAATCGTCAAAAGATATTGTCTTTATAAATTATAAATATTTGATTTTAAGTCATAAGTTAATAGTATTGTCTCTTTTTTATCGTTGTCTATTGGCAGATTTAATCGAACGGCTTTAGCCTCGGGAAATGCAAGATGATATTAATCTGCTTAATGTCAACGTCATCATTAGTACTCGCATGCAAACAGGGACCAATTGGATTCAATAGGGCGTGTCCTTAAAAGATTGTGTTTATGATGATAATCCGACGATTAAGGAAAGTATATTTTAAAACTATGTACTTTAGTAATATCAACTGAAATCTATCTTATATGCACACATATTATGACAGTATTTATAACATGAGATATCAATGCACAAATCATCTAGAGTTATATACAATAAAATCAAAACATGTGATCAAAAACTTTTCTCAGCAAAGTATTTCCGGGTCTCATCTGAACATAATTCCCAGTCCACTTCAGATACTCAAATTGTTTACAGGTTCTTGATTCATTGTTTTGATGAGTTTGAGCTTAGAAAACGACCTTTCTCCAGATGCTACTGTCACTGGGATGGTAAGAAAAGGTCGAAGATCTGTAGATCTCTTGTTGCAAGCAAGAAACACTGGTATTTGTACAGGATTTTGTGATAGTTTTGATTAAATAATTGGCTTTATTGTTTCAATTTCCTCATAAAGCATGGAACCATTAATTTCAGCCATTTTAGTTGTTGCTACTTTTTCTGCTGTATGGACGAATCTGGAATAAGTTAAGGTTCTTTCCAAATGTGCAGCACATTTTCTCAGGTTTTATTTGAACATATCTTGAAATTTGTACAAGAATCTAATTTGAACAGTTGATACAACACTATGAGTTGTTACCCGTAGTGTTATATCAACTGTTCAAACCGAAGCTTAAGGGTTTGCAATGCTTTATCTATCACCTGTTTAAAGCATCGCACTTTACATGTTTCTTTTGGATCTGACAGAGGTTCATCAGCTGCTTCGTAATCAAACAATCACCTCTTCTTATGTACAAGACTTTTGAAGTTCAACATCCAGGTCTTCAGCAAGTTCCCTGACATCAGCCAATGCTTCCTCAAAGCCCTTTTCTCTGAATGTTTTTAACTAGTTGCAGAGCTTTTCAAATGCTGTTCCTACATTCATGATTTCACTTTGAAGCCCCTTGATCACAAAATTTACCTGAAAGAGCAATCAGTGCCCAAATAATAGTCATAGTTAATTGTAATTTTTCATTTCATTCACCAAGTACTGAGCATTACTTTTGGCAAGGAGACCATTAGTAATAGTAGCCAACTCTTCAAGAGTAACATAGGCTTCAGAGACTCGGTATTTGTACACTGTCTATCCGAAATTCCCACTTTTTGATAGCGGTTTTACAGATTAGTCTCTAATATGACTCCCGGAATTTGTCCATCTATCTGTGAATGAAGAAAAATAGTGTATATATGTGCCAAAGAAAGTCATAGCATCTGGATAAACTTTGGCCATTCCACCCAGCAGATGATTATAGTTATGACATGTGCAGGGTGTGAAAAAATGCCCGAGAATTTCTTTGTAGGAGTCGTGCTTGTACACCTGAGTTTTGTCTCCTCATGTTGGGCTCATTATCATAAACATGGCTACAGATATTTTCAGCATCAACTCCTAATTTGAAAAGTGTTACATTTTCTCTATTGCTGCGTTCCTCTGCTAAAACGTTTGATCATGCACCACTGCTGGGATGTTTGATTTTGTACCATCAGCTACACATCTGATAACCAATGACTCTTGGTGTCTGATGTCAGGAGTGCAGTCAAGAATTATGGCGTAGTACTTGGCAGCCTAGATTTACATTCGGGACACCTTTTCTCTTGATATCAATTAGCTCATTTTGGATGTTTTCTTCCAAATATGATCATGAATTTCCTTGTTTTGGACTTTTCGCATGTATTTTCTCTCCTGCAGTTCACAACAATTCAGCATGTCTTGCAAAAAGCCTTTATAATTTCTCATGAGCAGACAGTCTTGTGTGGATGTTCGGCCATTTATTAAAACCAAAAGTTGTAAGTGCAGCTGTGGCATTAAAGTAAAAAATGTTTTCAAGAGTAATTGTTGTGACCAAGTAATGGTTAAGAAATAACAAAACAAGAGGTTGCAAATAAATAGTGTATTGAACAGTAAATATAACAGAAGTGGGTTACACGACTTGTGCGTCGGTTGACCAGCGTTCAGTCTATATCACTGTTTCCCCCCGAGGCTTACTTTCCTACGATTTTATAGTAAGTGGAAGAGTCCACAATAGCCTCATGAGCGGAAAGACACCACAACAGTAACAAAAGACTTTGTCACTTGAGAATGAGTTTAATAGGCATGGTCGGTCTACGACTTACCCATTTAGGAGATTTTCTCTTGCAGTGAAATTTTGAAAAGCGTGTTTCACTCTCATTTTTAAGGAAATCTTCCCTAAAAAATCTTGATGGGCCTTTTTTCCAAATAATCTGTTATAATGTTCGTATAAGCTCGTAGTTCTAGTTAATAATATTGTAATGAAAACAATGAAACAAAAGATTAGTGAAGAAAAGTTTTAATCGCATGATTAATAATGCAATAATAACGAATACAACAGTTCAGTGCGGCAATGCGTACGACTCAACGCTACGACCCACTTTACGACAAAAGCTATTGTTGAGAAGTTGGTTGTCTTTCTATACAACATTCTCACACCATGTCTTATTACTTCTGGACAGATTGCAGGATTATGAGTTAATTCTGAAGTCTCATCGCTAAAGTTTGAAATGGAAGGATCTTTTCTAGTATTTAAAACACCAGAAGTTCTCTAGCAGTTTTGCTCAACGGGAAAACTTCTTCTGTATCAGTGAATTGTTTTATTATTTTCAGCAGATTTTTGTAAATAAATTTCATCAGATTTATCTGATATATTTCCGCAAACAAATCTGCCTAGGGCACCTTTTTCTTTCTTTCCTTCAGCTATCTTAGCTTTTGCTAATGTCCTCATCTTACATCCACTCAAGTACTATTTTACCCATACCTCTTCATCTCTTACTCATAGTTGAAACTCAGGAATCACGGGACCCGATAAGAATAAATTAAATTAATTAAAATTAAATATAAATAAAAAATAAATATAATTAAAAAATAAAATACGCCTGATATTGTTAAAATGATTAGAGTTATTGAAAAAATGAATAGAAAAGTTGTAAAATTATTTGTAGCTGTATTTGGAAAATAATTTTAAATATATAGGGTGTTTCATAAAATTGTGACATTAATAAGTTGTATTTTTTAAATAGTGCACTATATTTTATTACGTGTCCTGATTCATTATCAATTTAAAAATAAAACTGGGTAAAATATTATCCAAATCTGTAAGTAAATTTTAAAGCTCTGGCCTTATTTTGATTTCTTCATATCTAAATAAAATCAAGTTTTTGTATTGTTATTAATTCTATAATAATATTTCGTAATTTTATTTTAAATATGAAAATCAAAATATGCAATAAAAATACTGTACCCCGTTTTAAAAACTCTACCATATTTATGCCATATTTTTATAAAGCACACTGTACATTTTGACAGTACTTTAAAACACTTTTTTATAGAAAGCATATTTTTTTAAATAATTAGTGGTTTCCGTATATTTTACACACGCTGTATAATATGTGTAATGTTACTACCAGCGCCCCTAGGTGCGGGGAAAAATTGAGTGAAATCGTTCAAATTGGTTTAAAGTCGGCTTTGCATGCAACCCTACGTCGCGGTCTGTGTTCAAATTGAAATAGAAAGTCCGTTATCGTTCGAAAAATTATTACAACATATTAAAGTGTATCAAAAATATTTTCGCTTGTAAATGAAAATTTCAAGTCTTATTTCACATATTCAAGCTAAAATACCATAACTCTATGACACTATTAATATTATTTATTGTGTGTTGCCTTTGCTTTGCTGAAATATTCAGAATCCATCGACCTTTCAACTTTTAAAACGCATGAAGTTAATTATATATGCAAATTACTGATATCGCACCCCTGGGGAATGAATAAAAAGATGGGAGAGTTCCATAAGACTTATACTAAACTATTTCATTAATTGCTCTTAACTAATCCATGGCGGAAAATTTGAAGATGAGCGCGACCGTTATGGGGGTCGTGCTCATCTTGAAATTTACTTGAAGTTACTCACGTTTCAGTTGTATTGCATTCACGCGAGTTGTGTTGTAAAAGTCGGTAGATTCTGGATTTTTTCACAATGTACACCTTAATGTGTCCCTCCAACACTTCAGCAGATCAGTTATCATTGCTTACTGTTGATACCATGTAAGCCAGTAAAATCTGTCACATGTTACATTCCGAGGAGATGGACACTGTTAAGTAACTCTCATTAATCTGAGAGATGACATGCAGAGGAATTACTCGACATGGCACAAAGATAATTCAATAAATCAGGGAAAACCTACTCTTATATTAAAAAAATCGAACACAGATAAATATAATATTAGTTGTGACATTTTAGAAAGAAATCATCAAAATTAACGTCATCTTCTTTATCAATTCTAACGAGGAAGATAAATAACATTATCGGCATAATTTGATTTTTTTTTCACTTCAAACTGTAGAAAATTCATCTCAAATGCAAAATAAAATATTTTTCTAGTCTATGAAGAAGGTACTGTAAAAGATCGAACGTGTCAAAAGTGGTTTCATATCGAAGATTTCTCGCTGAACAATGCTCTAACATCAGGTCCACCAAATAAGGTTGATGGCAATTAAACTAAGATTACTTGAAAATAATTTATAATTAACGTTATAAAAATATCTGAACCGAGCAAAAGCTGTTTGGTTATTTTTCTAACTTTGAAATGTCACTTTGACATGAATGAAACGAAAAAATCGCAGCTGAGCTGAATTTCTCTGCTTTATTCGCTGTTTAAATGTAAGGTTTTAATTTTTAAACATGTGGTAGGCAGCGAGGAAATTTACATGACAACTATGGGCATCACAGAAGGGCAAAGGTCAAATAAAATGAACCACTAGTAATCGAAGTAAAGGCCAATGTTCATCTAAATAAAACAATTCAACATATATGTTGGAACTGAATGTGTATCGTCTACAATGAGATCCTTGCAAAGAATCAAATGAATGATTCGAACAAGTACTGCTCCTAAATAGACCAAATGTAGGCAGATTTCGACGAAAAAACTTCGGAATTAATTAAACCAAAGGAGATATGCCATCATGATAGATAACAGATCATGAGATTTTGGGTGAAATACGAGTAATAGGTTCGCCTATCGCCCGGTTCACACGCTCCCTGGGCGTTTGAACAGGAATAGAGATTTATCACTTGTTTCCTGTTCAGAATTGGGTTTCGGGTTACTTCTAAAGTTTTATCATTATATTTCACTCCCAGTATCCTCTTGCGTCTTAGTGGCATTATCACCTTGATTGGGGTGAAATGATTTTTATTGCACTTTTCCATGACTGTGTATTATGGTCTTTATAGAATCCGTCAATGAAAAAAATTCAATTCCCTCGAAGATTTCAAAAGGCCTCAAGGGCCGCTTTTTTCTGAGAAAGCAAAAATATTCTGGGAAGATAAAATTATAACGCCACCTGAAATATGTTAGATGAAAGAAAGCAGAAAAAATGATGGCCAAGCAACGGAGATTTTGACAGTGACACTCACAGGGTTATTTATGCAGACGGAGAGAAAAACGATAAAGGAGTAGGATTGATACTAGATCAAGAATTCCAGAAATGCGTTCTGGGATAATACCAGTTATCCGAAAGAATTCTGGTAGTCAAGCTGAAAGGAAAGTCTTTCAACGTAGCTCTCATAATCGACAGCACAAAGTAAGAAAAAAGAAATCGAATCTTTCTACTCCATGCTAGACAATATCAAGGCTCATTGTAAATCGCAAGAAGTCATGATTATTATGGGAGACCTGAACGCAAAGTAGGCAGGGAGAGGGCAAAGGATATAGCCGGACTAGGAACCCGCAACAAACGTGAAGAAAAATGGATCTAATGGTGCACGGCCAATGACCAGGAAACAGCCAATGGTTCCACATGGTTCCAAGAACATCCGAGATGAAGAAGCCCAGGAAGAGAAACTAAAACCAAATTGACTACATAACTATCAACAAAAGATTCATGAGCGCAATGGTTCACTGTAAAACCTTCCCAAGTGCCGACTGTGGAAGCGATCATCGTCCTGTTATATGTAAATTAATAGTGAAACTACGGAAAGTGGAGTAGCCTAACGCAGCATCCAAATTGCAATACAACAAACTCCTGAGCGAGCCGTACCTGAAGGAAAATATATGGACAGTATGAAAAGAAGATACGAGGGACACAATGGAAATGGAAACTCGCAAGAGAAGCTTTAGTGTCATCAGCAAACGATATCATCCCAAAGGAGAATGGACGAAGAAGAAAAAACGAATGGATTACTGATGGGATTCTTGACATGATGCAAAGGAGACAGAAAACCCTGCTAAGATACGGAACGGAATACAGAAAAGTACACAACGAAATAAGAACCAAATACAGGCAGGGTAAAGAAGAGTGGCTAAAAATAAAATGTACAGAAATAGAGAGACTGAGTACCACCAACAAAGGGGATATGCATAAACAAATAAGGGAACTAACGGGACAGAAGACGTGCTCATCAACAGGCTGCGTAAAATCCAAGGATGGAACGCTCATATTAGAGAAGGAAAAATTCTTCAGCGCTGAAACGAATATATTGAAGAGCTCTTCCAAGATGAAAGGGAACTACCAGCAATACACAGAATAGCCGACGGACCTGAAATTCTAAAAACCGAAGTGGAAGCTGCACTGGTAAAATTGAACAGAAACAAAGCGGCAGGGCTAGATGGAATTGTAACAGAAATTCTGACAGTCTTAGATGATTTTGGCATAGACAAGACTGCAGAAATAATAAATGAAATCTACAACAGTGGGTATATACCGGAAGATCTAAGCAGATCAATTTTCATAGCACTGTCTAAGAAACCAGGCGCAAACGAATGTGAGCTCCACCGAACAATCAACCTAATGAGCCACATAACAAAACTCATCATCCGTATTCTGATGAATAAAACGCGCACAGAATCAGGCCAGATACAAGACAAGAACAGTGCGATGTTTGTTAAATACGCCGGGACAAGGAATGCGATATTCATGCTCAGAAAGAGCAATACAAATGCAGAAGAAGGTGCACATTTGTTTTATAGACTTCCGCAAAGGTGTTCGACCAATTACGCTACAAAGATCTGTCAGAACTGCTCAGCAACCTTGATATATTCGGGAAAGATATTAGAATAATCAAGAACCACTACTGGCAGCAAACGGCTTGAATGCGGATAGAAAATGAGTTCAGCAGATATACAAATATAGATATACAGATATAGGAAGGGGCGTAAGGCAAAGATGTGTCTTCTCACCGGACTTATTCAAACTATACATCGAGGCAATTCTGAGAGAGCTGGAAATCATACCAGGATTCATCATTGGCGGCCACAATCTTAACAACATAAGATATGCAGATGACAAAGTGCTGGTAGCAGACACGGAAAGGAAATTACAAAACCTACTACAGATGGTAGCTAAGGAGAGCGAGAAGAAGGGACTAAGCATAAACTACAAGAAGACATAATGCATGGTCATCTGTAAAAGGATGAGCCCGAAATGCGATTAACAGGTTTGGGATACTAAAATCAAGCAGGTGCGGAAATTTAAATATCTAGGAAGTGTTCTGACAGAGGACGGTAAGTGCGCCCCTGAGATACGTAACGAGAAAGGAGCGCTTGGAGAATCTGCTATTCATAGGGCAGATAGAGGGAAAGAGAGACAAGGGATAGCAACGCGTGACATACCTGGCGGGCTTAAGCAAGTGGATGACGGAACAGGGTTTGGGAGAAGTAGCAAAAGGAGAAAACATATTGAGAGCTACAAGGGATAGGGAGAAGTGGAGAGCCATTATCGCCTACGCCTTGAAGAGTCACGTCATATAAAAGGAAAAAGAATGTCTTTCGTTTTAAAAGGACCGAGCGAACGTTTTGGACATCATTTTTCTGTGTGTGTGTGTGTGTGAGAGAGAGAGAGGGAGTGTGTGTGTGTGTGTGTGTGTGTGTGTGTGTGTGTGTGTGTGTGCATCTAGATATTTAAAATAATTTTGTCTAATTGAGTTTTGCTCAAACAGGTTTAGTGGCCCACTCCCCACCTCCAGATACTCCCCACCTGCATCGTATTTTAGTCGCTGTACATCTCTTCACTGTTTTCATTCTGGTTCCTCGAACTCGTCATAGTTTGTGTCACAATCAAACACTTTATTTATTATTCATTCGTTGAAAACTCTTTTGTCCCGTTTTATAGAGTTTCTTTCAATGAATTTAAGGAACTCCTAATCCTCCGCTCCTCAATTCTTATTGCTTCACTTTCTTCTTCTCCATAAAGTTTGGCAACATTCAACACTTATCTGTTCTTGTGATTTATCGTATTTGGCACAGGGTTTATCGCTGTGTTTTACGATAGGACGTCGAGACAAATTACTTTTTATCCATTGCAATTTTGTGATCACAGAGTGAAAGGCAAAAAGATATTTAAATATGTTACCTTGTATTCAGTTGATTTTGTGGACCCATTTACGACGGACATGTTTATCTTTGTCTGAAAAAAGGCGACACTACAAGGTAAAAGGTGTTTTCACCGTTGAGGCAGGACGCGCGCTTCAACGGGCAAAATATACTTATCAAGAATTTTATGAGCTCTCTCTCTCTCTCTCTCTCTCACACACACACGCGCACACACACACACAGAGACACATCCACCCCCCCCACACACACATATATATATATATATATACATACATATACATATACATATATATATATATATATATATACATACATATATATATATATATATATATATATATATATATATATATATATATATATATATACATATATATATATATATATATATATATATATATATATATATATATATAAAGAATAAGTTAAAATTAAATCAAGATTAGGTTGAGAATAAAATCTACGGGTGGCCCCATCACGATGATGTTTGTGGGGTGGCGATATTTTACTCTTCTTCTTTCTTCATTGCTTTCATTTTATTTTTTTTAATTCATTTCTATCTTGGCTCGACTTTATTATCTGTTTAGCCAGAGTGAATAAAGGATGGTATTTCAAGTCCAGCCAAATAAATAAGTCCTTAGGGCTGTGTACAATTTTGCTGCAGCATTCCGCCTCTTGTCCCTTTTGCGAAAGCAAAAATTAAAGTTTGGAGAAATATGATTAAAATTCGTCTAATGAATTCGCACTTATCGGTACATCAAACTAGAATTGGTGAATGGAGTTCAGATTCCAAGATGGAAGCTGTTTACATTTCCTTCTGGAAAAAATAAATCAACTTCTCCCTGTGTTCAGTTCTCTTGACATCTTCATAACTAACTTCTCTGTTTCAGCATGAGTTCATAGAGATTCTCCTTCTTCGTGGTATAGATAAATAATAGGACAAATTGATCTCTATCTTCAGTTGGCAACCGGTCTAGGAGACTAACAACTCTTCTTTCAAAGCATTTTATAGGTTTGTGTTTTACGTCTTATCAACCCATTGCAGGTTAAAGCCATCTTCATTGCCGTATTCACAACGTTTCGGTTGTTGTATGCTCCAGCCTTCTTCAGGTGATTGGAATTTCGAACCGAACCCTTTATTTTGTCCACCGGGATATATTGTTCTAGTTTCACGTGCCATGCCTCTTCCTGATGTCTCAGTTATTTCGCTTTATCTCAACTCTCCCACTTTTGTCCTCAAGGACACATGGCCCATTGGATAAAGGCGTTGGTTAGATCCAGTGACTAGACTCAAAAAGTTGAGTTCAATCCCAGACTACAGCAGTGGTGAACGAAAAACTTGGAGAGTTGAGTTTAAGCGGAATAACTGAGACATGTCACGTGGAACTAGAACAATCTACCCCAGTGGACGAAATAAAGGGTTCGATTTGAAATTCCAATCACCTGAAGAAGGCCGGAGCGTACAACGGCCGAAATGTTGTGAAATAATCCATAAGGAGTTGATATGCCGTTAAACAAATAAACAAACAAACCATTGCATCACGATGAAGCGCATGTCCCTGTGAAAATCATATACACAGCACAACAATAAAGTACTAAGTATTGTATAATGATTAAACCCTTTTAGTAAGTCTAACTTGTATGACACAAGACGACAAGTGTAGTGATTGAACACATATATAAAAGTAAATGTCTGTAGTTCTGAAAATTACAATGGAATGTTCATTTCCTCTTCGTCTCAGGGAAATAGAGGTGATTATTTTTGGTTGAAGGATCTTTAATTGAAATGTAATAAGTATTAGTGCTCAAAATTACAAAGCTTTTTTATATATTAGGTTGGACAGAAAGTCCTAACTCGTTTAGGAAGCGGCAAAAAAATAACAAATCTTGATCTCTGTCTGGTGGAATTTCCAAGGTGTACAGCATTTCGAGCTTGTTCCACATGGTCGCACCATCAACGCTAAACTATATTGCCAGCAGCTGGACCGCGTGTACAACAAACTAAAGAAGGCGTATCCTGCTTTGATCACTCGAGGTCGGGCTTTGTTTCGGTGCAAAGGTTAACAAGGGGAAAGTTCAAACAAATGGACAGTGTTCAGATTCTTCCACATCCACCATTCAGTCCTGGTGTTGCTCCGAGTGACTATGCCATATTCCTCTCAATGGCCGCGACCAGCGATTCAACAATCTTTATGAAGGAAATTTGTTTACAGTTTTTTTTTTATTCAAAGCCAGCAGACTGATATCTGGGACAGATTTGGATACTGGCTGATCGCTGGTAAAAGATCGTCGACAATGATAGACTTTATTTTGAAGTATAAATGTTAGTTGTTCCATAAAATTTTGTTGTTGTTTTTCCGCTTCCTTAGTGAGTCAGGACTTCCTGGCCAACCTAATATACGCTTCTCAGCGGCTTTTATTCCAGAAATATTACAGTGCGAATTAAAATGATTTATCAATAGTGATAATTGAAATAAATGTTACCAGTGATAGATTATACTCTAAATTATTCAACTCTTAGAGTCTATCATTAGATTCAGCGAGTTAAAAAAAACAGAAAAAAACAAACATTACAAGCTCACCTAGAGGCTGAGCAAGTGATGATGGCTTTGTCGAGCTCATCCATGTGTACCCACACAAATCGCTCTCATCTCTGCCTAACGTCTCTCATTAGCAAATCAATCCCTCGGCGATTATTTTGTGATGAACACATAAAACTCTATCGCATGGATAGCTACAATCATGTGTAACTGTAGGCCAGTCCTCAGATACAAGAGTGACCAGCTTCTGGTCAGTAAGTAGATCATCGTAATGATTATTGCTTTTTGATGTGATAAAGATTGGGGGGGTGTCATGGTAGCTTTAACTTTTGGCCAATTATTACCCTGTGGAAGAAAAGAAACCAAAAACGAGTGATATCAGTCGGTAAAGTGTCAATTTTGTTTCTGAAGAAAGGAAATATGCTTTTAATTATATGGCTGCTCTACGAACATTTCCGCCATTTTAGATAGGTTTTTTAATCTCCAAAACATCAACAACTTCCAGGAATTGTTTTCTATATATTTTTCTACTTCTTAATCCATTTATTTCCTAGAACTTCCTTCTTTATGTTCATTCATTTCTCCTTTCTTTTAAATTCATCTTCCTTTTTTTCTCTCTTCTTCTTTACTCGTCTTTCTTCTTTTCTTCTTTCACTCGCACTCATCTTCAGCATTGTCTCTCTCCTTTACTCTGAACCCAATTTCCATTTTGCTTTTTTCTTTCTTTCTACTTTCTTTTGTATTCCTCTTCGGACTTTATTTTCTTTCTCCTTTCTTCTTTACTCATCATTAGTCCTTCTTCCTTTTTTTCTCTCTTCTTCTTTACTCGTCTTTCTTCTTTTCTTCTTTCACTCGCACTCATCTTCAGCATTGTCTCTCTCCTTTACTCTGAACCCAATTTCCATTTTGCTTTTTTCTTTCTTTCTACTTTCTTTTGTATTCCTCTTCGGACTTTATTTTCTTTCTCCTTTCTTCTTTACTCATCATTAGTCCTTCTTCCTTTTTTTCTCTCTTCTTCTTTACTCGTCTTTCTTCTTTTCTTCTTTCACTCGCACTCATCTTCAGCATTGTCTCTCTCCTTTACTCTGAACCCAATTTCCATTTTGCTTTTTTCTTTCTTTCTACTTTCTTTTGTATTCCTCTTCGGACTTTATTTTCTTTCTCCTTTCTTCTTTACTCATCATTAGTCCTTCTTCCTTTTTTTACTCTCTTCTTCTTTACTCCTCTTTCTTCTTTTCTTCTTTCACTCGCACTCATCTTCAGCATTGTCTCTCTCCTTTACTCTGAACCCAATTTCCATTTTGCTTTTTCTTTCTTTCTACTTTCTTTTGTATTCCTCTTCGGACTTTATTTTTTTTCTCTCTTCTTCTTTACTCATCATTAGTCCTTCTTCTTTTTTTTCTCTCTTCTTCTTTACTCGTCTTCCTTCTTTTCTTCTTTCACTCGCACTCATCTTCAGCATTGTCTCTCTCCTTTACTCTGAACCCAATTTCCATTTTGCTTTTTTCTTTCTTTCTACTTTCTTTTGTATTCCTCTTCGGACTTTATTTTCTTTCTCCTTTCTTCTTTACTCATCATTAGTCCTTCTTCCTTTTTTTCTCTCTTCTTCTTTACTCGTCTTTCTTCTTTTCTTCTTTCACTCGCACTCATCTTCAGCATTATCTCTCTCCTTTACTCTGAACCCAATTTCCATTTTGCTTTTTTCTTTCTTTCTACTTTCTTTTGTATTCCTCTTCGGACTTTATTTTCTTTCTCCTTTCTTCTTTACTCATCATTAGTCCTTCTTCCTTTTTTTCTCTCTTCTTCTTTACTCGTCTTTCTTCTTTTCTTCTTTCACTCGCACTCATCTTCAGCATTGTCTCTCTCCTTTACTCTGAACCCAATTTCCATTTTGCTTTTTCTTTCTTTCTACTTTCTTTTGTATTCCTCTTCGGACTTTATTTTCTTTCTCCTTTCTTCTTTACTCATCATTAGTCCTTCTTCCTTTTTTTCTCTCTTCTCCTTTACTCGTCTTTCTTCTTTTCTTCTTTCACTCGCACTCATCTTCAGCATTGTCTCTCTCCTTTACTCTGAACCCAATTTCCATTTTGCTTTTTCTTTCTTTCTACTTTCTTTTGTATTCCTCTTCGGACTTTATTTTCTTTCTCCTTTCTTCTTTACTCATCATTAGTCCTTCTTCCTTTTTTTCTCTCTTCTTCTTTACTCGTCTTTCTTCTTTTCTTCTTTCACTCGCACTCATCTTCAGCATTGTCTCTCTCCTTTACTCTGAACCCAATTTCCATTTTGCTTTTTTCTTTCTTTCTACTTTCTTTTGTATTCCTCTTCGGACTTTATTTTCTTTCACCTTTCTTCTTTACTCATCATTAGTCCTTCTTCCTTTTTTTCTCTCTTCTTCTTTACTCGTCTTTCTTCTTTTCTTCTTTCACTCGCACTCATCTTCAGCATTGTCTCTCTCCTTTACTCTGAACCCAATTTCCATTTTGCTTTTTTCTTTCTTTTTACTTTCTTTTGTATTCCTCTTCGGACTTTATTTTCTTTCTCTCTTCTTCTTTACTCATCATTAGTCCTTCTTCTTTTTTTTCTCTCTTCTTCTTTACTCGTCTCTCTTCTTTTCTTCTTTCACTCGCACTCATCTTCAGCATTGTCTCTCTCCTTTACTCTGAACCCAATTTCCATTTTGCTTTTTTCTTTCTTTCTACTTTCTTTTGTATTCCTCTTCGGACTTTATTTTCTTTCTCCTTTCTACTTTACTCATCATTAGTCCTTCTTCCTTTTTTTCTCTCTTCTTCTTTACTCGTCTTTCTTCTTTTCTTCTTTCACTCGCACTCATCTTCAGCATTGTCTCTCTCCTTTACTCTGAACCCAATTTCCATTTTGTTTTTTCTTTCTTTCTACTTTCTTTTGTATTCCTCTTCGGACTTTATTTTCTTTCTCTCTTCTTCTTTACTCATCATTAGTCCTTCTTCTTTTTTTTCTCTCTTCTTCTTTACTCGTCTTTCTTCTTTTCTTCTTTCACTCGCACTCATCTTCAGCATTGTCTCTCTCCTTTACTCTGAACCCAATTTCCATTTTGCTTTTTTCTTTCTTTCTACTTACTTTTGTATTCCTCTTCGGACTTTATTTTCTTTCTCCTTTCTTCTTTACTCATCATTAGTCCTTCTTCCTTTTTTTCTCTCTTCTTCTTTACTCGTCTTTCTTCTTTTCTTCTTTCACTGGCACTCATCTTCAGCATTGTCTCTCTCCTTTACTCTGAACCCAATTTCCATTTTGCTTTTTCTTTCTTTCTACTTTCTTTTGTATTCCTCTTCGGACTTTATTTTCTTTCTCCTTTCTTCTTTACTCATCATTAGTCCTTCTTCCTTTTTTTCTCTCTTCTTCTTTACTCGTCTTTCTTCTTTTCTTCTTTCACTCGCACTCATCTTCAGCATTGTCTCTCTCCTTTACTCTGAACCCAATTTCCATTTTGCTTTTTCTTTCTTTCTACTTTCTTTTGTATTCATCTTCGGACTCTATTTTCTTTCTCCTTTCTTCTTTACTCATCATTAGTCCTTCTTCCTTTTTTTCTCTCTTCTTCTTTACTCGTCTTTCTTCTTTTCTTCTTTCACTTGCACTCATCTTCAGCATTGTCTCTCTCCTTTACTCTGAACCCAATTTCCATTTTGCTTTTTTCTTTCTTTTTACTTTCTTTTGTATTCCTCTTCGGACTTTATTTCTTTCTCTCTTCTTCTTTACTCATCATTAGTCTTTCTTCTTTTTTTCTCTCTTCTTCTTTACTCGTCTTTCTTCTTTTCTTCTTTCACTTGCACTCATCTTCAGCATTGTCTCTCTCCTTTACTCTGAACCCAATTTCCATTTTGCTTTTTTCTTTCTTTCTACTTTCTTTTGTATTCCTCTTCGGGCTTTATTTTCTTTCTCCTTTCTTCTTTACTCATCATTAGTCCTTCTTCCTTTTTTTCTCTCTTCTTCTTTACTCGTCTTTCTTCTTTTCTTCTTTCACTCGCACTCATCTTCAGCATTGTCTCTCTCCTTTACTCTGAACCCAATTTCCATTTTGCTTTTTCTTTCTTTCTACTTTCTTTTGTATTCCTCTTCGGACTTTATTTTTTTTCTCTCTTCTTCTTTACTCATCATTAGTCCTTCTTCTTTTTTTCTCTCTTCTTCTTTACTCGTCTTTCTTTTTTTCTTCTTTCACTCGCACTCATCTTCAGCATTGTCTCTCTCCTTTACTCTGAACCCAATTTCCATTTTGCTTTTTTCTTTCTTTTTACTTTCTTTTGTATTCCTCTTCGGACTTTATTTTCTTTCTCTCTTCTTCTTTACTCATCATTAGTCCTTCTTCTTTTTTTTCTCTCTTCTTCTTTACTCGTCTTTCTTCTTTTCTTCTTTCACTCGCACTCATCTTCAACATTGTCTCTCTCCTTTACTCTGAACCCAATTTCCATTTTGCTTTTTTCTTTCTTTCTACTTTCTTTTGTATTCCTCTTCGGACTTTATTTTCTTTCTCCTTTCTTCTTTACTCATCATTAGTCCTTCTTCCTTTTTTTCTCTCTTCTTCTTTACTCGTCTTTCTTCTTTTCTTCTTTCACTCGCACTCATCTTCAGCATTGTCTCTCTCCTTTACTCTGAACCCAATTTCCATTTTGCTTTTTCTTTCTTTCTACTTTCTTTTGTATTCCTCTTCGGACTTTAATTTCTTTCTCCTTTCTTCTTTACTCATCATTAGTCCTTCTTCCTTTTTTTCTCTCTTCTTCTTTACTCGTCTTTCTTCTTTTCTTCTTTCACTCGCACTCATCTTCAGCATTGTCTCTCTCCTTTACTCTGAACCCAATTTCCATTTTGCTTTTTCTTTCTTTCTACTTTCTTTTGTATTCATCTTCGGACTTTATTTTCTTTCTCCTTTCTTCTTTACTCATCATTAGTCCTTCTTCCTTTTTTTCTCTCTTCTTCTTTACTCGTCTTTCTTCTTTTCTTCTTTCACTTGCACTCATCTTCAGCATTGTCTCTCTCCTTTACTCTGAACCCAATTTCCATTTTGCTTTTTTCTTTCTTTTTACTTTCTTTTGTATTCCTCTTCGGACTTTATTTCTTTCTCTCTTCTTCTTTACTCATCATTAGTCCTTCTTCTTTTTTTTCTCTCTTCTTCTTTACTCGTCTTTCTTCTTTTCTTCTTTCACTTGCACTCATCTTCAGCATTGTCTCTCTCCTTTACTCTGAACCCAATTTCCATTTTGCTTTTTTCTTTCTTTCTAATTTCTTTTGTATTCCTCTTCGGGCTTTATTTTCTTTCTCCTTTCTTCTTTACTCATCATTAGTCCTTCTTCCTTTTTTTCTCTCTTCTTCTTTACTCGTCTTTCTTCTTTTCTTCTTTCACTCGCACTCATCTTCAGCATTGTCTCTCTCCTTTACTCTGAACCCAATTTCCATTTTGCTTTTTCTTTCTTTCTACTTTCTTTTGTATTCCTCTTCGGACTTTATTTTTTTTCTCTCTTCTTCTTTACTCATCATTAGTCCTTCTTCTTTTTTTCTCTCTTCTTCTTTACTCGTCTTTCTTCTTTTCTTCTTTCACTCGCACTCATCTTCAGCATTGTCTCTCTCCTTTACTCTGAACCCAATTTCCATTTTGCTTTTTCTTTCTTTCTACTTTCTTTTGTATTCCTCTTCGGACTTTATTTTCTTTCTCCTTTCTTCTTTACTCATCATTAGTCCTTCTTCCTTTTTTTCTCTCTTCTTCTTTACTCGTCTTTCTTCTTTTCTTCTTTCACTCGCACTCATCTTCAGCATTGTCTCTCTCCTTTACTCTGAACCCAATTTCCATTTTGCTTTTTTCTTTCTTTTTACTTTCTTTTGTATTCCTCTTCGGACTTTATTTTCTTTCTCTCTTCTTCTTTACTCATCATTAGTCCTTCTTCTTTTTTTTCTCTCTTCTTCTTTACTCGTCTTCTTCTTTTCTTCTTTCACTCGCACTCATCTTCAGCATTGTCTCTCTCCTTTACTCTGAACCCAATTTCCATTTTGCTTTTTTCTTTCTTTCTACTTTCTTTTGTATTCCTCTTCGGACTTTATTTTCTTTCTCCTTTCTCCTTTACTCATCATTAGTCCTTCTTCCTTTTTTTCTCTCTTCTTCTTTACTCGTCTTTCTTCTTTTCTTCTTTCACTCGCACTCATCTTCAGCATTGTCTCTCTCCTTTACTCTGAACCCAATTTCCATTTTGTTTTTTCTTTCTTTCTACTTTCTTTTGTATTCCTCTTCGGACTTTATTTTCTTTCTCTCTTCTTCTTTACTCATCATTAGTCCTTCTTCTTTTTTTTCTCTCTTCTTCTTTACTCCTCTTTCTTCTTTTCTTCTTTCACTGGCACTCATCTTCAGCATTGTCTCTCTCCTTTACTCTGAACCCAATTTCCATTTTGCTTTTTTCTTTCTTTCTACTTTCTTTTGTATTCCTCTTCGGACTTTATTTTCTTTCTCCTTTCTTCTTTACTCATCATTAGTCCTTCTTCCTTTTTTTCTCTCTTCTTCTTTACTCGTCTTTCTTCTTTTCTTCTTTCACTCGCACTCATCTTCAGCATTGTCTCTCTCCTTTACTCTGAACCCAATTTCCATTTTGCTTTTTCTTTCTTTCTACTTTCTTTTGTATTCCTCTTCGGACTTTATTTTCTTTCTCCTTTCTTCTTTACTCATCATTAGTCCTTCTTCCTTTTTTCTCTCTTCTTCTTTACTCGTCTTTCTTCTTTTCTTCTTTCACTTGCACTCATCTTCAGCATTGTCTCTCTCCTTTACTCTGAACCCAATTTCCATTTTGCTTTTTTCTTTCTTTTTACTTTCTTTTGTATTCCTCTTCGGACTTTATTTCTTTCTCTCTTCTTCTTTACTCATCATTAGTCCTTCTTCTTTTTTTTCTCTCTTCTTCTTTACTCGTCTTTCTTCTTTTCTTCTTTCACTTGCACTCATCTTCAGCATTGTCTCTCTCCTTTACTCTGAACCCAATTTCCATTTTGCTTTTTTCTTTCTTTCTACTTTCTTTTGTATTCCTCTTCGGGCTTTATTTTCTTTCTCCTTTCTTCTTTACTCATCATTAGTCCTTCTTCCTTTTTTTCTCTCTTCTTCTTTACTCGTCTTTCTTCTTTTCTTCTTTCACTTGCACTCATCTTCAGCATTGTCTCTCTCCTTTACTCTGAACCCAATTTCCATTTTGCTTTTTTCTTTCTTTCTACTTTCTTTTGTATTCCTCTTCGGGCTTTATTTTCTTTCTCCTTTCTTCTTTACTCCTCATTAGTCCTTCTTCCTTTTTTTTCTCTCTTCTTCTTTACTCGTCTTTCTTCTTTTCTTCTTTCACTTGCACTCATCTTCAGCATTGTCTCTCTCCTTTACTCTGAACCCAATTTCCATTTTGCTTTTTTCTTTCTTTCTACTTTCTTTTGTATTCCTCTTCGGACTTTATTTTCTTTCTCCTTTCTTCTTTACTCATCATTAGTCCTTCTTCCTTTTTTTCTCTCTTCTTCTTTACTCGTCTTTCTTCTTTTCTTCTTTCACTCGCACTCATCTTCAGCATTGTCTCTCTCCTTTACTCTGAACCCAATTTCCGTTTTGCTTTTTTCTTTCTTTCTACTTTCTTTTGTATTCCTCTTCGGGCTTTATTTTCTTTCTCCTTTCTTCTTTACTCATCATTAGTCCTTCTTTCGTTTTTTCTTTCTCGCTCATCCTCTCCTATTTTTCCTTCTTTTCTTTTCTGTATTTTTCCGTCCACCTGTACGTATATTTATCGTGTCTTTATTAAAAACGTTAGATTTTGGGCCACCTCGTAGTAATGTATACTTTAGCAAACTAGCCTAGTACCGACTATTACTATTCTAGTAATTTAAAAATTTGTACATGCTCACACAAGACGAGGTTAAATTTAGTTTAAAACAACTACCTTTTTATTTTCATTTTTCTCTTTTTTCTCATATTTTATTTTTCCTTGATTTTTTTAGGGGGTGTCACATTTCTTGCTATCCACTTTTGTTTGTTCTTTTTTGATCTTCCAGTTATTGAAGTACTGTTATCTTTTGACCAGTAATTAGTTCTAATTATGGAAGATTTTGAGACGTCCTTAACCAGAATATTTTCCTCTGTCTCCCGAAGAAGTTGGCAAAAATAGCGATATATTTCGCGTTTTTCATTATAGCACTTTTATTTTCATGTATATTCCATTTAAATACTATATAAATAGATGTCAATGTTGAATTTACAAGATATCTGTGTGTATCGTCCTTAAACAGGGAAGCATCAATTTAAGGGAATTTGAATCACGTAATCTTATTTCTAAATCCTGTTAATTTAATACCCCCCACCCCACAAAAATATATCGACTGAAAAAAAAAAATCATAAGAAAAAACAAATATATAGAATAAAGAAAATATTTATTCATAATGGCGTAAAAACCAGAAATATTTTTGTCACGTATTCAGAGGATTTGCACATTTAAGGCTGAATTTAGTCATGTGTATCCTGTTTAAAACAAGCGTCACATACATTTATGACCCAGAAATAAAATTGATATGTAAGAAACGATATATATATATATATATATATATATATATATATATATATATATATATATATATATATATATGAATTTTATTTTAATCCTTCATGAGCTTCCAATCCTTAGCCATGATTAATTAATGATGAACACATTATTTTCTTTTATGATCGATTTCATCAGGATACTTCTTTTAAGCTTAGAGATGAGTTATACATTCCAATCGCTCAAAGTAGAGTCCAGTAACGGAGAATTTCAGTAAAATATCTTTGATCATTTCTAAGATACAACGATTCAGAGTTTAATATAACAATTGGACAATTTTGCTATTACACCCGGAGTTTCAGTCGTACAGACGGCGTGGGGTATTATGTATATTTATTAATATATATTATATCAAAAAATACACGGACGAAACAATAATGATAGTCTGACTATCATTATTATTTCGTCCGTGTATTGTTTGATATATTGAAATGTAATTGTGATCTTTGATAATGGCTTATGTAAGCCGAAAGCTTAGATCGAATTTAAACATGTATCAATATGGTGATTTCCTTTCGTCTTTCAATGATAATGTTATTAAGCTTATCAGACAATATGAAAGGAACTTACTTAAAATAAATAGATACGACTTGTCTATGCTATTTAATGAATATATATATATATATATATATATATATATATTATGTGAACGCTTACATGTACATTTATTTATATCTATTTATTTGATTATAAACATACATACATATATATATGATCATATATATAAATATATATATATATCATAATATATATATATATATATATATATATATATATATATATATATATATATATATATATAATCAAATAAATATAAATAAATGTACATTCAAGTATTCACATTCAGTCATATACATATATATATATATGCAAGTTTTTTTTAAAAGTTTAAAAACGCCAGACAAGGTACTACAGTTAAGTTTTTTATTTAATTTTTCTTGTGTACAAACAAGAGCTTTCTTTGCTGGACAAAGGGTGTGTAAGAACTGTCCAAATGTTTTATTTTTTCGAGCGCTTTCGGCTATACCTTTAGCCATTATTAAGGATGATTTAATTTTTCAGCTTAATTGAGTGTGTGCATTATGTATATGTCTTAGTGTGTAGTAGGGGTGCTTTAATTTCCAAATACGGTTAGCACGTTGTGGCTTTGTTCGTAGTTAATATTGTTAAGGGGGGGGCTTTTTCTTTTTATTATTAAAGCCTCCATTATTTTTAACCTTTTTTTACAGGTGGAAACAATTAATATATTTCTGTTTTTTACTAGTATATTGCTAATGGAGTCTGGTAAATTTTTGTGTGTGTTTAAATCGATTCTAATGGAGCTGTGATCGGATAGGTGTAATGCAATGCGTCTGGATAAGCATGTAGTTGTGTAACCGATGTAATTATTTATGAGTCCGGTTTTCTTAGGAACGCGGTTCCTTAAGGGGCATTTGAACTTAACCGTAGTACCTTGTCTGTCGTTTTTAATGAAACTTGCATAAAAGAAGGATTGCTGCCTAAATATACAACTATATATATATATATATATATATATATATATATATATATATATATATATATATATATATATATATATATCCTTTGGTGTAAGTAAAACAGTGCTCGAATCTTGCCGGTAATCACATATCTTTCTATGAGATTTCTAGAATATACAGGCCGGTATACTGTTTAATAAATAAACAGAGGGTCTACTCAAGTATAAGTATCCATTAAAAATATCATTTAAAGTGCTAAAAGTCCATCGGATTAATAAATCTATTACTTCTTTAGAAAATTCATATATTTCATATATATATATATATATATATATATATATATATATATATATATATATATATATATATATATATAATGCACGTTGTATTATTCCTAGAATTATGATATTATCATATATCAAATTTTTTTAAATTAATTTTATTCATTAAGCAACTAAAAAATATCGAAAATTTCATTAAAATCTATAAATTAGTTGAATAGTAGGCGTCTTTTAAAATGCCAGCGGTTTTCAACATTTAAATTTTCAAATTGATTTTCTGTATTTTGGCCCCAACATAAACAAGTGCAGAAAACAAAATGGGCTTTATTTTTATTTTATAAAACGAAATAATTTTTATATATGGGTTTTCCAAATTCTACTTTTTAATTATATAGATTTTATGAAAATTAATTAAATCTTTATATCTAATTGAATGTTTATTATCAACGGTGTCCCATTATTTATGACACTTTCGTGATGAAGGAAATCATTGCTGAGACAACTTGAAATGCACATTTCTCTTGATAGGGATTAATTTCCTTTAATTGCATACTTTGAAGGAAGTTTTCCCTTCAATTAATAAAACAAGTGCTTATTTTAAATTGAGTTTAAGAATGAAAATGTTCAAGGGTGGAACTAAAGTTTCTACGTTAACGGAATACATTTCAAAAGACATTCAGTGTAGAGTGTTTCATTCAATTCCTGATCATAATCTCAATCCCTAACCCTAGTGTAAGTAGAATTTTAGACACACACACACACACACACACACACACACACACACACACACACACACACACACATAAAAGTAGATATAAATATCTATATATAAATATATTTAAAAAGTTGGCGACGAAAGACCAAGACAAGGAAAAAATATTACTCCCCGTAACGTGATGGATCGAAAAATAAGAACAAAGAAACAAAAAAAAAAGTGATAACCTGTTATCGCTCCTCTCTCTTCCAACCTCAACCGGAGACAAATATATAAATATGTTCACAAACATTTTATTTTATCCCTATTTTCTTGCTTCATTTTTCTAATATTTTCCGATCCCACAATTTATGGGGAGCAGTGATTTTCCACTCGTAGCTTGGATGTGGCACAAGCCCGAAAGTACGGGCACCCAGAGAGGAACGAACTCACTACTCAGTCATAATTGTTCTCGCGAGACAAGCTTGCTAACCATTACCACACATCGAGGTAACTTTATGGGGAGTAAATATTACATTTTTATTTTACTCCCCTTTGAAATACATTTTTTATTTTTAATATTTATTATCTATATAATTATATAAACTTTTAAAATAACCGTTTCTAAGTCTTAATAAAATTTTGCACCCCACAGAATATATATATATATATGTGTGTGTGTGTGTGTGTGTGTGTGTGTGTGTGTGTGTGTGTGTGTACTAGGAAAATCTAAGACAGTGGATAAAAGATTTCGTGCTAGATATATTTCCTTAAATTCGTTGTTGATATATCAAAAATTATTTATCGTTTTCTAATATATATAGGGGTTACTGAATGTGAGAGAATATAAAATTTTTTGAAGAAAAATGAAAATAAAAAACAATAATTAACAAGATAACGATTGACATTACATTCAAATTTACATATATGTATATATTTACATATATGTATATATTTACATATATGTATATGTTCATATATATATATTTTTTCTTTAAATAATTTTATAATATTTTAAACTAAATACAGGTTAAATTTAAAATTAGTAATTTTTAATTTTCAGTTTTATAGTAAAATTGAATATTAATCAGTTAGAATGATTTCTATTTTGGTCTAACCTTAACATTAAGTATTAATAATTATAACCAAGGTTCGTTGTCAAGTTTTTTGAATTTTCATATACTTATATTTTGCTTTGTCATTGTAATTTATGTAAGAGCGTTTTCGCCATCGAGGTGTGTTTGGTTGATTTGAATCTATTAAAACTCTTTATTCGACATTCAACAACATCACTTGACAACACACCAGAAGTGTTGAAACAAAATCGCTATTTTTGTAGTGATTTTATAACATGTTTATGTTATAATTTTCGAATAAATTATATATATATATATATATATATATATATATATATATATATATGAAATCGCACATTCAGTGCTGGTACTAATAAATAGTGGTCAATGTATAATAGCAGAGCTATAATTTATATTAATAATAAATATCAATTTCATCCTCACCGCCTGAACTCAGAACAAGTGCACCACATACTTGATATTAAAAATAACTTATCCGACGTGCATTTTTCGGATAATAACTGTGACATTCCTGTATACATTGAACAGCTTCGTTCCTGCCATATAGACTGAAAAACCTACCAGTACAAAAGAATTCTCCATTGCCATATAAGTCCAAAACGCACAATTTTAAAATTTTAAATAATTCGACCTCGGCGTTGCGAGCGCACGCTCAAAAAATCTCTTACAAGTAACAATAACACATTTCTAAGAACAAATTTCGGATTATAAACTACTCTTTCGATGTCCTGTTATTACCTGGAATTATAAAACAACAAATATTTTCTTACCTGATGATATCTGTAGGAACAGATGAAAACTCGTAAATTTATCAAAAAAGACCTTATTCAACTGGAATTTATAAACAGGGATCCTAACATTCATTTACAGGTTCGGGGTTAATGTCTTTTAGTAAATTGTTTGCGAAGATGTATTCTCGCCATTTTTATCATTAACTTCTATATCTGTTTTCTGTATGAATGATTCATTGTAATATATATATATATATATATATATATCGGTTTTGTAGTGCGTATTCAATTTATGTAACGTAAATCATTCAAACGAAAAACAAATACTGAAGCTAGTTATATGGCGAGAATCACTCTCACAAACAATATTTAATAATAAATTACAACCAACTTCGAATCTGTTAATGAATGGTGGGATCCTTGTTCATAAATTCCGGGCTTATCTGGTCTTATTTTTTTTTTTTGTACGAGCGATCATCATCAGGTAGACATATTAGTGTGTTTTTTTTTTGTTAAACTCCGAATAGTAATAAGACCAGATAAGCCCGGAATTTATGAACAAGGATCACACCATTCATTAACAGATTCGAAGTTGGTTGTAATTTATTATTAAATATTGTTTGTGAGAGTGATTCTCGCCATATAACTAGCTTCAATATTTGTTTTTCGTTTGAATGATTTACGTTACATATATATATATATATATATATATATATATATATATATATATATATATATATATATATATATATATACCGGGTGTAACAGCATAATTTTCCAGCCCACAAAATGTTTAACACCTAAAAAAAACACTAAACTATTTTCAGTTGCTTTTTCCCAGGTTTTCAGATAAGACATTTCGCCATCTTGACACCATTTGTCGTAAGAATCACTAAAAAACACTTTGAAGTATTCAGCTAGAAAGAGAACAGATTAAAATCACCTTGTATCAACTCCACTGTGTCTTCCCCACATAGCAATGTTGAGAGGATAAAGATCATTCAGGTCTTCACCAATATTCATACCCTGGCTTTCATCTTTCATTCACGAACCATCAATGCTCCCCTCCAACAAAAAATGTACTCATTGTTTAAATGACAATAAATGCAGTGTTTATTGACTTACAAAGAAAATCAACGGTGAAATTAAATGAAAGTTTCTAAATATACAAACAGAGGACGAAGTTGAAAATTGAGAACATTTTTATTTTATATATATATATATATATATATATATATATATATATATATATATATATATATGAATGAAGAAATATAGTTTTAAGGTATGCTATATTTATGGGATAAAGTGCGCAATATCAGAGATAGAACATATGTAAATATAAAAGTGAACATTGAAGCCAACACTCAGAGGCAACAGGCTGTTTCATGCAAGACGCAATCATATATATATATATATATATATATATATATATATATATATATATATATATATATATATATACAAATGAAGAGAAAGAACAAACAGATTTAGAATCCATAGTTCTCTGGAATTTCCTTTTTATAAGAAACGTAGAGAATAATATTTTTAATATTTTTATTTAAAATATCTTACATCGCGAGACGGAAATTCTTTTCGGAAATGTTTCGAGACTTAATGTTTTTATCTCGTCATCAGGCAATGTTTGGTAACTTTGGTGAAAATGATTTACATTTGAAAATAGAAAACTATATGTTTGCTTATTAAAGAGTTAATATGGAGGGGAGAATCCACATTTCCTTTGTCAGAGATATACATATTTCTAAGAATATTTCTTCTTAACTTAAATGTATACTTTTTGCCGGAAGTAAGGTGTCGAGCCGTTAATATGACAGTTCCCCGAGACATGTATGAATACCACACATCCCCCAACACCTAGCCTATATTTTGAACTTTTCAAATTTAGCGTTGACCTTCCTTCCGATTAGTTAAAATTGACACACCCATAAAACCTAAAAATCTGGATCCCCCTTTATATATATATATATATATATATATATATATATATATATACATGTGTGTGTGTGTGTGTGCGCGCGCGCGCGTGTGTGTGTGTGTGTATTTGGTCAACAATCTTTAATTTATACAAGTTTGCTTAAAAACTAATAAATGTCCTTTGATGGATTTTCAAAGTTTAAATATAAATTGACCAATGTTTGACTCTAAAATTTCGACTCTCAATGGCTACACCGGAAACCAGGATTATTGTCCGAAATCTAGAAAAACAATCAAAAATTCTTAATAATATATAAACGGACACCTGCTGCCTTAATTCACCAGCAAACACACACACACACACACACACACACACACACACACACACACACACACACACACACATATATATATATATACACTCACAGTAGATATTATATGCGTGCTAGCATCATGATGAACTTGCTGACTTCGGTTAAAGTATACACGCTGAGTGGCACACAATGGCGCCCTATAATTAACAAAACTTCAATCATGGAAGATTTGTACTAATCGACTGAATGCTTTCTATTTTTCAAATTACCGTGCGAAACCAAAATCACGAGAACTTATCTGCTGCCTAATAGACTAAATTAATCATATCTTCATCCTCCACGGACTTTTCTAATGATTATCAAGTTATTAGTGTTAGGGGCGTGTATCAATATCCATAGAAGAATGTCGGCACTCTATGTTCCGTGGGCCACATTCAGATTGAAGCCCCATATAGTCTACTATTTTGAGATAATGTTTTGCATATTATTTTTACTTTAATATTATCAGATAATTTTAAAAAATATCTTTTTTAATGTATCATTGAGGCTCTCTTTTCAAATTTGCAATTCAATGACACGCTGCCAAGTATAAAGAAAGTTAACTGCTTCCCAGATAAAGTTCATTTGTCTTTAAATAGTTCTGCAGATTAAATTCAGCATTTGTTACAACATATTTATCTCAGAAAACATTTTCGAAGATGAAGCATATGAAATTTCCTTTGAAACAGAGTTATCGGCCCGAAAAGCTATCCAAAATCATTATTTTGATGTTTGGTCATAAGTATATTTTGGGAAGTGGGACAAGCCAGATACTTAGGGACACCTCATTGTGAATCGATCTTACTTAATCAACCTTTCCATTGATTAATTGATTCTACAGCTTATCAATCCTTTGTAGGTTATTTAAAGCCAAAATATATTTTTAGATTTTGTATGAATGTTTGTTGCAGATAATAATGATTTAGTGATACACGTTTTACTAATTAACCCATAGCTGGGGAGAGAAGAGATGGATTCATAACTTTTTCAATGGTATTTGCGCATAAGTGGATGTAATGAAGCCAACTAGAATTAATGCTCGGCTCTCCGATTAATAATTCCAAGACATTATCCATTACTCACCTGTACATCGAAGCTTAAAGCACCTGGCACTTCCAAGCGGTCACCCATCAATTTGCTGACCATGCTCAACGTTGTTTAACTTCGGTAATCGTACGGGAAGCGGTATTTCAATGTAATGTGGCTGTAACCATTTCAATATTTACAGTTAATTTTGATGATAGAACGCACCAATTTTGAAAGATGAATACTTCATATTTTTGGCACTGCCGCTAAAAGAAATGCATGAGAGTTTATATTTTATTAATTATTCCGGTTTAGTTGTCGATGACACAAACATGCGACACACACACACACACACACACACACAGACACACACACACACACAGACACACACACACACACACACACACACACATATATATATATATATATATATATATATATATATATATGTATATAATCTGGAGAGACTTATCACTGAACTGAGTGGTGTTATTTCATCAGTCATACCGATTTCGAAGTTTCGTGTGCGACGCATTGTTGTAATGCCTTCACTCTTCAGGGCTACTGATTAATTCCATTAACACTCTATCTCTACCTTTTGATATCGAGCACTTTATGATAAAAAACTGCCTGCTTAAAATGCCTTTCCACTAGTACACCACGGAAAAAGAACCAGCAATGTTGGCACCTCACTCTCTCATATTTTAATACTATATATATATATATATATATATATATATATATATATATATATATATATATATTGTTATGGTCCAAGGTTAGGACCAAGGAAGAACAACACGAACACAAGAGTAGAAATAACAAAGATATATTACACAGAATAATAATACAAGATGTTGAAGGTGTTAGTATGACTGTCAGTCTGGTTTGGAGGGAACTACTATTGGCTCGACTCGATTCCGTCTCGTCCCTCTCTCTTGAGAGGCGCAGTATTCATAGTGTCAGGAAGAGTTCACTCTGTCGTTATAGGTAAGGTCCCATAACACACACACACACACACACACACACACACACACACACACATATATATATATATATATATATATATATATATATATATATATATATATATATATATATACCTACGTTTGGCGTAGTATACTTTTTTAAATAAACAATAAGCTATATCTTGTGCCCGACGAGTTGGGTAACCAATGAAACTGAAGTCGCACACCAAACATAGGTATATATGTATTTATTAATATATATTTCTTTGCTTTGCCTAATCACATTGAGCACTTTTATGTCTATACATCTTGGCTAAATTTTGTAATTATTATACGGTCGCTAATATCTAGTTATTTCATTTACCTAACCCTATATATATATATATATATATATATATATATATATATATATATATATATATATATATATGACAAGGTGTAAAGCTTTTTGGGGTGATACGTTTCGTCCTTGAGGACTTCATCAGACTGAAGTGATAACTATGTTCATACGACGTCCCACGCGCACGAAGAAAAGGGAACTCTCAGAATGTGTGTGTGTGTGTGCGCACGCGCGTGCGCGGGTGCGGTTTAACACTGCGTTTGTCTTGGCCCGCAAATCCAAAGCACACTGCCAGTTTGATTCACCTCCAAAAGGTGTTTATTGGCCCTGATTTACCCACTACTTTACACACCACTGATTTACACACCACTGACATTATAACCCAAATTATTTCCAGTGTAGCTTTTGGTCGTGCATATGTTTAATCGCCAGCAAGTAAAACAAGCGATACAAAATCCATGCTGTGTTCATATTCAAATTTCCACGTTATATATAATAATTTATACAGCTGGAGGTTAAACAAATTCTAACCTTTAGGCTGGGATTTGTATTCTTTGAATATTAGTCCACGCCCATGAGTGGCTTTCCTTGGGCAGTACATCTCCCTCAGGAGGGGACTGGGTTTATCGCCTAGTGCCTGAGGCGTGCCCAAAAGTGAAAGTGCTAAAGGGGGCTTGGGAATTTTTGCGTGGTATGGTCATCCACTTTAAACCTCGACCTTGTGTCATGCCCGGTTACGACGTGGGTACCCTGGTAAATATTTTTAACTAATTATAGATTACAAAATATAAGTAGACCCCCTTGTCTAAAACGGTACAACAGTCAATGTCATTGCCTTTGAAGCGGCATTTTAAAGAGCTTGTTTGTTACGTAGATAGTTTTAAAATTACATAATTTTCAAAATTAAAGTTTTATCCGTATTTTAGCTTTCTAGAATTATAACATAGCATATTTTAATGGCATATAATACGCATTAATGGCATATAATACGCACTTTTTCCTAAATAGAATTACATAAATTTGAAAAAAACATTCATCGAACTGTAACAAATAAGAATCTTCGATGAAATTTCGGTAATATTCGATAATTTATCCAACAATTTATTTCTATAAATTCCCTGATGACATACTATGGATGACTTATACGTTTGTGGGGCTTAAACGCCATCGAATACATTAATAATCTATACACTATAAAATACAGTGGGGCTTTATATATTTATCGGTCTCACTTCTGACCTCACGGTTTTTCTGCTAATGCAATTTTCCGTTATTTATATCATGAACCATGAAGACATTTACCTCAGTTACCATAACAACGAGATAAGTAATACACTGTTGTTTTTTCATTTTGGTTTCTTCGTATATTTTTACTTTTAACAGCTTAAAAAGCAGAATTATTTTATATTTTAAAATAACGTGCGACAGTAGTTATTTGTCAAGAGCTCACATATAGTTTGACAATTGTTGGCTGAAGATAAGAACAACACGAGGTTTGTAATACATTGACAGAAAATAATGCTTCACTGCTCTACAGGACGCTGGCGCCATTTCTGACCTGGGCGTCATATATGCATGCTAGTGCTTAGTATATATTCTGATAAAACTTTCAAAAATCTCAAGTCATCTTGTGACCTCTATGCATGCACAGTGCAGTTCACCGTTTAAGTAAAAGTTTTAGTGGTGCATTTTGCAGTAAGCTTCAGTACATTGAAAGAATCAAATGCAAACAGGTATCCTCTCACGGAGACAGTCATATGTTCAGTTAGTTCAGAGACATTTCAGCGGTGAAGCCAAGCGCCTTTGAGAGGTTGGGTGGTCATTTTAAGTACATCTTGGACGTGACACGCCACCGTTGCTTCGATATTGGCAGGGTTCATCAAAGAAACATTCATAGACATGTAGACCTGTGTGGCTACATAGTACGCACGCTTGCCAAAATCGGCGCATTGCAACGGCAGCAGTAGTTGAACAAACGCATCCACAACACAGATTAAAAAATTGTGGTTCTAGAAATATCAACACAAATATGTTTTTTATTTTTTATTTAAATAGAGTCGCTTGAGAAGTGTCGGATTCTGGGCAATGGGGTGTCAGGATTTTAATCTCGGCAAATTCCATGTGATGCAATTGTTTACTTTGATTCGGGCTACAGTAGTGAAATTAACATTCATACACCTGTAGACCTGGTTCTGGAAAGCGAGGTAGCACAGGCGCTCGCTAAGGCAGACGTGTTTTAAGAGCAGCAGTAGCTGACGAAACGATGTCCTTAGCAATGACTAAAACAAATCTCGCCGCCAGACGTGTCAACACAGACTGTTGGGAATCTATTATATATAAGAGAATTCATTAATTCAAAGTAAAGATCACTTATTTTTTTCTGAAATTTCATCGGTGACAGTTTTTCTTAATCAGGAGTCTCCATTGAATTATGCCTACGTAATAATTTCAATCACTCCCAAAATAACAATAATAGCCAGCATTTACCACGGCTGCTAGTGATTAATATTTTAATCCAGATAAGCTAAGATTTGGAATATTTCTATTCAGAATATGCAGCCTCTCTCCCCTTTGACGATTAGCCCAATACAATCTTCCTACCCTCATCTCTCTGAATTGGAGGTTGTACTTGATTAAGCAAGGGTTATTAAATCCCTATATTTCTATTTATCGCTTTCAATTAGCGGTTGAGTCAATTAAATGCTGTAAAGATTAATCTATTAGACTAGCACAGGAATAAATGTGGTGGAGTGGTATAGTGGCAATGTCAATCTGCCCAGTAGAGTGATGCTTACTTGCTTGTCTTGAAAACAAGCCATAGAAGATCTGCTTATTTATCGCAGCAACTCTCGGCCAACCTTGAAAGCATGAGTTTTAATTAGTATCAATCAATCTTCTTTTTCTTCTATGTACTGTTTCCCTTCAGAACGCGGGCGTTCATGACGCTCTACGACTTCCTTTTCCTTACTGCACTTGTTAGTATTTTATTATCTTTCCCCTTCTCTGCTCTGCTATATATTTACACAAATTTATCATGTCAGTTACTCGGTTTCCCTTCGTACCTTTTACACTTATTATATCCTGTGAGTGATAAATTTTCCAAGCCCTCCTTCCTCATTATGTGTCCTAGAAATTTCAAATATCTTTTTCTGGTTTTAAATAAAAATGACTTTGTACTTTTTTCTTAAGATTGGCTCACATGTCCCATCCATGGTATTCTCAATATCCTTCTGTAGAAAAATATTTTTATTGCTTAAATTTGTGTTCATCTGTGAGCAAATTCTCCAACATTCACTGTCTTAGAGCAAGAATAATATTAAATAACAGTTCGGCACTCTTTTCTTTGTTTCTAACGAAATTTTCCTGTTTCTTAATACTTTGTTTAACTTTTAGAAGGCATCTTTCGCTATTGCAATGCACCCTCGTATTTCGCTGTTATATGTTTTTTGCCATCTGTTTACACTCTATTCCCAGATATTCAAATTTATGCACTTGCTTGGATTCGATTCGTAGCTCGCATCATGGCAAAGAAACATTTTTGTTTTCTTACACTTCATAGTGAGTCTTTTCTTCCCACTTTCATTTGCTACCTTCTGACAGATCCTGCAGTTTTGCTCTTGTGTCTGCCTTGAAGAAGGTAACAAGAAGCAACTCCAAGGAAATTCACGGTAACGCACAGACTAAATACATATAAGAGATATAACCTCACCTTACAGATTTTAAAGGAAAGATTGAGTGTTTTTCAGGCTAAGTATTTCGTGGGTGCTCTTGTTATAATCATTAAAACTTGTATAATCCGACGCATTATTATCGTACATCGAGATTTAAAAACTTACCAGTGTGTAAAACTCTTACGGACACCAGCGTTCATCAGCAAACATGAAAAGTTGCAGTATAAACATGCAAATACATAAACATCAAACACGTGTAGGGAGCTATAAAATTTAAAATGGGAAAGAACCACAGATGACAGTAATGACGACCGGCAACTAAATGATATTGAATATTTTTTAAAAAACGTCACCCCACAGACAGGGAAACAGGCACATAGAAAGCAGTAAAATAACAAAACATGGAGCTATAAAATATTCGGAAGCATGTACGCATTGAAAGGCTTTGTATTAACCAAAGATCCGGGTCAGCCGGTGCAAAACCAAGTGCATAGTTTATTTTATACGTTGCTATTTATATAGAATTTTAGCAGCAATACCAAATGTAAAGTACTGTATGCAAGAACAAGCAGACTCACAGGTAGTTACCGATATATATATATATATATATATATATATACACACACACATATGTGTATATATATATATATATATATATATACAGGCGCACACACACACAAACACACACACACACACACACACACACACACACACACATATATATATATATGTATGTATGTATGTATGTATGTATATATATATAATTGATTTGGGGATTTAGGCTAATTTTATAGTAATTATCCCAGATAGGGCGAAACGGCCGTCCAGTGCTTTCTGCATTCTGTTGAGGATTCTAAGCTCGACGAATTACTATAATATATATATATATATATATATATATATATATATATATATATATATATATATATACAGTGTAACCCGGATATAAGAGAGTTATCGGGACCGGAGAAGAAGTCTCTTATATCCGGGTTTGGTCTATTATATATACATTAACACAGGCTCTAATTTGGGACCAGAGAGGTCACGCATTTAGCTTAAATTTTAGTAAATTCTATAAATAAATAAGACAAAGACAGTAAATTAGATAAATAAACGTATTTACAATAGATATAACCTGCAATTACGAAGTTTTAGTTAGAGTGCTTAATATAATAGGTCTTTGAAATATTAGAGTGGAATTTGCACCTGTTCCAATTATTTTGTCCAACCCCCCTGTATATATTAGTGAATATACATAATACCTCATGTCGATAGCATGACCCGGTGTTTCATACGCAATCTTGACGTGGGATATTATGGATGTTCACTGATATATACTTAATAGCCCTGTTATATAACACTCAGCACTATTTTATAACACCTGAGTAAAATACATACACACACATATATATATATATATATATATATATATATATATATGTACGTACAATTATATGTGTGTATACGTATGTTTTTTTTTATCATATCCATACCTATATATATATATATATATATATATATATATATATATATATATATATATGGTGGACTCCCTCGTCGTATTCGACGTATGAGGGTCAAGCAGCAAGGATGTCATTGGTTTAACAAGGCTTTTAAATTTGAAAACATTTATGAATGTTCCTCGGGTGGTTGAAATGTCAGTCAAAACATATGGAGGACACAAAGTGTCATAATTCAAAGCCTGGCGAAAAGTAAAGTAAGCGAGTAATATTTAGTATTTTTCCTTTTTAATAAAATATATTGTTTAGATTGTGATTAGATTGTTATGTCATAACATCGACGTTTGTGCTGTACATCTTCAAAGGCATGAAGAGATGGATTTAGCCATTGTCTTTGGATTGTTCAACATATACGTGTTTGATGTATGCTTTTGGAAAGTAGTAATACTTTCAGGAAAGGGGAGATTGGTAGAAAAGTCCTTGAGAGGACGAAACGCGACGTCTATGAATAGATTTTTTTTCTCTTATCTCTTTTTATTCATTCTTTTCTCCTCTACAGATAGAGTCTATCTGAGAATATTTATACACACACACACAAACTCACACGCATACACATGCTCACACACACATACACACACACGCGCGCACGTGCGCACACACACACACACACATATATATATATATATATATATATATATGTATATATATATATATATATATATATATATATATATATATATATATATATATAAAATATTAAAAGTTCAGGATACTTATCGAAGATCGTCTCAGTTTCTCGATGATTTCCGCTTCGAGTTTTTGATTCTGAAGAGCGAAACATCGCGAAACTCTGAGTCGTTCTTCGATAAGAATACAGAATTTTTCTGGTGCAATAATTATTGCTCTCCATATCTAGTGAGTATACTATTGACAACAATTCTGTTCATGTTGGTATACGTCAAATTATATATTTCACATGTATCAATTGGTGTTATTATTTTACACACACAGAGATACATATATATATATATATATATATATATATATATATATATATATATATATATATATATATATATATAAAAGTGAACATAGAAGTCGACACTTAGAGGCGACAGTCTGTCTCATGCTAGATGCAATCGTCGGGCCAGTGTTGATTTCTATGTTCACTTTTATATTCACACACGCTCTATCTCTGATATTGAGCACTTTATCCCATAAATATAGCACACTTTAAGACTATATTTCTTCATATATATATATATATATATATATATATATATATATATATATATATATATATATATATATATATATATATATATATATATATGTCGAAGTGGCAAAAATTAGAGAGAATAATTTCGTTGAAATCGATTCAGTTAGATTATGCATATATAATGTAATAGGTAAAGAAGTTCTGTAGCTGTAGCAGTGTACCTGGCAGCCATGCCAGTACGATTTAACAGCTTTTTACCACAGAATAACTGCTGACACCATAAAAATGGGGCTTCCCATCTCTGATGTGGAAAAATTTGTACATTTTTTTAAAACTATTAGTAGCAAGAGTTTATAAACACACACACACACACATTTTGGAATTCGTTCATCATAACATTTATATTAATCAACTAATGTTGGTAAAAGTTCCAGGATATACTTTAAGTTACGTATTTTTATGAAATATTAAAAATATTGATGATAACTTGTTTGTGGAGATTTTTTTTTATGCAAACAAAATGCGGCAAAATATTTTAGTTGATAAAAAATTTAAAATGTCTCGGCCATAGAAATATATTTGATCGACGCAACATTTCATATACATTAATAAATTTGTATTTTTGGAAATTCTATAATCTTTGCCTGCTTTTGATGCATTGATTCTGAAAACATTTCTGGTGTTTCAACTTTAACCTTAACTTTCAGCAGTTTTTATTGCTTCACAGAGAACTTATTTGCTTGAATATTGTTTTCCAGGCCACAAATTTCTTCTTGGATTAATATCTGGAAAGGTTGTGGGTCATTCAGTTAATTTTAAACTATTTTTAGTGTGACAGATTTGTTTGTTTTTGTTTTTGGCAAGGTGGAAAATATGCAACTGTACAAAAAGTGAATAAGGCATTATCTTGCACTAATATACAGTCTTTAGCTTAAACATTCTTTGTAGTAATATGTATCGCTCAAAAACCGTCTTGTACCATAACTTAAAATAATTCTGTGCATTTATCTAGACACTACTATTAACTTTGAAGGAACCTGTAATTTTATTATTGTGCACATATTACTACTCAAAACATAGCCTCGCTAGCAATATTTCTCTGAATAATCCAATCTCTGAACCAACCTTCACATTCAGCCAATGTAACGTTACATTCATTATTAAAAAAGTACTTTTAAAAATCAATTTTAATGTACTCTTTCACCCAATTCAAAGATTTTGTTTGTGATGTTTACTTATAAGTAATAAATTGGTTGCTTTCATATTTAACCAGTCTTCTAATATTTTATCACAGGGGTGAGCAAACTACGGTCCGCGGGCCACATGAGGCCCGCCAAACGATTTCGTGCGGCCCGCTTTAAAATGTTATTTATTAAAACTATATTTTTCCTTTAAAAGCCCTTTATTTTGCCAATTTTAAATATCAATTATTTTGGTTTATATATACTATGCGGCCCAGTAAAACTATAAATTTTTAGAATGCGACCCTTGTACTAAAAAGTTTGCCCACCCCTGTTTTATCACCAGCTTTTTCAAATAATTTCTTGCTATTGATTTCAGTCCTTGATTACTGCCCTTTTAATTTTTCTGGGATCACTTTTTGTTATACAGCCATTTTGTTTTTAGTTTACTAATATTTCCAAAGCAAGTTTGGTGGAAACTTTTTTGGTAAAAAAATATACTGCATCAGTGTTACAAAAGGGGAAAATGAGCATTCTCACATCAAACATTGGCTACAGAGGCTATGAACGCAACTGCCTCAACCATAAAACAAGTTCTCAAGCCTTGTGAGCGAGATTGGGTAAACGAAACCGTTCGGATGCCGTTGTTGGCTATGCTAGCACGAATTAACAAGTCATCGTGACCGAGGGATTGAAACTTTTCAAAAGATTGATCAGATTATGCGCACTCTCCTAGAAACTGTAACTATGATCGGCTCTGCATAATTGCATTATAAACCACAAGTGAACTCTGTGCGTGGTGAACAAGCACAAATGTGTTTGGTTAGACGGGTGTTCTCAAAAACGAATAGCCGACCATTAAGTGTGTATATATATATATATATATATATATATATATATATATATATTCGAAAATTATAACATAAATATGTTATAAATCACTACAAAAATAACCATTTTGTTTCAACACTTCTGGTGTCTTATCAAGTGATGGTGTTGAATGTATAATAATATAGATTATTATACATTCAACACCATCACTTGATAAGACCACAGAAGTTTTGAAACAAAATGGCTATTTTTGTAGTGATTTTATAACATATTTATGTTTTAATTTTCGAATAAATAATTATATTTGCTCTACTCTGTATTGAGCACTCTTTTAAGAATAGTATTTGTTGGTTATTGGAATTTATTCCGTATACACCAATCCTATACTTGGATATATATATATATATGTATATATATATATATATATATATATATATATATATATATATATATATATATTCATTTAAACAGGTTTAGTTAAATAATTTAGACATATCATGTCGCTTAGTTTTTGTTATGATCCTTTCAAGTTCACGGATTAATTTCTTGGTAGCCTTAGAAAATTGATTAAGAAAAATACCAACATTTTCTTTCAAATAGTTTTTATTTTCAGTCTCATCTGAGACCATCTTAATGGAGTTAAGTTTTCTGTCAGAATATATATATATATATGACTTTCTGTAGATTCAAAACATTTCAACTGTTCGTTTTTACCAACAAAACGAAAAAAAAAAAACACGTGAACTTTGAACCTTGAAAACTAGAACGCTGCATAAGCAGTAAAAACGAACAGTTAAAATGTTTTGAATTTACAAAAACACATATACATACTTATTTTTATTATTTAACAAAACCTGTTTGAATTAAAATATGCTGCCTAAATATACACAATATATATATATATATATATATATATTGTCATCTGCATATATATGTGTGTGTGTGTGTGTGTGTGTGTTTGTGTGTGTGTGTAGCGGAATATGCGTTTATAAACGAAGAATTAAGTTAATCTTCAAACACAGATCTACAAATTTCAATAATTTTTATTTATTCAAGTATTATTTTTTTTTCAAATCGAAAGAAATGAATTACAAAGATTCTTTGTGAACAGCTTCACATAAAATATTTTATTTATACATTTTTTTACAGTATAATTGAAGGAATTGCGTTAGTGTAGGCTCAACGGAAACTGCGTCTATATGTGTGCAGATCTATGTCACAAAGGCTTACATTGTTTTCACTGAATGTATGAAATTCAAGCAGTAAGTTTCATGAAATAATAGCAGTGAACTTAGTTGCTACTGTCGCCGCGTGTAAACAAGGTTAACGGAATGTTGTCACTATCGCTAAACATAATTTTTGTAATATTGTGTACACGAATAAATATACGAAAGATGTGAGTAATTAATCAAGCGTCAGAATTTCAGTTTTGTTGGTATAACAAACGATCGAACAAACACCCTGGTCAAAGGTTCACTGTTGGCCAATATATATGAATACAAAAACTCAAATATCTGGAGCCTGTCAATGTACAAAAAATTTGTTGTCAGTAACGGTACTAAAATCTATTAGCATTTTTCTACAATTCTGAAACGGGCACCACACACACGCACACACACACACGCACACTACACATATATATATTTGAGTGTGTATGGGAATTTACGAGTGCCAGTCAAAAAGTAATGCCTGTCCTAATTTATTTTTAAAAGTTCCAAGACTTTTTAAAATTATGAACCATGCAGTATGGAGAAATTCAGAGGAAGATTTTGTGAAGATACTTTCCCTTTTTCTATTTATAATCCTCTTTCAAAATTGCTGTCACTCTGGAAATATAGACAACAAAGTATTATTACCATAGAATTTCTGTTTGTAGAATAAGAAGTGCGGCAAATATTCACTGAATGTTAGTGGATATTTCTGAAATGACTGCATTTGGGTCAGTATAGCAAATGCCAATCTTCGAGAGAAAGGAGAAAATAGACTTTGTGACATGTCTCGCAGTGTCAGGTCTGCTGCTGTGAATGAGGTAAAGGCGAAACAGATCGATGCTCTCATTACAGTTGTCAGAAGAATTATCATATGGCGTGAAAACTACGATTAAGAATGGAGACTCTTTGGAGAATGAGATTTGCAATCCTGAGACTTATTTTTATTTTGGAATGTTTTTGCGTCATCTGTTATTAAATCAGTTGTAATTAAAGAACAGGTGTGATATTTTTTACCAAACCGAGCCAATACGTATACCTGTGTATATGTATGTATATGGATTTACGTATTTATGTGGCTATCTACGTTTGCGTGTCTCTATGTATGTATGTATGTGTGTATATATATATATATATATATATATATATATATATATATATATATATATATATATATATAAAGAAATATAGTCTTAAAGTGTGCTATATTTATGGGATAAAGTGCGCAATATCAGAGATAGAGGGTGTGTAAATATAAAGGTGGACATGGAAGTCAGCACTTAGAGGCGACAGTCTGTTTCATGCTAGTGCAATCGTCAGGCAACTCCGGCAACTATATATATATATATATATATATATATATATATATATATATATATACGCATGTATTTATTATAAGTTTATGTAAATATGTAAGTGTTAATATATGGGTGTACTTATGAAGAGGTTACCCAAAAGTTGTTTGAATTTGACCAGGAAATATATAATTTTCCTAATACCTAGTTTCCACCGTCTCTTTCAAAGTAAAGCTTTGCCTGCTGTGTGCGCACTTATTCACCAATGGTACTGCTCTCAAAGCGTAACGGTAAAAGTCCGTACTACATTCGGTTGAGGCACCCTGTTCAAATACCCAGAATATTTGTGTAGCAACTCATTTCTGTGTGTATATTTCTGTATGTATTTATTACTTCTATACACTTACCTTCACATGTGTATATACGTTTGCTATTTTAGGATGTGTATGTGTGTTCGTTTCTATCGATGAATTTTTAATATATTTATTTTGCCCAACCTTAGTCATTTGTTTAGTGGCAAATAAATACGACAAAAATCACATTTATTTTTTATTTTTCGTTCCCTCATACTAATATGATCCCAGATCAAATTAGACCCCCCCGCCCCAGCTACGTTTTTTATTCCGATCTCAATTCGGTACATTCCCTAAAATCTCTATAGCAAAATATCCAGCTTGAATTATTACAGATAAACATATAACAACTTTTGTTATCTTTTAAAGAAGCCTGCCAATCTCTTTCTCTTCGTTTCCCCATTTAAAACCATTATTTTATTTTGTTATTTTGCTTCTTCTGATCTTCCGTGCCTTTTGACCCCTTTGTTAAAAAGAAAAAATGGAACAGGTCATTTAGGGGGTTTAGCTCTCTATTCCTTGACTCGCCTCAAAGGGATATTTCTTGATAGAGGGAGGACAGTTTTATGGCCGCTTAATTTCACACTGGTATCCCTAACGTTAGGACAACACACGGCCGCCTGGTTCGAAACGCTGGAAAACATTAACATATTTGATAAATGTATTTTATATTTGCTGAAAAGCAAAACTCATTCATCCTTGTGTCGGTCTCTTCACAGACGATTTGCAAAAGAAACATGGAAAACCAACGAATAAAATACATTTCGTGTGGTATTAGATGCATTTTTAAGCTTTTAAATTAAATTCCTATATAAAGTTAAGTATATTTTATTTACTTTATGCAATGATGTAATATAAACTAACAAAATTATTATGATAGAGCAAATATAGTAAAATCTAATTTTCATGGTAATCTATACAAAAAACAATAATATATATATATGTGTGTGTGTGTGTGTGCAGGTATGTACAAAAATAGGAAAGAACACGTTAGGTAAATAATCCGGAGTTCTTTAGTATTTTTGTTTTTATTTTTAAAAACAGTGCTCCATACAGAAGTAGAGCTAAAATTATAATTATTTTTTTAAAAATATGATTCCTTCGCTACATAATAGTTCTCATGTTTCAAAAACGAGAGCCGAAACCCTCAATATAATTATTAAAATTAAGTTGAAATCGGGTCTCGTTTCATCCTCAAGCGAAAATTTAGGAATTTAGATTCCTAAATTTTCGCTTGAGAATGAAACATGGTTTGAAACATAATTCTGAAGCATTGATATGTACTGAAACATGGCTGCAACTGTGTAACGATTTTTTCATGTTTTTGGTGTAATATCCTAAAATAAATAATATTGCTTTACTCTGTATTGAGCCGTCATATATATATTGATAATATTAGTTGTTAATATATATATATATATATATATATATATATATATATATATATATATATATGTATAAATTTCCAAGAGGATAGAATCCAGGTAGAACTCAATGTCCAGGCCAGAGTAAGAATATAATATAAAAGGCTCAAGCACTAATGTTGCATGGTTATAAATTATTACATTGGAATCGTAATCATGATCCAAATCATCAGACCTAGAAATTCTAAAAGGCATTTTGAATTTGTAGGTCTGGTGTATTGGATCGGGATTATGATTCTAATGTAATAAATTATAACCATGGAATATTAGTGCTTGGTAGTTTTATATTATATTACATATATATATATATATATATATATATATATATATATATATATATTACAAAGAATAGAAATCTAAATGTACCTCATTCGAATAGCTATTTTCTGACAACATGACTTGTTCGCATTATCAACTCAAATGTGTGTTATAATAAATACACTGAGGTCTTTGATCAGTTTTAATATTTTATATTATTAGGATTCACTTGGATTGCATACCAACGGATTTGTACCTGTATATATATATATATATATAGATAGATAGATAGAAAGATAGATAGATAGATATAGTATATTTACAAACCAGTTTATTATTGTATTTTTCCAATTCGGATAAGGCGTTGAGTCTTGTACTCGAAGTTGTGAGTAACCTGTTCGAAGTTAATTTTTTTTTCGTACTTTTGACCATTTCAATCTTTACCAAGAACAAATATGGTGTCTGCGTGGTAGTTTGGTTTCCTTTGTCTACATCCTGATATTCTTTGTAAAACTGGAAGACTACCAGGATAGGAACAAAGTTATTTTAATTACCACAGACACCACATCGGTTATTGCTAATGACTGAGTTGGCCGAAAGATCTTGAATAAAATAATAACACAACATAAACTTCGGACACTTTTTTCACAATGTTAGGCTCTCAAATTAAAATCCATTAATTCTTTATATATATATATAATTTATATCTGCCGCTTTCTCTTTACTCTCTTGTCTCTCGTGTTTTTTCCTTTTCTTTTTCCTTTTTTCTCTCTTCCTCTTCTTTTATTTCTTTCATGCCTAGATTCTCACGATAATATTGGATGTTTACGCAATGTTAGATCTAGATCTTCATCTTCTGCTTTCTCTCTCTCTCTCTCTCTCTCTCTTTATTCTTCTCTCTGTTTCTTTTTTTTCTTTTTCCTTTTCTATCTTCCTCCTCTTCTACTTTTATTCTTCAAATGTTTAAATTTTAAGCTCCCATTTCATTTCCTCACACCTCTAGTTGACAAGGCCTACATGTAAAATCTTGTGGGTTGAAATAGCTATTCTGAATGAGAGGATTTTGGATTAACATTTTATGTAATATATATATATATATATATATATATATATATATATATATATATATATATATATATATATATATATATATATTCATACATACATACACACGCACACACACATGAACACACACACACACACATATATATATATATAATTATTTTTTTAAAATATCGCGACAGAAATTACTGTTTCGAAACAGATCCACAAAACGTTGGAAAACTTGACATATAATAAATATTGCTACTTTCATCAAAGCAAACACCCCTTGATAATGAAAAACAAACCCCAGATTACACCTCCATTTGCAAACTATAAATGAGTAAAACATTTCTTCGGTGAGTTCAAGCATCGCTTGGGAATGAAACGCTCATCTAAATTTAAGGTCTAAAATTCTTGAAATTAAACTTTAACACTTGTGGACTAGTTTCGAAACAGTAATTTCTGTGTCGTGATGAAATCATATTTTTAAACCATAATTTCAATTTTAAGATCTGCTTCTGTATCGAGCACTGTTTTTTTTTTAAATAAAAAACAAAAATACTAAAGAACTTTGGATCATCAGTCAGTTCTTTCCTATTACATCAATACACACACACATACATATATATATATATATATATATATATATAATTATTTATTTAAATATTAAAACATAAATACTTATGTTATAATATTTAAATAAATAATTATATCTGCTCTAGTCTGTATTGAGCACTCTTTTAAGAATAATAATTGTTGGTTATTGGAATTTATTCCGTATATACCAATCCTATACTTGTATGTATATATATATATATATATATATATATATATATATATATATATATATATATAGTAGTCATATTAATAATAGCAATACATAGTTCTCTTACCAAATAATTGAATCTGCATTCAGTTTCATGTATTTTTTTCCATCCAATCTCGACAGATTTCTTAACAGATTCGTATTTTTCTTTTTTTGTATCTTAACAAAAATTATGATGATGTAATTAATAATCCTATAAATGACGTAAAATAAAAAAGATAAAGGTTTGTTTTTTTTTTGTGGGGGGGGGGCGTGTGTGTATGTGTGTGTGTATTTATGTAAATATATTTATGTGTCAAATTTATTATAACATTTGGATATGTATCAAATATATGTAAGCGATCGTAGATACTTCTTAGATCAGCGTCGAACTTAACTGATAAATTGACTCTTCGCTAAGAACAATAATTTTTTTTCTCCTAGTTTCATTTCTGAATAGTTTTGCAATAATATTAATCTTGATGCTCGGTTAAATTTAGAATTTGACATTTGTAATTTTTAATTTTAATTTTTAACTGTGAAATGAAAACTTTATTTGCTATATTGATTTATAATTTAATCTAATCTTAACTTTAATGCACAAATCGATTGTACTTAGGGTTAATTGTCACGTTATTTTTAATTATCATATACTTATATTAGGATTGGTCATCACAGGTTACGTGACAGTTTTTTCGCTACTCAGGGTGTTTGGAATGGTTTTTGAACACTTAAAACCCTTTATTTTGCAATCAACACCACCACTTGATAAGACAACAGTAGTGTTGAAAGAAAATTTCAATTTTTGTAGTTATTTAATAACATGCATATGTTATAATTTTGAACATATATATATATATATATATATATATATATATATATATATATATATATATATATATATATATATATATATATATATATATATATATATGTATACATGTCTATATATTTTTGAATTGGACATATTCCGACAATTTATTTAAAGACATTTATAATATGTTTAACGTTCTTTTTATAGATACAAGTATTTAAGCAAATGCTCTGTTTTATAATAAACAGTATTAAATAACATTTACCGGCCTGAATGTCCGAGAAATTTTTATAGAAAATTTTTGTATCTATAAAAAAGAACGTTAAACATATTATAAATGTCTTTAAATAACATGTATATATGTATATATATATATATGCATATATATATATATATATATATATATATATATATATATATATATATATATATATATATATATATATATATATATATATAGTTTGTATTTTTCTATGCCGAAGGAAGAGTGCTCAATATCGGAGACATAACATTCACGATATAGATAACGTTGTAGATATCTGCAAATTTCATCGAGAAAACTTCACACTTGATTGAGAAAAGCTATGAAAAGAAATTTTTTTTATTTTAGAAAAGAAAAGTTAATTTGGGGATATTTTTGCTAATTAACAAGAAAGAAAGAAATTTTAAAAATTCTGATATAAATTTTACTTCTATATTCTAAGTAGAATCGTTTATATTTGTGTTTAAAAATGTTGTTTATTTTGTCTAAACACCACCACCAAATGCTTTTTGAATCGTAAAAACACATCGATTTTCAAAATCTTCCAAAATTCATCAAAACAATGTATTTTAATAAAGCCTTTCGGTTTCTGTAAAAGAGAATGTACTTGTCTTTTAAATGTAGTTTCATTTTTAAAATTGTATAGGAAAAGAAAACAACATTTGCTCGATTTTTCACCCACCCCTTTTTTTAATTTGATGATTTTCAGTTGTGTACCGAGACGGATCAAATTGAGGTTTACATCTTTTAAAGGTAAGTCCTTGAAAAATAAATATTGAAAAAAAATGAAATTTTAGAACCAACAAGAAAAGTTGACACGAAAGACACGGACTGTAATTTGAAAAAAAAGTAAAGAAAAATAAAATGTCGTGTTTTTTTAACGGTTTTAAGGGCGAAATTACTTGATATTTCTTAGAGATTTAAAAAATTTCTATAGTATTTATTTAATAATGTGGAATTTGAAAAAATCTTTATTTCTTCTATCTTTCAAAACGTGTACCACACTGGGATTTTATTTTTTAAAAACAATATCCTTTAATAAATAAATATACAAAGATACTTGGAAAATACTGTCTCCAACTGCGCTTAAAATAATTTTAAAAATATTACACGACTGCTGATTGGATATTATTAAGTTACGGGTGAGCAGACTCATAATAATTTCTGCTTATCAATTATATTCTCGCATTAGCTTCGTCGTAGGCAAGACTGGAGGAAGAAATGAAAGTATATCTCCTACATTACTTTCAAAAGAATTTATAGAAGAATTAAACAAGTTAATATTGGAAGTAGCGACATAGACGTGGAATTTAGGTAATTGAAATATGCACTTTAAGGATGTATTCTCAAATTTCATTAATGATAATTTTGAAATGCTTTATTTTGCAGAATATGGAGATGATGAGGACTTCACAATTTAGAAATAATACATTGGACTAGATTGTTCGCATGAGAATTCATATTTAGATTAAAAATATATAGTTGACAGTGAAGTGTTTTCTCATCTCGGATGCAAACCATTGATATTGTCTCATTTGTCTTCCATATAAATCTCTTTTTCTAATTGCTCCAGTACTTCACTTGTGCATAAACTATAAGTTTTTTTTTTTATTTCAAAATTAAAATAGTTTGCATTCAAAATCTATTTTGCATAAATATCATAATAATCATTTTCAACAAAATATTTTATTACTTGAGGCCAAAAAATAGTAAATGTATTTGAGTTTATCCTTATAATCAATAATTTAAAGGGACAGGGTGAATTTTTAAAAGTAATGATTGTTCTGTTGAAAAAAGTCTTGATTGTTAAAAAGAAAAATATCGATTATTATTACGAACCGCCATACAAACAAAAACGATGCCGTTTTGAGTCTGTTCTGGGTAAGACATTAAACTACATCCACGTCCTGGGTAAACTACGTCCAGCAGCAAGGTCTCTGATCAGGAGATTTTGAGGAGTGTGGAACCACCTCAATTGCTGCTGTTCCCAGGTCCACCTTGACCGGGAGTGGTAGCACCAGTTAGGGTCCCAGCTATGGGAAAATAGTTAACTATTACCAGCAATACTTTTTTGAAAAAGATTATTACCAGCAATACAATTTTCAAAGAAAAAATATTACCAGAAACAGAGTTTTGACAGAGTTATTACCAGCAACAAAAAAAATTTTGTCTGTATTAAATAACCCATTGAGGTTGATATGCCGAAAATTAAATAAACCAAACCAATCTAAACCAAAGAATACATATTCTGTTCATACAAATCTATCCTAAAAATGTTGTCGGCATTAAATAACCCATTGAGGTTGATATGCCGTAAAATTAAATAAACCAAACCAGTCTAAACCAAAGAATACATATTCTGTTCATACAAATCTATCCTAAAAATGTTGTCGGCATTAAATAACCCATTGAGGTTGATATGCCGTAAAACAAAATAAACAAACCAAACCGTTTTGAGTCATCAATATGAATTTGTGTCGTCAGAATCAACCAATAATACAAATATCACCATGCCGTTATTTTTATTTGTTTGCAATATCGGATAACGGCCATTGTTGATTTTTGCCGACTAAAGGAAATTTTGGACTCCATAGTCATTTGATTCAAATTTAATTAACTAATTAATTTTTCTTTGAAGTACGCAAATTTAGGTTCTTATATTTGTTGTGATGAAAAATCATAAGAACAACACTTTCAAATTATTATTTGATATTTTTTGAGAAGGCATTAAAAGTCTTTTTGATGATATCATATATATATATATCGAGAGGTGCCTCCAAAGAAAAGCGATCCTAAGGTTTAAAATGCATTTTTAAAAATGAAAAATAATGCTTGAAGCTTTTATCTTAGTTTAAATTCCAAAATTCATTTAATTTAATATTTCCAATAAGCAAAATGCTTTGCTGTAGTTCAAACTGAATTTAAATTGATTGGAATGAGTTTTTAAATCGCAAAAAAAGGACAGAAATCGGTCATATAGGCAGCTCTGTGAACCCAACGTAATACTTTTTATTAAAAAATCTTTCAAAAAATGAAATATATTTTTCTGAGACTTCATTTGAAGAAGATTGCATGATTTAAAGTTTAATTAATCTGATTTGAAACAAATATTACTTTCAGTTTAAAATATAACAGAAAAGTATTTTTAACAGGGCAATGGGTGTCTTTATGTAGTGCTGACAATTCTCTCGATAGACTTACCTTTTCCATTTTTTTTATACTGGGGACATAGCTGTAACTAATAATTGACAAATATAACGTGAACACCATTTTTATATAATTTTTAACTACCCAGTTATCTTAACAAGTTAGAAAAATATTTAAAGTAATCAAATATTCTATTGAATTTTTGGTTGGTTTGGTTTGGTTTATTTTGTTTTACGGCATATCAACCTCAATGCGTTATTTAATACCGACAAAATTTTTATTTCTGGTAATATGTTTTTCTTCAAAAATCTATTTCTGGGAATATTTTTCCTTGAAGAAATCTATAGCTGGTCATATTTTTTTCAAAGAATGGATAACTGTTTGTATTGCTGGTATTTGTATTGCTGCTAATAATTTTTCCTTCAAAAATATCTTTATATTTTATATTTATATATCTGGTAATATCTTTTTTTATTACAAAGTATTTCTGGTAATAAAACCTATTTTTACACAAGTTTGGGTGTCAACTATTTGCCCATAGCTGGGACCCTAACAGGTGCTACCACCCCGAGTCAGGGTGGGCATGGGAACACCAGCAATTAAGAGGTGGTTCCATGCTCCTCAAAACCTCCTGATCAGAGGCCTTGCTGTTGGATGTAGTTTATCGTCATACCCAGGACGATGAATCTTTGGTACTTTAGCTTTATAGTCTTAATTAGGAAGACGCTTGTTGAGGAAATGTCAGAAAATTACCAATAAATTTTAAATTTACTAAAATTACAATTCTTATTTTCTGATAATGTCGTGTATAGACTTCCATATTTAGAAAAATTAGCAGGTTTATACACATAACAATAATTAAAAATTCTTTTTAAAATACTGGATCTCGCTGAATTGTAGTAAGCTTTTCCATTTATGATTAGTAAGTATAGTATTTTTTACATAATAACAATATCACAAAGAGCTTCAAATTAATACAGAATTTTAAAAGATTTAAACTTTATAAATTATTCTAATTAAGAAATTTAAGAAATGAAAACAATTCTTGTAAAAATTCATTATTCATCGAAAAAAAAATGTTTTAAGTTATCCAAGAACTTGTGCTTATAACTAATATAAACATTCAACCCTACAAAAATGAATTTCTCGAAATTTCATAAGATTAAATAAATGCGGCTTAACAGCGGTAATTTTTTTTTATTTTTCCCAGGATTTTATAAAAAAGAAACATTTCTGAAATAATTTCATTCATTTGCGAATAAGTAATGAAAGTTTCATAATCTGACAAAATTCTAATTTTTGCAAGAATTTCCAAATCAATGTGTTTTGCAGAGTAAGAAAATGCTAATGTGTTCCATAGTAATTCATTGGTCACCCGTTGCCGCAAGAAAAACAAATTTTTTAACCAAAATTTTGAAGGTTCTAAAAGAGGATTGAAAAATAAAATTTAATAAATAATAATAGCATAAAAATTATGCATGCTCATTTGAATCTTTGGTGGTACCATATATATATATATATATATATATATATATATATATATATATACACACACACATATATATATATATATACAAAAACACACATATATATATACACACACACACACCTATATATATATATACACACACGCATATATATATATATATATATATATATATATATATATATATATATATATATATATATATATATATATATATATATATATATATGCAAGATTCGTTGAAAACGACTGACAAGGTATGGTGGTTGAGTTTTTATATAATTTTTCATGTGTTCGTATCATTTTTTTCTTTTGGGTACATGAATTACATATAAACATTGTCCAAATGTTTTACAAGAGGTTTCTGCAATACTTTTAGAAAGAAATTCACAAATCCAGTCGGCAGAAACACGAAAATTAAATTAAATATTTAGTACAAAAAATTTAACACCGCTAACTTCATCGTTAAAAATAATACTTCACCTGCAAGATCTATTGCACAAAGGACCAATATTATTTACGAATTTACATGTTCCTTATGGAGCTGTGTTCCTGACCAATTCAAATTTGTAAATAATTATATTGCATATAGTACAACATGTTTAACAAGACGATTTATGTTACATTTCTCTGACCATAGCTCAATTAGGTCTCATTTAAATAAATATGGAACCCTACCAAACTCTTTCTGTAACAGACTCGTTGATAATACAAATATAATAGCATCATCCACATGTAGAAAAAAGGCTAAAATAATGGTACCATCATTAATTTTTTTTAAAAAAGAAAAAGCCAACAATCAATAATATCAACTGTGACCACGGTCACAACGTGCTGACCGTGTTTGGGAAATAAAACATTCCTATAAATCTAAATACATGCATAAAACAATGCATATATTCAGTTAAAAATAAAATAAAATTAATAAAATTAGTAAAGTCTAAAAGTATAGACGAAAGCGCTTGGAAAACATACGGACAATTTTTATATAATTTATGTCTTGAAGAGAAAAAAATATATAATTTGAAATATGACCGTTTCCGCCTACATAATAAGTGTTAGGTTAGTACAATAAACTGGAAATGCCCAATCTTGCTACCCATAATGCCACATTGAGCAGCGTATATATATATATATATATATATATATATGTGTGTGTGTGTGTGTGTGTGTGTGTGTGTGTGTGTGTGTTTAAGCATTTCACCCCAAGCAAGATGAACAGAATGGGCACCAGACGATATATGACAACAGTATTCAATGCATGGCCGAATGGTAGATTTGTATATGTGTAGGATGGACTCTTACGAGAAAAAACAACTTTCCTTTCGGTAGATGTTGCAACTGATTCATTGTAATTGTTCCCCCTCAAGCCAGTCGAAAACGCGAGGCCAAGAAGACGCAGTGAGACACTATCGTGGAGTCGAGTATCAACCATGTTGATAGGGGGGTAGATTGGACGTTATTTTTAATCGCATGGTTCACGCACTTCCACAAAATGGGAATGTTGGCACTTATACTAAAACTATAAGTTTCAGACTACCTGTCCATAGCCCTCCCCCACCTCCGATTCATATGCTCCTCCTTTATAAAGCTTTTTTTCATAATAGATACCTTGCCAATTACATACCCAGGCCATGTAACCATCTATACTAATCCATATGGGGGTGTAGTGAATCCACAAGTATTCCCGTTACCTCTCCTCCTAATGTGTCTTTAGTCTTCTCGATCATAAGCAAGCTGTACATGCAAATTTTGCGCAGAAGCATCCGTGGCTCTCAGCTTGGCTCTCCAGTTGAGTTTTCTGAATGAAACTCTTTCTTTGTAATAACAATAATTTCTTTGGATACCAAGCCCGGAATTGATTGTTTTGTTTTTATTTGTTTGTTTGTTTGTTTGTACATATTTTTTTAAAGGAGTAGATCGGCTTTCCTATCTTCCGGTCAATATTCCTCCACCTTCTCTTGAACAGGTATAGAGGCACATCCCTTGTTTCTTGTTTAGGAAGGGGTTTTCGGACCCATTCCTTTTCTCTGGCCTTAGTAGTTGTTTTGTCCTGAATCTCTTGTGGTGTGTACGGTTTGTAGTAATGTCTCTTCATACTGATAGTACCGGGTTAGCTGTTTTCTAGTTGCTGTTCCCGACTGGTAGTTAAGATCCCGAACTCTTGCGTAGCGACTTGAGATTCTGCTCTGATAAACAGTTGTATAATATCGAGGTTCATGCAGTACCATGTCGCGCATGGACGGGTGCTCCTGCATGCACCTCCGGTGAGCAACCACGCGACAACACTCTGCGCCATTTCCTTTCTGTCCATGTTACATTTGATGACCGACTACTAATATTACACTAGGCCTTAACTCATCATGACCATAAACAACAAAAAATATACCACGGATGTTGGAGAAGAAAAGGTGAACGGGTTTAGGTGATTTTTGTTGAGCTGCAATATTTGCAGTGTGGAATCGTTCCTCTTCATAGAGTCTTCTGATATACTAGCTCTTTGAGAGACTAACCATAACTCGTCAATCCTTCTTCTGTTTTCTCCATACCTGTTTACTTTCCTCTCCTTAGAAAGGACTCATGCATGGCCTGGGAGTTTATGTCCGCGATTATCTACCGCCATTCGTATCATCATCGCTAGACCATTCGTATATGTGTTACCGTCTATCTCTTCTTAATTCAGTAAGCTATCTCTTTCTCTACCGTTCCCCTTCAACTCAAGGCTATAGTGTGCTCGACAGTATTTCCGATAATATAGACAAGGCCATCTCTCTCCACCCCTTTGCAAACATATTCGTGTTCGGTGACTTTAACGCCCACCATATTAAGTGGCTTCAACACTCTGTCCCGTCCTGGTTATGACGATAAACTACGTCTGCGTCTCTACGCAGCTCTGCCTTCTTGGCAACTCTGATCACGCGGTAGCGTCTGTTAATATCTCCTTCCACTCCCCCTCTAGACATGAAACTCCAACCAACAGAATATCTTTCTGTTATCAACGTGCAGACTGGGACTCCGTGGTTTCATTCGCGACTTCCATTGGAATCTAGATTTTAATCATTCCGTTCAAAAATGCGCGTCTGAAGTCTCCTCCTTGGTAAAAGCCGGCATCGATGCTTTCATTCCAGCAAGGACATACTAAGTTAAATCATGCTCATCACCTTGGTTCTCACCTGCTTTCTCAGCCGCTATAGCCCACAGGAATTACTTCTTCTGGATGTACAGGAACGACATGTCTGATTGCAACAGACGTCTATTTGTCTCTGTTCGAAACGAGAGCAAGCGTGTCCTCAATGAAGGAAAGTTACTGTTTGTTGATAGAGTGAAACAACGTATTGCATCTCGCAAGTTTGGTTCTAGAGATTATTGGCGGCTCTGCAAGAATGTTCTGAACAACAACAAATTCTCAGTTCCTCTTGTATTAAGTCAATTCGAAGTCCTAACATTCAAAACAGATATGGCTCGGAAATTCTCATCCAACTCAATGCTCGACTCATCCGGAGTGTCCACACCTGGTTTTCCCTTAGAATTGAGGCTCTGCTGAGGGATATGTGCATAACTCCATCGATGAACTTGGACATCATCTCTAAATTTGACTTTCATGAAGCAAGTGGAGGTGACGGGATACCAGCCGTAGTCCTAAAGAAATGTGCTCCTGAGTTGACCCCAGTTCTTTCAAAACTATACAACTATTGCCTCGCAGATTCTTGCTTGCCTGACTGTTGGAAGTCCTCCTCTGTCGTCCCAATTTTTAAGAATTCTGGAGAATCTTCTGACCCCTCTAACTACCACCCTATCAGTCTTCTGCCACTCTTCGGCAAAGTCTTCGGGCTTTAATCAATGCCGAAGTGGTTAAGCATCTTACCATCTACTCCGTGACAAACAATATGGTTTCCGCTTTGCGCGGTCTACTGCTGATATCCTTACGGTCATAACTGAATATGCATACCAAGTTCTTGATAATAACAGCGAGGCTCGAGCTGTGGCTCTAGGTATCTCTAAGGAGTTTCACAGGGTTTCGCATGCTGGTTTTCTATGTAAGCTATCGTATTATATTTGATTTAATCCAGTCATTCTTATCAAATCGTGAAATGAAGGTCGTCCTGAACGGACTCTTTTCCAGTTCCTTTCATATGAACGCTGGTGTTTCCCAAGGCTCTATCCTGGATCCTATACTATTTCTGATCTTCCGATGTCATCAGTTCTCAGTCTATGAAGACGGAACTACCATTTCTCAATAGTAAATCCGGCAATTCTGACAAAGTTAACCGGGCCGTTGGTCTCGAAAATGACCTCCAATTAGTGGTTGATTGGCGCAGGAAATGGCTTGTAAACTTAAATTGCCACCACGCACCACACATTGTCTGAAGACTACGTTCAAGCTTGAAACAGTATTGTCAGTCGGTGTTTAGCTGAGTGTGTAACATATTTCCCGTTAAGTAGATGTGTTCACTGCATAGAGATAGGTAAATTAATCATTTTTATGCACTGGATGACATTAGTATAAACACAGTTTTCTCTTATTTCATTTGGCAAATAATTTTATTTTATTTTGAAGTTAAAAATTGATGATATTAAATGTGTTTTCTTGCTATAACATGTTTATTCTAGAAATATTGTATTAAAGTAACTACTGAATTTTTATTGGCTCTGTAGATAAATAAAATTTTAATGCGAGGTGTGTTTAAATATATGCTCGTATTAAAATTATTTTATTGCATTTTTTTTCAATTATGATCAGTAACACAATGATAAAAGGAAACAGTAGTTAACTGCGAAATCACGTGACGTCTCTCTATACAACCCGCCATTATTAATATGGATGCACCTACGTGTGTACCTTCGTGTGTGTGTTTCTATATTTGTGAATGTTATAATGCATAGCGTTAGCATTCTGACTATGAAACCCGGGTTCGAATCTCACTATGATCGATTATCAGTTAATATCGCTCCGGCCAGACGATCCAGCGTCCGGTATCGGAAACCATGCCACTCGAGCAAGCCGTGTGATTGAAATTTTATAGGCGGAATTCTTCGGAAGCCGACGTAGGTTAGGCAAGCTCTAAGTCACAAATCCACGTGGCCGTGGGTTTGATAGTACTGGCCTTGGTCTGTATAATCTGGCGTCATCAACGGGTTCTAACCCTGAAGGTCTGGACTGGTGGAACGAAGGAATTATCTGCTATGACGATAAATCCTCTCTCTCTCTCTCTCTCTTTCTCTCTCACTATATATATATATATATATATATATATATATATATATATGTATATATTTCGGCAGCAATTTTTCCTTAATGCATATTTCATTAAATAATATAGACAAGTTTTGTCTATTTATTTTCAGTAAGTTCCTTTCATATTGTCTGATAAGCTTAGACAATATGAAATGAACTTACTTAAAATAAGTAGACAAAACTTATCTATATTATTTAATGAAACATGCATTAATATATGTATCTATATCTATATCTATCTATCTATCTATATATATATATATATATATATATATATATATATATATATATATATATATATATATATATATATATATATATTAGGGATCTAATGTGCCAAAAAAAATGTATGATTTTGAATACTAGTAATCTTAGCATAAGGGTCTATGACGATAAATCCTCTCTCTCTCTCTCTCTCTCTCTCTCTCTCTCTCACTATCTATATATATATATATATATATATATATATATATATATATATATATATATATATATATATAAGGAGGCACGGTCGAGTTGTTGAATAAAATTAAAACCCCAGTTCAAGCGTTGAAAGAGTTTTCTTATTTTACAGTGTGGTCTTTATTTTACATTTAATATTATACAGTATATAATGTTGTTTACGAATATTTGTCCTACGTTTATGGTGTTGTTATTGCCAAGTGATATGTCTTTATTGATGGGACGCGGATTGCAATTTAATCTGCCATATCACTAGTTAAACTGTAGGAAACAGAAGTTTTATGTACAACGTCCGAATTTGACACTTTTTCATCATAGGCTGAAGCTTATCTCTTATTCTCGCGTATTATCCTACTAACAGCTTACATAAAAAAGCCCACGCAAAAAACAAAGATTTTATACGTCGTTGACAAATAAATAAAACTATCTCTAAATAACTCATCAAGAACAAAGAAAATAAGAAAAGTACTAATGCAGTAAACCTATTTCAATTCAAACTAAATGCCCTGAAATTATAAACAATCATGAAGCACTATGTACCCACTTGAAAGCAATAAATATATTTATAAAACAAAAATACCAATATTATCACCAACGACCACACAGCTTTGCACCAATGAAATCTACGAATGTCGAATAACCCACCAGGGTCGTAGAGACGTTGCGTGCTGGCTTGCTCAACAAAAAGCCTCCACTTGATCCGGTAGGTGGTGAGCGCTTGGGTTTGGGCAAAATTTTCGCCGGTCCATTCGATGACGTTGACTGACCATCTACTTATTTTAGCGCTCCCTTCTCCTTCATCTTTGTACCATTCCTTGTTAGATTGTTCTGGAGAGACGTTGCGATCCGATTACGTGGCGATACCACTCCATTTTCCTCTTCTTTATGATTGGTCAACACGTCTTTATAGCTATTTTACTTGATGACTCACTCTTCTGAGCACTTCTTCATTCGTGACGCGGTCGACGTAGGAAACACCAAATTTGTAAAAATGGAGATCAGATCAAATCCTAGTTTGTACTTGGGCTAAAACACCAACTTTTGGCACGAGTGGGAAATTAATCTCAACCACGAAGTAAATCGTCAAAAAAATTGTTATTTTGGTATTCGTATCTGACAAAAGGCCATATAAATAAAAATCACTACCGTAGAAACAGTCTGGAAGAGAAGCCTTAGACTGAATCTTTAATTATCTTAATTGTATCAATGACTTCTTCTCATTGTCGCATAACCCGCCAGGGTTGTAGAGACGCTGCATGGTGTATTGCTCAACAAGAAGCCTCCACTTGATCCACTCTTGCCGGTTCATTCGACATAGTTGACCGATCATCACTTTCTTTGGCGTCACTTTCCTCTTCCTCCTTATACCATTCCTTGCAGGATGGTCTTGGAGAAGCCTCTTCGTGATCTCTTTACGTGTCCATTCTGCTTCAACTTCCTCTTCCTCTTTATGGAGGTCAACACGTCTTTAGAGGCATTTCTCTTAGGATTCACTCTTCTGCGCAATTCTTCGTGACGCGGTCACCAGAAGTTTAGTCTGGTTGATTTAAAGTGAATTTAAGGTGTATCCACAAAAAATGTTACCAAGACATGTTTAGTATCATTGAAGGTGGAATTTTATATCTTGCAATAAAATAAAACAAAGTGAAAGTAACTTGAGTAGTTTACAGTTGTAAATCGTTTTCATTTACTGTTCATTTCGAACGTCTTATGTGTTATTCAAACATAATAATGTCATTTTCTAATGTTTAGCAGTTGAGGTTATGTTTCACGATTGGGCAAAATATAATCGGCATCTTCTTATAGATCAGATAATAGATAGAATTCAAAATATAGAGACTTTTTTTGATATGGACTTTATTTGGAGTTTTCTGGATTAGTGAAGTGAAAAACTAACCAAGAGTGAACAACCTAAATTATATGATAAGAAATACAGGAATTTTATTTAATACTTGTATTTTAATCTTTCTTCTTCAAGGCTGGTGATGAAAATGTTTCATATTGTATTATTTTTGCTACCGACATACGTGTTTTGTGTTGTTCCGGTTCTAAGATGAATGATTATACTTATTCATAAATCAAAAGATCTCTTGTCTTCTTGTGCTATTTTATTTGATGCCATTGCTTCTGTCCAACTTTCATCTGCGGGGTTGTAGATTTTTGTCAAGATGTATGGAGGAAAACCAAGCGATACATTGGACTCCCTCAGGCACATCAAGTATTTGGAGTATGCCGCAACATCGACGAAGAATTTACAACTTGAAAGACTGCCTTCGACTGAACGGTCAGCTTTGTCCCGCAGTCTCCGTGTCCATCTTCAAGTTATTATTTTTGAAGAGTTTAGGTCATTGCCAATTTGATCTTTGCAGCAGGGGTTGGGAAATGAGAAACGATACTTTACATCCTGCTCCTGAGAAACTACTGAGGTTTGTGCGTTGTAAGTGCAAGATTTCGTCCAAGATTCCTTGTAGCACAAACATCTGCTCTTGTCGGAAACATGGTTTCATGTGCCTAACAGCATCCAGTGATACTAGCGGCATCGATTGCAACAACATTTGCCTGGTTCTACAAGAAGAGGACGAATGGGAAAACAATGCTAATTTATTTGAACCTTCATTTTAAGTTATATCAGGCCATTTACATCATGGTTCTGTTTGCTATTTTGGTAGTAGAGTTGAGGGGGAATTTCAATACTCGTCTGTGGTATTTTATAACCTTTTTTGACGGAGTTCTATTTTCTGGGCCTACTAGTTTTACGATAGTGTTTGAATGAAAGATTTCAAATTCCATAATTTTCTGTTTTTTTTTTATTTTATTTTTTTTATACCAAGGATCACATTTTTGGCAGACATTCAAAAAATGTGAAAAGATATACACACACACTTTGTTTTAATAAGCACTTCCATTGTCAGTGGGAGCCATCATTTTGCTTAGCAAAACAGGACTTTCAAGCCTCAAGTTGCTTGATGTAATGAGCTATTTCTATGTGCTTGTTTTCTTCATTCTCTAGTCATACCTTTGCTTGTAGCGCACAAGACCGTCAAGTCTTCTTTGAATAGGCCCTATATTTTACTGACCAGACTGTCAAAAAGGAAGAGGTCAAAGTGAAGATAAAATTATGATTCCAATTTGTCTCTATTAACAACTCTTATAACAAGACGAAAATTCATGTTCTCGGCATCTGTAGTTCTTGAGATATAAAATATGAATATATCACGTGACCATATTAAAAGCTCCATACAGTGAGAGCAAGGTCTGAGAGCAACATATGGGTTTATCGGAAGTATTCTAAAATATTTATCCGACTGTCACTTCTCTTTTTCTATTTCACCCTGCAGACTGTTTTATTTGTCAAATTCAGTTTGACAGATCAATTATTGATCTGTAAATTCTGGGTGTTCGCTCAGAGTATTTGATCCACTAAGAAACATTTAGATTAGAGCTGCTAGTTCTTTGTTATATGTTAGTTCTTTTATGTTATCTACAGTTTCACTGCTATATACATGGCTACTGATATATGGTGAAATACGGCTACGTTTTAATTGAAGTTCATTATTTCAGATCTGCTTTGCAAATTATCCGCCGTAACTAAATTTCTCCAGGTGGTCCAAATGAGGATTTTTCAATTTTCAAAAGAAGAGACCTTAACCATTCTAAAATATTGTATTTAGCTTGATAAATAAATCAACCAGACTATATGTCATCTCTGCAGCTTGGATCTGCCTTTGGAGTTCCGCCAGTAGAGCCGATTACTCGCATGTTTACAGAAGAACGACGAGACAAAGGCATGCAACAATCTTAGTTTATTTTTTAGGGTGAGCCTTTTGTCTTTCCAATGTAGCAATGCACGCAAGCCCTAAATATTCTTGTTTTTTGTTTTTTTTAATGTTTCTTTAATTTTAGGATAAAGTTGAAAATAATGAAATAAAATCAAGGGTAGGATATCTACACATTAAACAATTATTTTATGTCGACTAATTTTACTGAACATTATTTACGATAATCGACAGAGTAAATATAGAGACGCATTGGTCGACTCAGAAAACTCACTTATTCAGGAGTATTCAGGAGTGAAACTATAAATGCACGAATAAACAAGAGGCATTTGCTTATTTCTCTCTTTTATTAGGACGAATCTGTTTATTTTTATTTTGCCACTTAGCAAATTTCGCCACCCAGAAATGTAGCCAGGCATAGCAGATAAGGAGATATGAGAAAGATACTAGTATCACTTTACCGTAGTCGATCTCTCTCTCCCACTTTCTCTCATTCACACACACACACACACACACACACACACACACACACACACACACACACACACACACACACACACACACACACAAGTGCGACCACACATGGATACCCATTATATCGCTATGGATAGCAAACTAGCCTTCTTGATCAATTCTTTAGGGTAGTGAGTCGTTATTTTAAGGTAGGTGCCCCAACTACATGGCCCTGTGCCAGACTAGACTAAGCACAGCATATAAGTTTTCTATAACCTACATTTTACATATTTGTTTGTTGGTTGGTTGGTTGTTTATGTTCAGCGACATATCAACACCTCTATGGGTTATTTAATGCCGAAATCTAAAGTATTTTATATACATTTTTTTCTTTTTGGAGATAATAATAGTTTTAGTGATACAAGTCTTACTATTTAACCCATAGGTGCGGAGATAAGAGTTGGATTCATACTTTCCCCAAGGGTATTTGCGCGTAAGTAAATATAAAGAACCTGACTGGAATAGAAACTCTGAGCCATTATCCATTGCACCACCCGCACATTCAAGCTTATGGCACCTGGTATTCCCAAGCTGTCACTCACCTAGACAATTACCAGGCTCGACATTGCTTAACTTCAGTGATCGTACATATTTGTAGAGTAATAATAACATAAGGTTTTAAATTAATATATCGATCAATAACAAAAAAAAAATTAAATAATCATGTTGTCGATGTTTTTTTATGAGAAAAAAAATACTTGACTTTTCTCATAGCTGAGTACTTCCCACTGACGCAAGACGACGATTTTTAAACCACGGTAAACAGTCATAATTTCGAATGACGATTTCAGAGAAGACAGGGGCTCATAACTTATAAAACTGGTGCAACACTATCTTCCTATCCCAATCCTTCAATGTGCTCAAGTTGACTTTGTGATGTAGTAAGTTTTGTACATTATTATCGACTATTTCTTTACTAAGTAAAAGTTTTATCTACTCTTTGTAACTCTTTACTATAAAAAAGTGAACAAACTTAGACTGGGATCTGACCGCCCGTAAAGTTACCAACCGCCATCGTTTCAATATTTGCGGATCACGAAATGTCGTTTTACTTATCCGCGGTTGACTAAATCATCAACAAATTTGTGTTCAAAGAGTTTATTAAACTAAAACTGCTTTATAAAATGCACTCACTGACCACTTAATTAAGTTGATGTTAAGTCTTTTATGCAAATTTATAATTAGCCAAAGACGTGACAACAATTTAATGTATATAGGCATTTATAAATGGTCATGGTGACCAGTTAAATTTAATTTATTAAATTAGTATGAAAAAGAAAGGTAATTTAAGCGACTTTGAAAGCTGCAAAGCCGTTGGTGCCAGACAAGCTGATTTGAGTATTTCAATAAAATTAGTCGACATAAAATAATCGTTTAATGTGTAGATATCCTACCCTTGATTTCATTTCATCATTTTCAAATTTATCCTAAAAATTAAAGAAACATTAAAAAAAAACAAGAATATTTAGGACTTGCGTGCATTGCTACATTGGAAAGACAAAAAGCTCACCCTAAAAAATAAACTGAGATTTTTGCATGCCTTCGTCTCGTCGTTATGGTTTCCTCTTTTGAAAGTTGAAAAGTCCTCGTTTGAACGACCTGGAGAAATTTCGTTACGGTGGATAATTTGAAAAGCAGGTCTCAAATAATGTATCTAAAGTAAAACGTTGGCGTTTTTCACCATCGTCAGCTGTCATATATCATTAGTCATGTATATCTACAAAGACTGTCACACATAATTCTATCTTTGGTTTATACAGAACGGTAGAAGCCCCCATAAAAAAAAATCCATTAAGTACCAATTCTCTGGGTAGAAATCCCTTGTGGATGAAAGAGGTCAAAGACGCGTTCAAGCTACTAGAAAAGCAACAGCAGCTCAAATACCAGTCATTACGAGGTATACAGAAGATCATCTATGAATGTTGAACCCATCAAAACTTGAAGGAACAATGATGGGCTACAGCAACTGAAGACTACACGAGGTACCATTTTTGTCTGATAAAAATAAGAAACTGAGTCTACAATTCACTGAGGATTACTGTTATGGCTCCTTACCTATAACTACAGAATGAACTCTTCCTAACACTATGTATACTACGCCTCTCAAGAGAGAGAGAGAGAGACGAATCGAGTCGAGCCGATAGTAGTTCACTCCAAACCAGACTGACAGTCATACTAACACCTTCCACATCTTGTATTATTATTCCGTGGAATATATCTTCGTTATTTCTACTCTTGTGTTCGTGTTGTTCTTCCTTTGTCCTAACCTGGACAATAACAATTACAAAGATTGGATAATAGAAAACTGGAAAAATTTTATCTGGTCTGATAAGTTTTTGATTTTTACTGCGACTTTCGGGTGATAGGACCGGAACTCAGTGCAAACAAAATGAAAATCTTCATCATCAAATATTAATTTTATTATTTTGATTTCATGATTTCATATTTATTCCCTCAGCAAAATTCATGGGTGGAAGAAATCGACAGAAGTCTTTTCCCGAATGACGGTAATGTGTTGCGTCAAAATATAATAAAAGTTTTATTTTTTATTTTTAGAGTGTCAATTTCCTGCTGCTAAATGGCTTGGAATTATTTGCGGATAAGGAACCCGCACTCAGTCAGTTATGTGCCATGCGTTATACACGCTTAGACGATCATCTATCTTTCGATACATGACTAACGAGGCAGATTTTTTCCCGCTGTAGGTTACCATTTCTTTCTGCGGTAGACCAGTTTCCATCCAAGTTGTCATAGAACCCGGTCTGTCCTGCTATTTACCCAGAGCTGGAGTGGGGGAGAAAAGAGGATTCATACCTTTCCCAAGTGTATTAGCACATAAGTGAATTTAATGGATTCGACTGGAATTCGAACTCGGCTCTCCAATTCCTCAATCCGAGCCGCTATACATTTCTCTACCGGAGGAAGTCTTAAAACCTCCTCCTCCTCCTCCTCCTCCTCATCATCATCATCATCATCATCATCATCATCATCATCTTCTTCTTCTTCTTCTTCTTCTTCTTCTTCTTCTTCTTCTTCTTCTTCTTCTTTCCTTCCAGACGTAAACGATCATGTATCTCCACAATTTCCTATCCCTTGTGGCTCTCAGTAAAATTATTGTTATCTCTCCTAAACCTTATTCACCATCCATTTATTTAATCTCGCTAAGCAGTTTATGCATTGTTTCCTTCTGTTCCTCTTGCCTTCAGTCTGTCCTGTGAGTATCAAAATTTCCAAGCCTTCTTTCCCCATTAGGTGCCCTAGGAATTTCAACTGTTTCTTCTTGATGTTAACTATAAATATCCTTTCTGTTTCCATTTTCTCTAAAACCTCGTCGAATTTTGGTCTGGGGTATCCTTAGCATCCTTCTATAGAATCACATTTCAGTTGCTTCAAGTCGTTTTTTCATCAATGAGATTTTCCAGTGTTCACTGCCATATAGGAGGACTGATAATGCATAACAGTCCAGTACTATTTTCTTTGTTTTTAACAAAATTTCCCTGATTCTTAATACATTGCTTAGCTTTTGGAAGACATCTTTCGCTATCCCAATGAACCTTCGGATTTCAGTGTCGCACTTTTCGTCCTCTGTTAAAAGACTTCCCAAATATTTAAGTTGTTGTACGTGTTAGATTTTGATATCTTCAATTTGGAATTTGCATGTTGGAATGTTCATTTTGCTAACAACCATACATTCCGTCTTGCAATTGATGTTTAGTCCTTTCTTCTCGCTTTCCTTCACTACCTTCTGTAGGAGTTCTTGCATGCTCCTTTCTATGTCTACTATCAGTACTGCGTCATCTTGTGAAGTTAAGATTGTGACCGCCAAAAATGAATCTTGATAGGACCTCTAATTCTCTCAGAATCTCCTCGCTGTATACGTTGAATAAGTCTGGTGAGAAGACACATCCTTGTCTTAAGCCCCTTTCTATTTTTTGTATATTTACTGAATTCATTTACTATCCGAATTCAAGCTTTTGCACCCAGTATAGATTCTGGATTATTTTAACATTCTTTCCAATTATGTCAACGTTACATAGCAGTTCTAAAACATAAAGCAAAGTACGCGAGAAGAGAAGAGGATCTCTTCATACTAAAAACTCATGGCATAAAATCTATCACAGATAAAAAGATCCTGTTGTATTTTCGCATTCTTTCTTCTTTTTTCTTCTTAAACATTACCATTTTTTAAGTGGATACATAGATTGTGCTTTTACATCCAGTGTTCAATTCCAGATAAAAATTTACATGTTGAGTATCGAAACCCCTGACTGCAATATAGCTATCAATCCAAGTACCGTATTTCCCACCAAATAACATAAATTGTTCTATAACATACACCTATCATTTGACTAAGAACACACTAGGTAGTCTCACTACTGCTGCGACGACAGTCCCTAACACTGCTTATTTGAGAGCCTCATACAGGAACCGATACCGAAGCCGAATGCAAAAAACGAGATACGCAGGTCATTCGGAGTTATACGTCATGAATTGGTGTTACGGCTCAAGTAACCAAACGTCATTGCGAATTGTTTTGACCAGAGAACAACGCAGATGTAAATATCACAGCAACCAATCAGCCATGATTTTGCACTAATATAAGCGACAAGGAAAACACAAGTAAACTAATTAAACCATAACTGATATTATTATTCAATCAATGCGTGGTTAGCTTAATGTGACACAAGACCAACAGGAAATGAGATGTAAGGAAGAAATATTGTGTAACACTTCCAGTGTAATGGCTTCCTTGCATGTCTTATAAAACAGGATTTAAAATATTGGGCTCAAACACCAATCGCGGACACCCGTGGGAAATGTGAAACCATTTCAGCCACAATTTAGACAACCATTGTGATCTTCAACCTTCAAGGTTACAACATCCTCAAAGAATTATTAAATTCTGTTTTCCACCTTCTTTATGTATGTATGGCTTTTATAAAGGCTCGGAGAATTTAAAATCCACAGGGCACACTGAAGGCAGGAGGGGAAGAGGCAAACAACGAGGTACATATTTGACAACTTTGTGCAAATGGATGGCAAAGAGACAGAACGATCATACAAGAGAAAGAGTTGTTGAGTATTTACATTAGTCGGACTATTGTCCTCATCTTTGTCGCCATATTTGTCACAACGTTTCGGCCGTTGTACGCTCCGGCCTTCTTAAGGTGGTTGGAATTTCGAACCGAACCCTTTATTCCGATCACTGGGGTAGACTGTTCTAGTTCCACGAGCCATGTTTGATGGATGTCAGTTATCAATTATCTCCTGCTAATTTTCCCTCTGAAAGTTCTCCACTGCCTGAACCGGGTATTGAACTCACAATATTTGGGTCTGTCAATGGATCTAACCAACGCCTTTATCCACTGTGCCATGTGTACATAATACCTCATCTCAGAAATATAGACAGAGTTGTTGAGAGTAATAAACGACTGGAAACTGTGGAGAGCCATGATTGCGCATATCCCGAAGAGACACGACGCAAAGAGAAAGATAAAGATTATATATTTTACTCTTACAAGAATAATCATTTCGCGGGTGGGGGTATTTATGATTTTACGATCTCTATTCGATCTCCTGGCCGATTTAGTGCTGGTGGTGCATTTCGAAGCCAGCACTTTTCAAACACCCGAGGCCAATATAAAATATGGAGATGACCAGGAGGAGAAACGAAGAACCAAATTGATTGCATAACGATCAATAAGATGTTCAGGAATGCAGTTTTACATTGTAGAATCATACCCAAGTGCTGACTGCGGAAGCGACCACGTTTTAGCGTTATGTAAACCATAGACCAAAACTACAAAAATTGGAGTGGGGGCCAAGGCAGCACCCACATTGAAATAAGACAGACACATGAATGATTCGTATTTGAAGGATCAGAATACGGGAAGCATTAAAAGCGGACACAATGAACTAAAGGTGGACGGAAATACGAAGTGGGACACACATTAAAAGAAGCTTTGATAACATCAGATAAAACTACACAAAGAATAAAAAAAATGGCTGACAGATATAAATCTCGACATGATGAAAATGTGACAGCAAACAATACCAAGCTATAGCACAGAATATAGAACAAAGAAATTAAGAAAAAAATGCAGGCAGGCAAAATAGGAATCATACAACGGAAATTGTGAAGAAATGGAATGAATGAATGAATATTGCAGTCAAATCAGATATCCATAAAAGAATCAAAGAACTACAAAATACAAGCTCACCAACAGGATTCATACAATCCAAGGACGTAACAGTAATATTAGAGAGAAAAAGTACTTTAGAGATGGAAAATACATTGGGAAACACTTTCACGACGAGAGAGGACAGTCTGCAATAGAGAAAAATATTGAAGGATTAGAAATATTAAAATCTGACGTGAAATCAGCACTGATCAAACTGAACAAGAACAAAGCAGCAAAACTAGATGGAATTATAAGAGATGCTGGAAAATTTAAATGATTTCGACATTGACAAAATTACAGACATTATAAATGAAATATACTACAGTGGTGATATACCGGAAGATCTAAGTAGATCCATTTTCATAGCGCTGCCTAAGAAGCCATGAGTTACATAACAAAACTTAACTTCCGATATCTGCGGAATAAAGGGCTGTGCAAAATCAGGCTGAAAATAGGTCAAGAGCCGTGCGATTTCTTTAAAGACACTGGAACAAGGAATGCAATATTTATTCCCAGAATGATATCAGAAAGAGCAATACAGATGTAAAAGGATGTATACCTAAGATTATATATATTATAGATTTTGCAAATTTTGATATGCTACATCGCAAAGAACTGCTGGAACTGATAGGTAAGCATGATTTACATGGAAGGATATCAGAATAATACAGAACTTACACTGGGAATAAACCGCCCGCATCTGGAGAGTGAATGAATTCAGTATATATACAAAAAAGCAAGTGATGTAAGACAAGGATGTGCCTTCTTACCGGACTTATTCAGACTTTACAGAGAAGCAATACTTAGAGAATTAGAAGTCCTACAAGGATTCTTTATTGGTGGCCATATCAACATTAGATATGCAGAGGACACAGTTTTTGATCAGGCACAGAAAGAAGACTACAAGAACTCTTACTGAGGGAAAACTAGAAGAAAGGACTAAACAGGAATTGTAAGAAGACAGAATGTATGGTTGTCAGTAAAAAGAAGAGCCCAAAATACCAATTCCACACTGGAGAAAAAAATTAAACAAGTACAAGAATTAATTATCTAGAAATTGTTTTAAAAGAGGACGGAAAGTGTGACACTGAATTTCAAAAGCGTACTGGGATGGTCAAAGATGCATTCCAAAAAGCTAAGCAGAGTATTAAGAAACAGAAAAATTTCTTTAGAAACAAAGAAAAGAGCACAGAAATGTTGCGGGATATCAGTCCTCTTATATGCTGGAAAATCTCTTCACAGCTGAAAAAGAGATTTCAGGCAAAAGAAATATGATTCTACAGAAGGATGCTGAGAATGCAATGGAATGGATATGTGGGCAACGACGAAGTTTTAGAAAAAATTGAAAAAAAACAACACTTATACGCAGAAATAGCTGAAATTTCTGGGGCACATAATGAAGAAGCAGGGCTTGGAGAATATGATACTCACAGGATATATTGAATGCAAGAAGGATAGAGGAAGGTAACGAGCTTGTTTAAATAGTTGGCAGAACAAGGATTAAAAGAGATAGCAAAAAGACAAAATTTACTAAGAGCTACAAAGGATAGGAAATTGTGGAGTGCCATGATCACCCACGTCTTGAAGGGACACGGCATATAGAAGACGAAGATTTAAAATAACAAAATTAACAAAACCAAAAATAATGGCCGTATTCTGAGAAAATAGGAATGGTCCAATAAAAACAGGGAAGACGTACTTAGCATAGCAGATTTTATTCGGGAGATTTCCAATGAAAAAGTAAACTACAGACTTTGCCATGATTAATTACGGTAATTAAAATGAATGAGAAGAAAGAGAAGCGACAAAAAAAAAGAAAAAAAAGAAAAAGGACTTTTTATAAATCCGGCGTTAGGATGAGTCGGTTTCGCGTGATCAAAGGCCCTGATGTAGCTGGCGATTGAATAGGGGTTTGGAGTAGGGTGATGATATTCGTGGTAGGTAATGGGTAAGTCACATTGATTGTTAGTGTTTTTTCTTGCTTGCTTTCAATTTTCTCCTTTGCCACATTCTTGACGACTTTAACCCTTTTGTTGCCTTAATAATAAAAACATATGAAGAAATATAGTCTTAAAGTGTACTATATTTATGGGATAAAGTGCTCAATATCAGAGATTGAGCGTGTGTAAATATAAAAGTGAACATAGAAGTCAACACTTAGAGGCGACAGTCTGTTTCATGCTAGATGCAATCATCGGGCCAGACTGTCGCCTCTAAGTGTTGACCTCCATGTTCACTTTTATATTTAATCAAAAAATATTATGAATTTAGCTCAACTCACGAAGTTGATTTTTAAATATTGATTGTAGTCCGTATAATAGAGTGGTACCATACAGCCTGTTCGTTTAATTATTTCACAAGAAAATACGTACTTAAGAAATGTTGATAAAATAGTGAAAATTAAATAGTAATGAGTTTTACTGGGCGGGAAGATGAAAATTGTAAAGTATATTTAGATGGCCTCTTTCATGTAGGCACCTTCAAAAAGCGATGCATTAGGTTTAAAATGTATTTTTAAAAAGGAAAAAAAACTTTCTTGAAGCTTAATTTTAGATTTAATTTCAAGCTGGTAGATTAAATTTAATATTTCCAATAAGCAAAATTCGTTGTTGTATTTCAAAATGAATTCGCGTTGATTGGAATGAGATTGTTTTAATCGCTAAAAATCGCTAATTTTAACCATATTAACAAATCTTTCATCACAACGTAATTCTTTTTATAAAAAAATGTTTAAAAAATAAGACCTACTTTTCTGAAATTTCATTGGAAGAAGATTAACTTCTTTAAAGTTTAATTAATCTGATTTGAAACAAATATTATTTGCTTTTAGTTTAAAATATCGTCAAAAAGCAATTTTTAAAATGGTGGTGGGTGTTTTTATGAGGTGATTACGACTTTCTCGCTAGACTTATGTTTGGGATTTTTTTCGAAGTGAGACAATTATTGTAACAATTAACTGGCGATGATAACACGAACGCCTTTTTTAAATTATATACTTTTTAACTACCAAGTAATTTTTAAAATTTCTGATAATGTCATGTATGAACGTCCGTATTTATAAAATTTGGCACGTTTATACACACGAAAATTCAAAATTCTTTTTAAAGGAATAAGGCTCATTGAATTGTAGTAAGCTTTTCCTTTTATGGTTAGTAAATATAGATTTTACTTCACCGAATCGTCGCTACAAATTAATACAGAATTTTAAAAGATTTAAATCTAATGAGAAAAATGAAAACAATTCTTGTAAATATTCATTAAACAGCGAAAAAACTTTTCTTCTTAAGACAATCGTTCCTATAATATATATTATTCATAAAAGCAATTAAAAGCTTTTCTAATTTAATTATGTTTTAGTTTTATTGATTTTTTTTTTTATTTTACGATTCAGAGCAGATTTTCTGTAACTGGGGTTTTGTTTGCTGAAAAAGAATTTAAATTCTCCAATAACTTGTCCATATAAACATTAAGCGCTACAAAAGTTAATTTCTCGAAATTTCATAAAATTAAATAACTGATGGGGTAACAGCTGTAAAAAATCTTTTTAGCAAGATTTTTTTAAAAAGAAACATTTAAAAAATGATTTCCTTCATTTGTGAATAAGTACTGCAAGAATTTCCAAATGGGTGTGTGTGTGGTACCGCAAAAAGACGCTCAGATCTCCCATAATATTCTATGGCCAACCGCTGACGCAAGAAAAACAAAATTTTTAACCAAAATTTGAAGATAAATATAATTTAATTAATAATAAAAAATCCCTTGGCATTTCAACTTAATAACATAAAGATGTTGTGGATAAAACTTTGGGTTTTTTTCATGAATGAATGCTCATTTTTTAGGGAATTTGTGGAGGTACGCAATTAAAGTAATTATTCAAAAAAAAAATGAAAGTAAAACCTTTTTCGTCGTCCGGTCCCTACACCAGTTTGCTAAACATCTCTTAACTGTCAATTTTAATATTCTTTTGACTGGTCGATTAAAATTCACTGTGTGACTTTGCTGAGAGTATAATATATAAATTTATATCAATTTTCAACCGGCTGTCCAGAAAATGCTGATTCAACAGCTTAGGCAAAACAAATAAAAAATAGATGAATTTAAAAATGTGTTTTGACAGTCTATAAAGAAACGCTCTAATTTGAAAATGTCATATAAATCCTAATTATATTACTAAATACTTTATCTTTAATTTAGATGATATATAATATAAATCATTTCAAATAGGACTAATTTCATACTCTACGCATGCGTTAATCCCCCCACCCCACCCACTCAACAGAAAAATTAAATAAATCTGAGCAATTTTAAAAATAGTTTTTGGATTTCTATCGTCTTTCTTGTAAGTAACGCGAATCAGTGAGATTTAGTCTTGATTCAGAACTTGGAGCAGATCGGAGGATGCAACCAAAAAAAAAAAAAGAAGTTTATTTGTATCGTAGGTTTTTAGCACAAAGAATCGACAGAAGATTATAGTTTTGAAAATAAGATCCAAGAAATTTACCACTGAACGCATAAATGATGAATAAACAGGAGATGGAAGACAGAATTACGATGTAAAGTCAAAAATTATCCGCACTTTTGTTATCTTATATGTTATGCTGAAAATGCGGATAATATCGAACTCACCCTCGTACTTGTATTGGATGAAAACATATTTAATTCATTATTAATTACAGATAAAGTCTTTAACGAGATATTAAGAAAAATTAATGACGTTTTTCCGAGCAAGGTGTAGATCCGGAGCCCTCAATAAGTTTTATTCAAGTGATTTGATATGTTCGTATTCTAAAAAACTAACGCCTGAAGTTATTAGGCAAAACCAAATAATCACATTTTACTTCAAAAGATAATTAAATCATCAAAAATTAATCAACACCTATAATAAAAAAATAAACATATATGATAAGTTTCTGAATCCTTTACATTCTAATATAATGACACTTACACTATTTACATTATTCGTACTATTGTCCTCATCTTTGTCGCCATATTTATTACAACGTTTCGGCCGTTGTACGCTCCGGCTTTCTTCAGGTGGTTAGAATGTCGAACTGAACCCTTTATTTCGCTCACTGGGGTAGACTGTTCTAGTTCCACGTGCCATGTTTAATGGATGTCAGTTATCAGTTATCTCCTGTTAATTCCTCTCTGCAAGTTCTCCTCTGCGTTAACCGGGTATTGAACTCACACTCTTTGTGTCCTGTCACTGGATCTAACCAACGCCTTTATCCACTGTGCCATGTGTCCTTGAGGACACATGACACAATGGAGAACTTGGAGAGGGGAATTAACAGGAGATAACTGATAACTGACATCCATTAAACATGGTACGTGAAACTAGAACAGTCTACTCCAGTGAGCGAAATAAAGGGTTCAGTTAGACATTCCAACCACCTAAAGAAGGCCGAAGCGTACAACGGCCGAAACGTTGTAATAAATATGGCAACAAAGATGAGGACAATAGTCCGAATAATGTAAATAGTGTATATACCTCATCTCAGAAATATAAACAGATACGAAAAGGCTGAAACGTTGCAATAAATATGGCGACAAAGATGAGAACAATCTCAGAATAATGTAAATAGTGTACATAATACCTCATCTCAGAAATATAGACAGATACTGACCCTTCTCAATAACTGCCAGAGAATCTATTATCCATTGATTTTGTTAATTTTTTTTTTACTTCAGCATGTTCAATTTCCGATATGGTAGTTTTAATTTCTTCCCATAAGTCTTCTTTGCTGTTATACTGTTTGTCACCTTCATATAATTTCATTTTCACAATTGACCATAGATTTTCGATCGGATTCAGATCAGGACTTGATAGTGGCCATACCATTATCTTCTCTCCTGTAAATCTTTTATGAGCAAATAATTCAAGTGTAAGCTTTGATACATGAGAAGGAACATTGTCATGCATAAATACACACTTCATTTTGAAACTGCGTGACTGGGTATCACGAAAAGAAAATCTAGTTCATAAAATCGCAATAGTTACCACTTTTTAGTTTAACTTAGCTACTTTCACTAATTCACAGCCTATTTTAAATGTTTGGTATCGAAAATTGTATAAATTTTCGATACCAAACATTTAAAATAGGCTGTAGTGTAACAAAATAACTTTTGATATGTTTGTGATGATTTTTACTTGGGTTAGAAATGTTTTATCATAGCAGATCTGTATTGACTTTAGGGGGCTATAGTTGCCCTCACAAAGCTGTGCAGCACTTGTATTTTAATTTATTTATAGTATTTATAATTTCTACAGGTAGTATCAACAAACTTATGGTGTAAGCTACAGTAATAAAAAAACCCAAAATAACAGAAATTGGAATGCTGAAAGTTTTTTTTTACTTTAATAATTACGAGGTACTACATAAGCTGGTTCACATAAAAAAAACGTTACGTCAATTATGCCCTTCAGTATGATAACTCGAATCTCACGTTAGCTGTCGATATGTGATGATATCCATCATTCATCACTTGTCAATCACATCATTTTCATTTTAAACAACATTTTTCTTCGAAAAAAGTAAGTAAAAGTTTTTTTCAAAATATATTAAATAATCTTTAAATTTGCTAATTTTCGTCAAATAAATTTTGAAAAACGTATAATTGATTTTTGGACGAATTTTAAACTAGGATGTTAACTTAGTTTACAAATTTTAAAAAAATTGGCTTATATCGAGTTTTTTTTTTAGTAATTTTACTGACAAAAAAAACAAGATTTTTAACTAAAATTTCGGACGTGCTAAGAATGAGTAAAAAATTAAAAAAATAATCAAAAAATACTTTGGTATTTCTTCTTAATAATGATATATATACTTAAGCAGTTAAAAAAAAATTTCATCAAATTTAAGGCCATTCTTGTCATGCTATGCTCTTTTTATTGATTTTCATGGAGGTACCTAGGGTTACATCTATAAAAAATATGCTTTACCAAGATTTCTAAAACAAAAAAGTTCAAGAATAATTTTATTCATTTGTGAATAGATCCTGGAAATTTCATTAAAATCCGACAATAATTTGATTTTTGCAAGAATTTCGGTGTGTTTTCACCGGAATAAAGCGCCAAAAATGTATTTGTAATTATTACGTCCAGCGATGACGCAAATAAAACAATATTTTGAATCAAAATTTTGAACGTGTTAGAAGGATTAAAAAATTTCAAAAATAATCAAAAAATATTTTGGTTTTTCATCTTAATAACATGAACATTCTGATGATAAAACTTTGTTTTTGTTAAGATTATGGCCTTTTTCATTATGCTATGCACGAAAAAGTGGAGGTACCTAATTTAACTCCTTCATCGATTTTGAATGATTCATTAATGGTTTGGCCGACAATTCCAGCCCATATCAGAACACTACAGTTTTCTTATTGCCTTCTTTTCACAGACATGTCTAAACTGGATAAAATCCATCGTTTGGTCCATCCATCAGGTTCATCAAATATCACACCTCAAAGCCCCCGTTCTCCCGATCAGAGACCTTGCTGCTGGGTGTAGTTTACTTAGGAATAGATTAAATAGTAGGGTAGCATGAGCTCTCTAGCTATGATTGGTAACCAGTATAGGAGAAGGAACAATCTGTATTAAAAACTCAGCTACTTTAGAAATGTTTAGATATGCGTAGTAGGATACATTTCAAAACAAAAGCATAACAGATTTCAACAATTTAATTTCATCAAAAAGGATAGACATTTTATGTCGATTGGATTTATTTATCGTCTTTTCTAAACTACGAGACACCTTCCGAAAACATGGCTGCTGAAAATGCAAAAAATATTCCTGGCCGTGTCCGAGCTTTCGACTCACATCTGTCATCTTCAGGCATGTGAAAATATTAAGGGAAGAGAGAAAAAAATTAAGTGTTTTGGATGGCTCCATTTTCGAAAGGCTCATATTTTGTTTCAAACTGAAATCGAAAATCAAAATGCAAAATTCATGCCATGACTTTTGATTTTTCTTTCCTTCATTTTGTTCTACATTTTTACACCTTTTTTTAAAATGACGACATAGGTGAATTTAAAGCTTCGGCATAGCCTTGATTTAGGACCTGTTTTTGCATCTGCCGTCGTCTGGTTTCCCGCTGTTTGGAAAAAAAAACAACGAAAAATGTCAATAGCCAGAGATTGATTAGACTTTTTAGTAAAATTTCAATAATTAATGATTATCCAACTAGATATAGATTATGTAGTTGTTGTTAACACCGACGAGCGGAGGAATTTAATGAAAATAATGAATTCATCTATAATTCATTTACAATCTCTTTAAAGACGAACGTGGAGAATATAGTCCGAAGTAAATCATAAGACGCCATATAAATTCGAGCAATATTCAGCCTTCAGATAATATTCAATTTTACAATTATTTTGAAAAATGTTTTGAAACGAATCTTCCAATATCAAATCCAGTAGCCGTGAATTCTTTAGTATATTTTGCGTGAAATTTCAAGAATGAAAGAAACCCAAAAAAAAGAATAATGTCACGATGATGATAACGGAAATCGCGTTTTGCCTCATGACGTCAAAGTAGTTTTGAAAGGAGGCGAGTCGTTGATGACCGTTACTTGAGAAATGGCGTAGTTTCTATCATGTTTAACGTTCGAAGCCTTCCTTTATTGCTTCTATGCACTTGTCTATTTGCCTTTCAGCCGCCCAGTGTTTATGATACGAAGGACAAACAGGAATTTTCAAACAGAAAAGACTTGCCACAGAAAGATGAGAAGATGACGCCCAGTATAAACTATCTCAATTCAACGAATAGTAACAGGGATACTAAGAAGACTAGTGGTACACTAGCAAGAAAAAAACGATTAGGTGAGACTTAAAAAGAAGCCTTTTTTTTCTAAATTTGATTCATATATATATAGATATATATATGTGTGTTTTTACTATATGTGTGTGTGTACAGACGTAATTATTGGAGATGTTCCATAGTTCTATCAATTTCCAATAAACATTCACATGTATTCTCTCCCAATCTCTATATCACACACACACACACACACACACACACACACACGCACACACGCACACACACACACGCACGGGTGCGTATGTGTGAAGAAATCTTTCCGTATTCACAGCAAGACAAAACAAATTGATGTACTTATTAAACAATGTAATTAATCCGCTGAGGTCAATACAGCCATTAGTGGTATTATTAGAAAAAATAACTTTATAAGTTATATTTCTAATTAATTAAGTGGCTCTGTATATTAAATACGAAATGCCAATGAGTCAGTAATGTTGCATATGATAGTTGTAAAGTTTGTGAATTTTGAGAAAGCAGAGATAATAAAATGGAAAAGTTGCTATAAAAATACGAAATAACACCTTTTCGCGCCTTGGGCATACCTAAGAAAAGATGAAAATGATCTAGGCATATTTCAGGTACATTTCATTATTTTATTTATAGCTGAAAACACACCTTAAATTTTTTTTCTCAATAAATATTCACATATACCACAATTGATGAAGAGTTTTGTATGTACCCTTTTTTAAAAACATTTTAGATGAAGCCCGGAGTTCTCAAAAAGAACATTTCTTTATGGGTGATAACTTCAGGATTATGTCCAATTTTTATCTTAAGTCGTTATAACCATTCAATCTGCTTAACAGGCATTTATGATAATAATAAGGACTCTGGTAAAAGAAAAGCCAAAATAAAGAAACAACGAAAATGAAAACAATGTCATCAGTTTTCGAACTTAGCTTTAACAAAAATTGAATGTTTTCATGCTTTCCAAACAATGTATATAATTAAATTAGATATTAAATTGAAATCGACTATAGTTAAAAAAAAAAAAAAAAATTTAATATTGTACACAATTTCATTTTTTTTTTACCGGGACGAAAGTATTGTACATTCTTATCAAATTTCAAATTAGAAAAATTTCCTTCCAAAAGTGTGACCTTATATTAATTATCCTACTGCTCTCTCTCTCTCTCTTTCTCTTTCTCTCTCTCTCTCTCTCTTTCTCTCTTTATCTCTCTCTCACTTTCTCTCTCTTTCTTTCTCTCTCTCTTTTTCTCTCTCTCCATTTCTCTCTCTCTCTCTTTTTTCTCTCTCTCTTTCTCACTTTCTTTTTCTCTCTCTTTCTCTCTTTCTATCTCTCACGCACACACACACACACACACACACACACACACACACACACACACACACACACACACACGTTCATTGAGGTTTGGGCGGTTTTTTATTTTTGTTGCTTTTACCCTCACTTGCTAATTGACGGCCTCTATTTTTCTTTGCGGCCCATGTTTTGCTATCCATTTTGCTCAAACTTGTCTTATGTTTCTCGATGATTTCTCTTTGTCCTGTTGTCGCCAGTATACCATGTGAGAGTTAAATTCTCCAAACCTACTTTCTTCATCAAGTGTTCCAGCAATTTAATCTGTCACTTTCTGTTACCAGCAATTTCTTTGTAGTTCCTCTTCATCACCTGAAAACTTCCCCGTTTCTCTCATACTCTTTCCATGTTATTCTCAACATTCGCCGGCAAAACGATATCTCTGTTGCTTCAAGTAACTTCTTCATCTTTGGTGACATTATCCAGCATTCATTGCTATATTAGAGATTAAAAATTATGTAGGAGTCCAGCATTCTTTTTTCCGTCTATATTTCTGAGATGAGGTATTATGTAGATTATTTACATTATTCGGACTATTGTCTTCATCTTTGTCGCCATATTTATTACAATGTTTCGCCCGTTGTACGCTCCGGCCTTCTTCAGGTGGTTGGAATGTCGAACTGAACCCTTTATTTCGCTCACCGGGGTAGACTGTTGTTAAGGACACATGGCACAATGGATAAAGGCGTTGGTTAGATCCAGTGACAGGACCCAAAGAGTGTGAGTTCAATACCTGGTAAATGCAGTGGAGAACTTTCAGAGGGAAAAATTAACAGGAGATAACTGATAACTGATATCCATTAAACATGGCACGTGGAACTAGAACAGTCTACCCCAGTGAGCGAAATAAAGGGTTCAGTTCGACATTCGAACCACCTGAAGAAGGCCGGAGCGTACAACGGCCGAAATGTTGTAAAAAATATGGCGACAAAGATGAGGACAATAGTCCGAATAATGTAAATAATGTATTCTTTTTTTCCGTTTCTATGGACATTTTCTAATCCTATAATACCTTTCTCATTTTCTAATAAATATATTGTCCTATTCCTTTCCACCGTCAAACTTCTGATACGATGCCACCCAGAAAGGTAGATTTCCACTCCTGCTAGATTTTAATAATGCCATTACTTTTGTTTACAGCACTGAATTCTGTCTTCTTACAATTAATGGTTAATTATTTCTTCTTGTTTGTTTATTTTACATTATTGCTTCTGATGTTTCATTGGCTATAATATATTGTGTCCTTATATCAGACTAAGTTTGAGTAAATCGATTAAGCAAATCTCACAGCCCATTACTAATATAGTGATTCAGATTCCCACTGGATACCCCCAAATTTTAACCTTGTCCCAAACTAAGTTTACTAAATATCAATAAAAGACTTCGTGGATAAAAACAAGTATTACACATTCTTGGTTCTCCAGTCTTTCCAATGGCCATTCGAGAGTGTTTGGATACTAAACATGTCATTCTAACAAGAATGACTGAGAAATTGCAACTAATTGATGCACATCCAGCCCTGTTCCTCTTGAAGAACAGTTTTTCACTACCGAGTTTCCTCTACACTCTCCGAAGTGCCCCTTGCTATCTCGAACAGGATTTCTTAAATGAGATAGATATCACAGTTACGAGATGCGCGGAGTTAATTTGCAACGTCAATTTCGACGACACAGGCTGGAGACAGGCAAAGCTCCCTTTGAGTTTCGGAGGCCTGGGCCTTCGATCAGCCCTTCCAGTATATCTTTCTTCACTTTCGTCCAGTCGCGAATTAAATGATGAGATACTCAGTGGATCGTCTCAGTGTTTCTCGGGTCGTTCTTTCGAACAAGCTTGTAGTGTCTGGATCCAAGAATTACTTTCTATCCCACTAGACACATCAAAACAAAAAAAGCTGGGATAAAATAAAATGCGAGGCCAATTTTAGTAATTTGAGGCTCTCTCTGGATCAGCATCGCCTCGCCTGTCTACTATCTGCTTCACAACCGAGTAGTGGCGCCTGGTTCAACGCAGTGCCCTCTTCATCTACCGGTACCCTTCTAGATGATGAGTGCACACGGGTCGGAGTCGTGATCCGTCTTGGACTCAAATTATGTGATCTTCACAGATGCAGATGTGGAGCCTCCATCGATGAGTTTGGTTTGCATCCTCTCTCCTGTCGTCGTAGTGCCGGTCGCTTTCCACGGCATGCAGCAATTAACGACATCATCAAAAGAGATTTGGATGTAGCTGGGTTCCCTTCCCAAATCGAACCCGTAGGCCTCGACCGTGGTGATGGAAAGCGGCCGGATGGCATTACCATCTTCCCTTTTAAAATGGGTAAGTCGTTGATTTGGGATGCGACTTGTACGGATACATTTTCGGCGGGTAATTTGATCAGGTCCGCGGTTGAGCCGCGGTTCGTCGCTCGAGACACAGAGATAAAAAAAAAAATAGCTAAATATTCTTCTCTTGCTGATAGATTTTTTTTTACTCCTGTGGCAGTGGAGACTTCAGGGGTTATTGGCCCTCGTTCGATTGCGTTCCTTCGGAGGATTGGCGCGATTGCGTCTCGATTAAGGAACGAGCCTCGCGAAACGGAGTGGCTCTTGCAGCGTGTCTCACTGGCGACGGTTCGAGGTAATGCTTTCTCCATCATAGCAGAGGATAGAAAAAATTGTTTATAGTTACGTTGTTCTGGAATTGTCATCATTGGTCGACTGAACTTGCTTTGTTTCAATGACTTTTGTTTTGTTATTATTAGTTTCCCAAAGACAAAACCCAGTTTATTGAGATGAAACCAAATTCACATTAAACAGCTGAACACTGGAATTTTATGTTAACTGTTAACTTTGAACCATTTTTCTGTTTTTCAGAGAAAATTTGAACATAAATTGTTCAATGTTTTCTGAACATTTTCAAGCCATTATCAAACAATTTTATTTTTGTGTTCTATGAAAAAAAAAACAAGCATGAAGAAAAGGGCCGATGTCATATATACGTTTATTCGTTTATTATTTTATTTTAATTAATTTTCTAGATTTTCGAATGTGGAGCAGATTGGTCGCCATCTATTCATCGTCAGTTTAACGATTTTGTTCACGGAAATAAAATGATTGATTCATATGAGCAGCCTTTCCATTACTTAAACATTTTATCTTCACATTTTATATGCATTCTGTTTTGCTGGTATGCGGGTCACAGTGTTACGGACATGCGCACAGCAAGTAGAATCGGTGAGCCGAGTTCAGATCTTAAGCTTTTTTCTGTTGTGTACCCTTTCGCCCAATTGTGCCCTTCATCTCTTCTCTTCACAACTGTGGGTTAAATGGGACGGTAGATTGGGTCGCCTAGCTTTTGGTTGCAAGCGATCTATAAAAAAAGGTAACATTTTAAATTCCTAACCGTGGAGAAGATAACGGATAGCTATTCTTCTATCTTAACTAAAAGTCATGTCAGTTCACAGATAATAAAGCAAAATCTGTGGAGAGCTGTGGAGAGCTATGATCGCCCAATTCCTGAAAGGACATTACGTTTTTAGCGATTTGATAATGGTAATAAAATTAATAGCTTAATTATTGGAGATTTTAGCAACGTAGAACTCCAAGTTGAACACTGATTTTCGTCCTGAGCAAATGATATTAACTGGATGAGAAAATTTCCAACATTAGAAAAATAAAATAAATTCAGGATATCATTATTCATTCATCAAAAATATTTGCCTGTTTTTTATGCCATTACGTTAACTTTCAGACAAACTCTGTGTTCCACCTTAAAATAACGTTTCCAGTTTTGATTCAGTCAATTCTTCGAGGAATCTTTCGGAATCTTCATCTTGTCCGGCCAAAGAATATTGCATTAAGAAAAATAAGTCTAAAATGTTGGCTGGAGAGAATACACCTGCATTTAGAAGAACTTCTCACTTCAGTTCCATAATTGATTGCCATGTCACATTTGCGAAGATGGATTTATTGGTTCAAACAAAAGTCTTTTAGATTCCAGTGCATCTTTCAGACGAGTTGACTTTTGTAATGATTCTGTAGGTTCACGTGTTCTGTGTCTTTCTTTAAATATTCCGCCAATTCATCAGTTTTCAAATTCTGCAGTCTTTCAAGAAGTTCTTTTCCCTTGGTCTCAAAATATTTTCTAAGCTTCACAGAACATTTTCCACACATGCTTGCACCTATTTTACCCTTACCATATGCTTTAGTGATCCATTGCCGGGATTTTGCGGCACAGTTTCCAGCATTAAACACAAAGGTTAAATAGTATCAACAAGAAATTTTGGAAGAATCTTCACGCAATAAACGATGAATAAACTTCATAAACACTTCTAAGATTTCTCAGCATTCTTCTGTTCCCTTTCTTCATTGAATCGTATAAATTTTATAAAAAACTTTTACATGTGATCTAAAGAGAATTTTACTCATAATAAATGAGTAAAGCTCGTTCCTGGTGAATATGAAAGAGGAAATTAAACCTGCGTTTTTTCCTTTTTTTTCCTTTTTCAAATCCGTATCTGACCCCATTGTATTTAGTACTATGGTCAAAAGAAAACATTGCTATAACAGTATTACAGCTCAGTTGGTCGCTGTGTTACCGTTGGTGTTGGAATCATGTCTTTTTCACCGCATCTTCAAACATCGGCAAACATCAGAGAGAAATCGAGTATCTAAAACAAAGCATTGATAGCCGTCGCCGTCAATTCGATTAGAGCGATGCATCATTTACGTCAAATCCTTTTCATCAGGTGATTGCCTTATTTTATTTGTTCTTTGCGTGGCATAACGCTACCGAAGAGGGCATCCGTTAACAGCTTCGTGCGGAATGCATATACGCCTACTGCGCAGCCGTGGTTGCGGTTACTACCGCCATTTGCTCTATCGTCTACTTCCGCTCCCGGTTACAGGTAGTCGCTATGGCTTCCGATTCAAGAAAAAAAATGGCGATTGCGTTCTCTTCGGCTTGTCGTTTGCTAACCTGCTTATTATTCATTCATTTTTTCTGGTGAGTTTTTTCTACTTCAGAAACCCAAGTTAGAGGTATTTACTGAAATTTGAGGGACACGTTGATCAATGATGCATCGCCCGCTGTGTGAGTCACGTTAAGGAATATTAATAAGTAAAAGAGATAGGTAAATAGACCAGAAGAGGTAAATAGAATTAGGAGATTTCATAGGCTAGTGCGATTTCAAGTGGTCTCTACTCCTGTGATAGTTTCAGGAATCTTTTCCCTTTTGTGTTTATAAAATTTTAATATAATCTTTTTTAATATTTCACTCGTCTTTAAACACGATTAACAACATAATGGAAACACTTACCCTCTTACGAGTTTTATTCCACCTTATAACAATTGTTTTGAATCACAACACTTGAGGTCGAGAAGCATTTGGTAACACTAAAGACCACAAGATAGTAAATGGGTTGAGGAAAAGTTTGTTGTACTAATTGTATTATAAATATAACATAATAATATTATAAGGAAATTTTCGGCATTCATTGGCTGAGCAGCCAATGATACTTCCGGTTGATGCTTATAAAATATTTCTATTAAAATAATTTTTCAGGAAAATATGTTTCCCAAATTTACTGTTATTGCCCTTTCCAGTATTGATGGGGGTTTCCTTCCTAACCTTTTGTTTGAAGTAGTTTGGAGCATCAACCTCTCGATTATGTCATTATATGCTGCTCTTCGAGTTACACTTTGCTATCCATTTTAGTTGTTGTTGCTTTTTGTTATATATCTTTATGATTCTGTAGCGCCAAGAAGAAGGATGTCCCAAGCGAGTATATATAGAATATTTATAGGAGTAGGTTAGTTTATCGGCTGGCTCACACTTCTTCCTCGTCTATTGAACTTTTCGGCTCGTCATATTTCGCTCACTCACTTCTTAGCGTCCATTTGGAAATATTTTCTGTGTATATGTTGTTCATTATCTTTACAGAAGCAGTTCCCAAACGTTTCTTTTTCTAGCGGCAGTATTTTCGGAGTGAAAATTTGCTCGCGTCCCAACAAATTTTATGTGATAAAAAGTACATTTAAAAATTAAAAAAAAGAAAGAAAGGGTTAAAGGGAAATAACCACAGATTCGAAGTCAGAACATAATTATTGATAACTCTCTCATCCATTTTGCGGACCCTAATTAATATATTCTTAATACTTGATATAATGCGAAAATATCACAATGATATAATCTGTCAATAATTATTTATAACTCTTTATACTGAGACTCATGCATGCAATTACAAGTAATCCATAATAATATTTTAAATTTTGAAATCATATTTATTTTTGGCATATATATATATATATATATGTGTGTGTGTGTGTGTGTGTGTGTGTGTGTGTGTGTGTGTGTGTGTGTATATATATATATATATATATATGATAAAAAGGCTCAAACACTAATATTCCATGGTTATAATTTATTACATTGGAATCGTAACCACGATCCAATTCATCACACCTACAAATTCTTATAGGTCAGATGAATTGGATCGTGATTACGATTCCAATGTAATAAATTATAACAATGGAATATTAGTTTTTGAGCCTTTTTTATTATATTCTTACTCTGTCCTGGACATTGAGTTCTACCTGGATTCTATCCTCTTGGGAATTTATATATATATATATATATATATATATATATATATATATATATATATATATATATATATATGTATGTATATTGACCACTAATATTATCTATCTATCTATCTATCTATCTATCTATCTATCTATCTCTCTCTCTCTCTCTCTCTCTCTCTCTCTATATATATATATATATATATATATATATATATATATGTATATATATACCTTTAAAAATGTATTTTTATAACATCGGACTGCGACACAGATTCGCGTTGGCAAATCTAGATTAAATGCCTTCGATTTGTAAGTATAGTGGCCAGTAATAAAATCAATATATCATTTTTTGTAAACTAATTATTTTTCGATTTTGTGTTTTTTTTTTAAAGTATCATTATTTTTAGAAAGTATATTTAGTCACATGAAATATTGATTATAAAAAATTAAGAAAACACAAATACAGATAAATGTATTTGAGGTTTTAATAAAATAATTATGATATTTAAAGAAATAACATTTTCACTGTGAATGATTTAAAAAGCAAACAGTTTTATTTTCAACAAAAAGAAGGATTATAGCTTCAGTATCTGTCTATATTTCGGAGATGAAGTATTATGTACACTACATTATTCAGACTATTGTCCTCATCTTTGTCACCATATTTATTTAGTTTCGGCCTTTCAGCATCTGACTATATTTCTGAGATGAGGTATTATGTACACTATTTACATTATTCGCACTATTGTCCTCATCTTTGTCACCATATTTATTACAACGTTTCGGCCTTTCAGTATCTGTCTATATTTCTGAGATGAGGTATTATGTACACTATTTATATTATTCGGACTATTGTCCTCATCATTGTCGCCATATTTATTACAACGTTTAGGCCTTTCAGTATCTGTCTATATTTCTGAGATGAGGTATTATGTACACTATTTACATTATTCGGACTATTGTCCTCATCTTTGTTGCCATATTTATTTCAACGTTTTGGCCTTTCAGTATCTGTCTATATTTCTGAAATGAAGTATTATGTACACTATTTACATTATTCAGACTATTGTCCTCACCATTGTCGCCATATTTATTACAACGTTTCGGCCTTTCAGTATCTGTCTATATTTCTGAGATGAGGTATTATGTACACTATTTACATTATTCAGAATATTGTCCTCATCTTTTTCGCCATATTTATCACAACGTTTCGGCCGTTGTACGCTCCGGTCTTCTTCAGGACACATGGCACAGTGGATAAAGGCGTTTTTTCCTGTTAATTCCCCTCTCCAATGTCGAACTGAACCCTTTATTTCGCTCACTGGAATAGACTGTTCTAGTTCAACGTGCCATGTTTAATGGATGTCAGTTATCAGTTATTTCCTTGTAATTCCCCTCTCCAAGTTCTCCACTGCATTAACCGGGTATTGAACTCACACTCTTTTTTGTCCTGTCATTGGATCTAACCAACGCCTTTATCCACTGTGCCATGTGTCCTGACACATGTAAAGGCAGTGGAGAACCCCAGTGAGCGAAATAAAGGGTCCAGTTCGACATTCCGACCATCTGAATATGGCCGGAGCGTACAACGGCCGAAACTTTGTGATAAATATGGCGACAAAGATGAGGACAATAGTCCGAATAATGTAAATAGTGGATTATAGGTTATACACAAGTGAAGTATCGGATCAAACTGAAAAAGTGTTTTGCATAGAAGTGCAAGATATTTCAGTTAACAAGCAGAAATGATTACAAGTCTACGCTCCCGTAGTTAATAATAATATCCTGTCAACAGCTTTAACAGATTTTTAAAAAATGATTTTAACAATAGTTCCAGAGAATAATTTCTCAATATATTTATATATTTAGGACATTAAATTTTGAAAAACAAAATTCTAGTGAGGTACGCCTTTTCAAAGAATAAAGCCCTTTAAAATGTTGAATTATTTAATCGATATAACAGAAAATTGCAAAGAAATCTCTAAAGACGATAACGAAGAAAACTTTGAATTTTTTGTTCCAGACAATATTTCTAGAAGATAAATTAAGAAAAAATTAAAAGAAATATATTCAAAAAGGGCCAAATTTTATGTTTACTTTTCAAAAATTCAAGAGCAATGCATTCGGATCAACATTTCATTGGTACCCGACTTTTATTTATTTTTTCTTTTTTTTCCTCTTTATTTGTCAATGTCTTATCTTTAAAAAGTATAAAGCTAAATGTAATCCACTTCGATATACAATTGAAAATCAATGATTTAAAAAGGCATGGGAACAATCGCAGGAAAAAAGAATGTGTGCGTGTGAGTGTGTGTGTGTGTGTGTGTGTGTGTGTGTGTGTGTGTTTGTGTGTGTGTGTGTGTGCGCGCGCGCAGGGGTGCGCGTGCGCGGTCTTTTACATAAATGCCAAAGGTTTTACTAAAATCCAATAATTAGATTAATTCTGGAAGATTTTTTAAAATTATGTTTGAAAAAAAAATAAGCAATAATATTTTTTTATCGTCACTGCGATTCCACAAAGTAAACAACGTATTTAAACATATATTTCCGATTCTCCTTAAAATTTAAAAATATCTATATCAGATTTTTTTTTCACATCTTTAGGTTTTATTATTCAGGAATCCGCCCCGAAAATTGGAGATACCATATATATATATATATATATATATATATATATATATATATATATATATATATATATATATATATATATATATATATATATATATATATTCTGTTTATATGTTAATTTTAATAGATAAATTTATTTAAGTAAATGCTCCATTTTTAAATAAACAGGATAAATTGCGTTTACCGGCTTGAATGTAATTAATTAATGCTGTTTATTTTTTAAAAAAAGAGGCATTTACTTAAATAAACTGTATCTATTAAAAATAACGTATAAATAAAAAATATATTAAAATAATTGTCGGATTTAATCCATTTCATAATATATTTATATATTTTAATATATTTTTCGTTTATACGTTATTGTTACAGATGTAATTTATTTAAGTAAATGGTCTGTTTTTGTTTTGTTTTCTTAAACAGTATTAATTACATTTATCGGTCTGCATGTTCGCGACATTTTGTAGAAAATATGCGTTTCTCAGACAAGAATCGAACCTGTAACCCAAAAAGGAACCACTAGTTGATCTGAGGTGCTGTTAAACATTCAGCCACGAAGAGCCGGCTGGTTAGCAAAGTACGAATTACTGTTTATAAACACACACCTTCAACGATTTTTCTCGATCGATCATATCTACTCACGAAATATATCTTAATGGCAACATATTATGAAATGGATTAAGTCCGACAATTATTTTAATATATTTTTCGTTTACGCATTATTTTTATAGATATAATTTATTAAAGTAAATGTACTGTATTTTTCCTTTAATTAAACAGCATTGATTACAATTGCCGACATGAATGTTCGAGAAATTTCGAAGGAAATATTTGCTTCTCCAACAAAAATCGAACCTGTGACCCCAAAGGCAACTATCACTTAATCTGATGTGCTGTTAACTATTCAGTCACAAAGTTAACAAAAAGTCCGAATTAGTGTTTATAAACATACACCTTAGACGAGATATATCTTAACGTAAACAATGACAACATATGAAATGAATCAACTCCGACAATTATTTTAATATTTTTTCCGTTTATACGTTATTTTTACAGATATAATTTATTTATATAACAAAAACAATAATATCCTTCAAATTAACACTATCGAATGTAACTGCAGAAACAAAGAAAATTGCCCATTTAACAATAAATATTTAACCAATAACATAATATACAAAGCTATCGTAACTAATAATATAAACACAAACGAAGAATTTTGTATAGTCGCCACAGAAAAAATAAACTTAAAAGAAAGGTATTATAACGACAAAATGCACGCTGAAAGAAAAAATCTACACAAGCAATACAACCCTATGAAAATACATAGGGAGCCAAAAGAAAACAATATCCTCACCAAAATCAAATAGGAAATTATAAAAAGGGTATTCCCATACTGTATTAACAGTAAAAATTGTAAATTATGCTGAGTGGAAAAATGAGCAGTAATTAGTTTTAGAAACCAAAATAAACTCTTAAACAGAGAAAAGTGAAATCATTGGTAAATGTAGGCATGTAAATAAATACTTACTTTCCTATCTAAACATTAATTAAAAATAAATAAATATAATATAAACTTAAAAAAAATATAAATAAACGAACAAACATACACATCTACACGTGTGTGTGTATGTATATACATACACACACAGACACACAAACAACTACAAACGAACAAACCTACCCCCCATAATTAATACCTCAATATATAACACCAAGGCAAAAACAAATAAACTTCTATCCGTTAAGTAAAAATACAACATTAGATAATATGATATAAGCAAATATTTAATTTACTATATAAACACTATTTAAAAATACAAATGTGCGTGCGTGCGTGCGTGCGTGCGTGGGCGGGAGTATATATTGTATACCCTATATACATATATTCAAACAGCAAAGAAAATACTCCATAAACCCAACCAACCATAATTAATACACTAAAGAATAGAACATTATTTACATTATTCGGATTATTGTCCTCATCATTGTCGCCATATTTATTACAACGTTTCGGTCGTTGTACGCTCTGGCCTTCTTCAGGTGGTTGGAATGTCGAACTGAACCTTTTATTTCGCTCACTGTGGTAGACTGTTCTAGTTCCACGTGCCATGTTTAATGGATTTCAGTTATCAGTTATCTCCTGTTAATTTTTCCCTCTGAAAGTTCTCCACTGCCTTAACCGAGTATTGAACTCACTCTCTTTTTGGTCCAGTCACTGGATCTAACCAACGCCTTTATCCAATGTGCCATGTGTTCTGACACATGTTATGACAGTGGAGATCTTTCAGAAGGGAATTAACAGGTGATAACTGGTAATTGACATCCATTAAACATAGCACGTGGAACTAGAACAGTCTACCCCAGTGAACGAAATAAATGGTTCAGTTCGACATTCCAACCACCTGAAGAAATCCGGAGCGTACAACGGCCAAAACGTTGTAATAAATATGGCGACAAAGATGAGGACAATAGTCCGAATAATGTAAATAGTGTACATAATACCTCATCCCAGAAATATAGACAGATACTGAAAGGCCTAAACGTTGTAATAAATATGGCGACAAAGACGAGGACAATAGTCCGAATAATGTAAATAGTGTACATAATACCTCATCTCAGAAATATAGACAGATACTGAAAGACCGAAACGTTGTAATAAATATGGCGACAAAGACGAGGACAATAGTCCGAATAATGTAAATAGTGTACATAATACCTCATCTCAGAAATATAGACAGATACTGAAAGACCGAAACGTTGTGATAAATATGGCGACAAAGATGAGGACAATAGTCCGAATATTGTAAATAGTGTACATAATACCTCATCTCAGAAATATGGACAAATACTGAAAGGCCTAAACGTTGTAATAAATATGGCGACAAAAATGAGGACAATAGTCCGAATAATGTAAATAGTGTACATAATACCTCATCTCAGAAATATAGACATATATTAAAAAAAAACAAAACTTTACCATTTAAGTACTAGTTTATTCATAACAAAGCACAGACACAAGTGTATATGTGCATGCGTACTCACCTTTGTGTGTGTATATATGTGCATTTGTGTATATCTATATACATATATGTATGCATGTGTTTACGTGTGCGCAAAAGTATAAATACAGGCATATACACACAAATTCAAACAATAATAAATAAAAATTTAATTATAAACCTAACCTTTTACAATTAATACTAAAGATACCACCGAACCAAATAAGAAAACGAAATAATACCCAAGTGAATACATATATAAATATTTACTTTATCATTTAAACATTAAAATCAATTATTTATGTAAAAAAAAAAGAAATACAATTTTCCTAAACCAAGAGACGACTAGAACGCCCAAAAATTAAAAACGACAACATACCTCCCCCCACCAAAGAAATGTAAATTAAATAGCAACAAATTGAAAGAAAAGAGGGAAAAGAAAGAAAGAGAAAAAAGGCTAAGGAGGGAGTGTAAAGAGTGAGTGGGGGACAATGAAAGAGCATATAATCACGACACCCTACACGTATGCATATCCGCTCAGAGGGGCACATGGGCGCGCGAACGCAAACACGCACTAGGAAAAAAAATTACACTAATGATAAGTGCAAATAAAAAATCGAGAAATATAAGCAGTCAATTGCATGACGAGTGGGTGCACGGGTACGTCTACGAAACTTTGGAGTCGGGATGCTGAAGGTAACATCAGTTAAATGACAAACCTTTTATATATATGAAATGTATTAAATCCGACAAATATTTTAATATATATTTTCTGTTTATACGTTTTTTTTATGGATACACTTATGTGGGTAAATGCTCTGTTGTTTTTTAATTAAACAGTATTAATTACAATTAACGGCCTGAATGTTCGAAAATTTTCGTAGAAAATATACGTCCTTCGACAGGAATCGAACTTTTACCGTATAATTAAGTCTGACGTGCTATGACCGTTAAGCCACAGAGATCTTCTGCTTAGTAAATGTTGAATTACTGCTTTTAAACAGTCATAGCACGTCAGGTTTAATGACGGTTCCGTTTAAGATACACGTTCGATTCCTGTCGGAGGACGCATATTTTCTACGAAATTTCTCGAACATTCAGACCGTTAAATGTAATATTGTTTCATTAAAAAACAGAACATTTACTCAATTAAATGTATCCATTAAAACGTATAAACAGAGAATGTATTACTTTTATATTAAGTTCGACAATTATTCATTCAGACTGGTTAATGTTATTAATACTGTTTATTATAAACAGAGCATTTACTTAAATATTTGTATCTATAAAAAGTATATATAAACATAAAAATATCTTATATATATATATATATATATATATATATATATATATATATATATATATATATATATATATATATATAATGTAAACAATACATTCAGCTTAATTTGGAGAATATACGTGCGAGTTGATCGACCTCTTATTGAATACAAACAACACTTAATTATTTTCTTTACCGTAGCAATTCTCAGCTGAAAGTTACTTTGCTCTCTGGTGAGGAATTTAAAATCCAAGGGGAAAGGTTTTTTCGCAAGCAAAGATTTGGAAAGGTATAATTATCGTATAGAAAATGGTAAAATCTTTGACAATTGAAAAATGTGGAAGTAAACGTGACCCCGGATTTTAGGAGGCCCGGTTAAAACAGCATTAATTTTTACTGCTGTACATTTCCTTCAGGTCGAAGAGTTTGGTTGTTTTTTGGGGTTTTTTTTGCCTTTCAAAGGAACTAACTGCTGAATCTAATGTCACTTCTAAATAAGGAAAGAATATAAATGAAAGTATTATCGATTGTGTCCTCAGTTGGTCAAATAAAACAGAGTTGTCTAATTTATTTTAATAGAAAGTTGTGAAGAAACTATTTGCTTTATTTCAATAACATTTTTTGGATTCGTTTGCTGCTGGCGCTCAAACTGAAAAAAATCATTCCTTTGCGCAGCTCACCTGACGAGGCTCAAACGAAGTGTCAATTTGAACGAGGATGACTTTGACGATGATGAAGATGAAGAAGAAGAAAACATAATTGAAGGTAAGAAATGTTTGCTGGATAATACGAGGGGCGCTGAAAAGTTATCAACCCGATTCAGTTCCCAAAATATAATCAAATGACCAAACATGCGCGAGGGGGTTAGTTTCTTGGCCGAGTCAAGAACTTTTCATCAGCTTTTACATAAGAGACATTAAAAATGGACGTTAATCCATGACTAATGTTGAAGCTGTCCATGAACGGAATGCTGCTTGGATTTATTCAAGAGAGCAAACGATGCCAAAAATACTTATTTACATGAGGACTATTTTCTTAGCTTTGTTTTTATCACGTTTCGACCATCAAGTAATCGTCAGTGAATTTCGAATTGAACCCTTTAATTAATACACGGGAGGAAAAAGATTTTTCCGTTGTGCATGTCTACGGATATCTGGTCTTGTTTTTATTTAGTACTGCACTACCTGGGCTAGCCGTAGAACAATTCTGGGTGGAGAACTTGGAGCCCAACCTGCCTACTGCTGTTAATTGTCATGCTTGACTGCACTCACCAAGACTTCATTTTTTTTCTCCTCCAGGTGTTGAAGACTTCCTCTCAGTTGTCTTTCTTGCTTTATTAACGGCGCCCATATTGTATTTATTTCTACGCTAAGCCTACTAAAGGAATCCTCAGAGCCTATCATATGCGCTGATTCTTTCAGACGTCTGACTCTCCAGTATTTCTCTCAGTCCAGTATTTTTACTTCATTCCACAGAGCTTGATGACTATCCTTTTCTATCTATATATGCTCAGCTATTTTTGATTTCATCGTCTCTCTAATTACGGCTTTCTGTTGTTCATTTTAAAGCCTTGAACAAAAGTAGTCGTATTTGTGAACTTTGGAATCACCCATACCTAATACTCTAAGTTTGATTAATAAAATTACATTCCGAATCATTTTAGATGTATTTAAATGTTAAAATATTCTTGAGAAGGAAATTTAAAATGTAATTTGCATTTAAACTGGGGGGGGGAGTGTCCTAAAAATAAAATGAAAGGCATCAGTGATTTTCAGAGCAATACCGACAAATGATTGAGTTATAAAAACAATTTTGACTCCCGTGTAGTTTTTTTCTTTCTCTTTGTGTAGAGCCATACTTACAATGCAAGGAAAACAAGTGTAAGAACGGCGGCAGTTGTTACCAGAGAGGCAAAGAATTTTGGTGCGTGTGCAGTTCAACATTCGCCGGAAAATGGTGCGAGTTGAAAAGAGGTAAACAGAAGTCGGCTATTTTCATGCTATACAAGGTTTAGAGATTTTAAAAGCATTGATAAGAACACTGAAGCAATTATATACTTTTTATTTTTTATTATAGGATATTAAATTTGAACATATGTAAAACTGCTACAAAAATGCATTTTTACATATGTTCGAATGCAATAGCCTATAATGAAAAATATTGTTCTATTGAGCACTATTTTATAATTAATGTTGTAAAAGTTTGAATTTATATTTGATTCGTTCTCATTTTACATATATATATATATATATATATATATATATATATATATATATATTAAGACATTTTTATGTTTATACATTCTTTTTATAGATACAAATATTTAAGTAAATTCTCTGTTTTATAATAAATAGCATTTATAACATTTACCGGTCTGAATGTCCGAGAAATTTTCATAGAAAATATTCGTCCTCTGACAGGATTCGAACCTGTATCCTATACAGAACCGTCATTTAGCCTAACGCGCTCTTAACCGATCGATCCACAGAGAAATTCGACCTAGCTAAATCGAACGATTCTCTGTGACTCGATCGGATAAGAGCACGTCAGGCGAAATTACGGTTCCGTATAGGAAACAGGTTCGAATCCTGTCAGAAGACGAATATTTTCTATGAAAATTTCTCGGACATTCAGGCCGGTACATGTTGTTTAATACTGTTTATTATAAACAGAGCATTTACTTAAATATTTGTATCTGCAAAAAGAATGTATAAAACATAAAAATATCTTTAAATAATTGTCGGACTTCATCCATTTCATATATATATATATATATATATATATATATATATATATATATATATATATATATATATATATATATATATATATATATATATATATATATATAGCGGCTGTAAGAAGTGCTAGCATACCCTCGTTGGACCTGAGAAGGGTAACCTTCCTGAAGCAAGATGCGACTGTCACAAGGCAGAAGACCAGGTCGGAAAACTCAAGGAAGTGGAGAGTGTTGGTGGATGCCACACTGCCAGTGGAGATCGTTGTGTCTGGTCTGAGACCAGATCTGGTCTTAATTGATTTCGAGAAGCAACATCTGTTGCGTGGCGAACTGACAGTAGCATGGGAAGAAGGGATTGAGGAGGCGCATGAAAGAAAGTTGCTTCGGTACGTGAAACTGGTGGCTGAAGTCCGTGAGAGAAGATATAGCTGCACTCTGGTGCCATTTGAGGTTGGCTGTGGAGGATTTCCTGCTGCCTCTTTAAAGAGATTCCTCAAGTGTGCTGGGATCCCAAAGCCGGAGAAGGTGATAAAGACTTGTGGTGAAAAAGCGTTGGAAGTGTATGGATTACCCAAAATATTCGCACGTAATTAACATAGACGGGTTGCAACGTAACATCATCCAGCTGTTGCGGGCCCAGCGTGTGGAAAGGTACAGAGCTTCTTTTTTATGAGTGTAACGTTTAAAAAATCAAAATTGTGGTTGAATTTTTTTCTATGTATGACAAGTGAATTTGTTAAATTTTTATTTATGAGTTCTCTTTTGTGCTCATAGTTGCGTTTTTTTTTTAAATTTATACATGTTTCTCTAATGTATTGAGAGGAACAGTTTTGGCAATTTATTTTGTATATGCAATTTATTTTGTATTTATATAGAGCGTTCTAATAACACAATGCCTAAATGTGGAATTTCTTTTATTTGCCACGTTAAGCAATTGTGAGAGAAATCTCCTAAATCTATATAGTGATTTTCCAAGCGTAGCTCAGATGTGGCACTAGGCCGAAAGTATGGGGCGCCCAGTGAAGATCGGACTCACTACTCAGTCGTAATTCTTCTAGCGAGACAAGTTTGCTAACCATTACACCGATTCGAGGTGTCCCCTCCTAAATCTATATATGTTATATTTGGTAATCACTAATCTACTTATGAAATTCTAAAAAGGAATATAAATATTTTGCGGATTATCCGCTGTAAATACGGGGCCAAATGATCTCTCTTGCAACCAATCTATAAGAAGATCTTTGAATTGAAAATCGTAGTGAAGCCAATAGGAAACTACTCCACTATTTTAATCTCAAACAATCATGACAGCTTACAAATATTTAAAAAAGAAAAAAAAGAAGCTGTGGACAGCTATTGTCGGCTAAGTCACGAGTGGTAATTACAGGCAGAGATAGATTATTTACACGATTTACATCGTTCTGACTGTCGTCCTCATCTTTATTGCCATAGTCACGGCGATACACGTTTAATGTACATTAGAGATAATGAATAGTCTGAAGGCTATGGTAAGTTTTAGCGAACAAAAAGAGCATGCTGCTACTGTTTCATCGTGAGTTCGATCCTCACTGGATACCGATCATTAACCACACTAAGCAAATAGCTTTGAACAGTTTTAAATAACTGACCGTTAACTGGAAATCCCTTTCCATTTTGCTTTTAGAACATGCTCAGGTAAGATTTCTCCACCATATTTTAATGTTCTCTTCTCTCTGTAGCTTGTGCAAGGTTTCTTTTTAAAACGGAATATTTTACCAGTCAGGTCAGTATTTTCATAGAAATGATAAATCTTGTGATGTGGTTCCTCATTTTTTCAGAGTATACATATAATCGTTAAAGTGGTTACAGCTACTATCGCGGCCGGGCCACGTCAGCTATTTAAATTTAATTTTTTTTTTTTTTGCCAACCTCTTCATTGTGCTTTCATACGGTTCGTTTATTGGTTACCCACTTTTTACCAACCTGCCCGTTTATTCCAATCTCCTCCTACTCCCTTTTTGTTCCGTAAGTGAATTTTCCAAACTACCCTTTTATTCCAAACAAAAAGGTGTAAGAGTTGAAAAGTAAACATATTACTTTTTCACTGTTATTGAATTTACCATAACGAATCGCATGAACCTTGCAATTAAAATGGAATTTTTTTAAAGAATTTAACCCCAAGCAAGGGGGGGTGCAGAGAGTGAGAGCAAGAGTAAAGAGGGTTGTTTGAGAAAAGGATATAGAGAAGGACGAGGATCAGGATCAAGGCATCAGAAGATGTCGATTGACATTACATTTAAATATTAGTAGATTATAGCTATCATTGAAGCAAGTAAGAGGAAGGGAATTCCGCTGTCGGGAAGTACGAGAGAAGAAGAAGCTGTTGTAGTAAAAGAAGCGGTTACATTTAACTGTTTCGACAATGAAAGGGTGGGACCGAGATACACGCTTAAATTCATGCAGTTGGGGTACCAGTGAAAGTAGCTCGTCAGAGCAGTTGCCATGAAAATATTCGTAGAAAAGACAGAGGGAAGCCACAGTACGTTTGTGAGAAAGTGACTGTAGACGTGATGCCAGATCAGGACCTATCACATTGCATATCCGTTTCTCGAGGAACTTGAGATGAACAGCGGGGGCACTAGACCATATATGGCAACAGTATTCCATGCAAGGACGAATGGTTGATTTATAGATTTGAAGGATGGACTCAAGCGAGAAAAACCTTTTGGCGCGACACAGGGAACCAACTTTCCCTGCGGTAGATGAAGCTATTGATTCAATGTAGTTGTTCCGCCTGAGGTCAGTGGAAAACGTGAGACCAAGCAGACGCAGAGAGAAGCCCTCGTGGATTTGGGCAACAGCCATTCTGATAGGAGGCAGGGAGGTTTCTCTACTTAACCATGTTTTTTATTCATTACAATAGATCATTTATTTAATTTATTATTTTTATTTTTAATCCCTAAACTGGAACAAAAACTTAAAATATTTCAAAATTCCACATTAGATAAAGTTCATGAAAATCCATTGAATTGTAACAACATTTGTCATTTTTAAGTTTGTCTTCAAATTTCTCTTTTGCAAACGTCTTTCAAGTGTATGACTTTTATTTCTGGGGTTTCATTTCATCCATTGCAGAACTTTCTATTGAGGGTGTTCGCTGTGACAAATCCATACAGCACAGCCTGGCCATCGCATTGGGTGTGGTCATTTTAATATTCTTCTTCTTCCTAATGATTCTGATTTACTGGTGCCGGCGTAGGGTACCTCGATGGTAGGTGAAATGTAACTCTCATCCTTTTTGACAAATTTCAATTTTCGTGTCTTGTTTTACTTACTAAATGTCGCCATTACATGATTCAAAATACTGTGTGTGTGTTCAAAAGATTACATTCCGTTTAATCAGTTTAAAAAACTTGATATCGTTTAATTGGTATATCACTTAATGTGGGCATCTAGTTATTTGAACATACTTTTGAAAATAAAAATCAAGTATATTTTTAAACAACTATCGCTTTTCTGGCCTTCTAAGATGTTTCATTTTGAGAACAGAAATATATTTTTGATTGGCCATTGTTGATTCACTCACTATTTGAAAGTATCCGTTGTTCGCAGATATTTAGATGTTGTTTAATGCTCACCCAATACAAGGCTCAAGAGTCACTTAAGGTGGAGATTTACTAATAAAATGCTTATAAAGTATAAGGCGTATGGTATGAATGAGATGATAGATTATGAGAATAGTGAGGATAGATAACGAATGTCCCTTGACTTTAAGCAGTTCAGATTGTAGTGTGTAGGGAAGCATCCACGTGGGAGTTTTCTACAAAGTAGCAGTTATTGGGGAGAAGCTTTCTGAGTGAAAGGGGTACGAAATGGGTGTGATTCAATTCCAGTACAATTATAAGTGTTTTTTAATATATACAGATTCTCAAACACCTAGAAATGTAATATCGCGTAAGGATTTGTTCCTTTCTGAGAAAATTGCTATCAATATATAGATCTGGGTAAATTTTTCCAGGAAAAACGAGAAAGAAGAATGGGACCAACTACTGAAGGATCGACTGGGTAAGTAAATTAATCCAAATTATTCAAAACGCGCCTATCGACAGAAAAATCTTAGTACTGACTATATAGGAAATAAACTTAAATTTTTATTTAAATAATTTTTTAATCGAATTCACCCCATGTAAGGCTGTAAAGCCACTAAGACACAAAGAGTTACTGGGTATGAAAAAATTACAAAGCAGAAGCATTATTGAGGAGAGAGAGTAATAGAAGAGTAACCAGGAGGACAGTAGATAACCATTGACATTGAAAGTTTTGAAGATCAAACTTGTCTGAAAAGCAAGAAGCTGGATGAGAGGCCCAGAAACGAGAATTGCGAGAGAAGAACGTCTAAGCATAGAACTTACGGTCACATCTAGCCAATTGCAAACTGATGGAACCTTTTTGCTAATCCAGTACTGTGCTTAAATTAATAAAGTCTAGATACCTGAGCGAAGTGCTCCCCCGAACAATTACCATGGAAGTATTTACAGAAAAGGCACAAGGAAGCAGCTTTACGGCGATGGGAAAGTGACTGAAACCGAGGTGGCAGATCAGGACCAATAATTATTCGTTTTTGGATTTTACCAAGAATCTCTAAATATAAAGCAGTAAGTCTGGACCATATATTCTTCATCTAATCTCAACATCAAAAGAAAATAATGCCAGCATAAAAATAATTCAAATTTCCACCAGAGAGAACCTTTTCTGCCTGCCATCAGCATGGCTGATACGAGACTCTAGGAGAGCAACACCCTGCGCCTTCTTGGCCTCACGTCTTCCACTGGCTTGACGTGGAGTGACTACATTGAATCAATTGCTGCATCTACTGCAAGGAAAGTTTGTTCATTGTGTCGTGCCTGAAAAATGTTCTCGTCAGAATCCACCAACGTGACGTGTCTTTTCTACAAATATTTTCATGGTAACTGCGCTGACAAGCTCTTTTCCGTGGTGCCCCGACTACATCAATTTAAGCGTGCTACAAGATTGGCGTTTAGGTCCCACCCTTTTGCTGTCGAAATAGCTAAATGCGACCGCCACTTGTACTCCAACAGTTTTTTTTGTTCTTGCAATTCCCACTTGTGGAATTCTCTTCCGTTTCCTTGATTCCTGATAACTACAATCTTCACAAATTTAGATGCAACATCAATTGCCATTTTCTGTCTTCTTGAATCCCTGCTCATCTTTTGTCCTTTCCTCAATCCTCCCTAATCTTAGTTTTCACTCCCTGTAAACCCCTAGTGGCATTCCCGCCTTGCTTGAGGTGAAATAATTAAAAAAAAAAAAAAAAACTTGAGAGAAGCTTTGTCCTAATTGCAATGATCACATGAGAAGAGAGTTATTTATAGGAAGAAATGTTTCAATTCCGTATATACTCGAGTATAATGCGAGCGTTTATAATCTTTTACGATGACGGTTTATGATTCTTTTGCGCAAAATCACGGGGTCACACTATACACAGGTAATTTTTTTCTGGAGGGGTGAAAAATCATGCCTTTTCAGTGTCCGTAAACTAGCTGGTAGGACTACATTCTCACAGTACACCTTTGGCTAACCCCCCCCCCCGGCAACACACCACAGCACTTATTTAGAAAAACCTCTGTTTCTATAGCAAAATAAAGCAAAAATAGCATATGTGTCTAGAATGCATTTGACTGTGAATGATTTGAATTATTATAATCCAAAGTATGCATCCTCAACTCGTGGGAGATTCTGTATTATGTACCGGTAATCCTGACAAAAAAGAAAAGGCAATACCTCAACGAAGATGAAGATGAATGCAAATTTTAGATGAAGATCTGTTAATTCTTCATTTATATAAAGTATTTGTTGATTTTAAATGACATGCATAGTGGATGAGGTTTTGCTTTTCGTGCGGCGACAAAAGTGAAGAAACTTAGGCTACGTAGGCGGCAGGCACAGAGTAAAGGAGACACCGTAGTCAGGCATGAACGAAAAGAAAAGTACGGTATCTAAATCTTTACATCAAAGATGTTACGGTAAGGGTTCTTTCTCACCATTTTGGGGTAGGTTTGTCCAAAAAAGAATGAAGAAAAATAATTTGATATAAAATATGTCCGGGATGATGCCCAATATTGCAATATTTGACCAAAGTAGGCTTACTAGTATTGCACAGAAGCTGGAGTCTCATTATACATGAACTATATGAAAAATCAGGTTTTTCCCAAAATAATTCGGGTGACGCACTATACATGAAGTAGATTTATACACGAGTATATACGATATTGACCTATTTTTTTCAAATGTATATTGTTCATAATTTACTGGTTTACACGCATACCATCAAAGTAGTTTTACGACTGCGTTGCTTATATTGTCTGCAGGAGTAAGATAGGATTTCATGTATACTATTATTTTTATTATCGTATATAAGAAATAATTCTGCCTTTTCAATGATTTAAAAAATATCCAAATAAAATTAACACATAGCAGAAGAAATAAAAAGCAAGGTATTAGAAACCTGGTTTCGCTACTTACTAATAATATGGCAAAACGAAGCATACTCGCTTATTGGCATCGAGTTACCATAAGAATTAAATATTCCATTGCTAAGTAAGGGGAATCAGCCTTATATATATATATATATATATATATATATATATATATATATATATATATATTTTTGTCATCCACAGACAGACTGTTTCGCTGTTTCACAGCTCATCGGTGTGGCTAGACGTCCGGTTCTAGGATCGAAACCCGACTGAATTTGCGTCTGTCCGAACTTCTCCCACTAAGCCGTCAGCGTACGGTACGGGATGAAAGTGAATTTTAGCGTGTTTATTTTTAGATACAGATAAACACACAGTGACTGACAGTGACTCAATTCTGTCGAAGAGTCGTGCAGTATTAGCTTAAATAGTCACTGTTTACAAATTCACACCTCAAACCAGAGGAAATTAATTTTTCAGGAGCTAATATTTTTGTCATCCACAGACAGACTGTTTCGTTGTTTCACAGCTCATCATATATATATATATATATATATATATATATATAGAGAGAGAGAGAGAGAGAGAGAGAGAGAGAGAGAGAGAGAGATTTATATAGTTAGTATATGGCATATAGAATAGATGTTACCATCATTTTAAAGACGTTTGTCGTGATTTTTAATCTGCGTTTTCTTTATTATTATTATTTTTTTTTAACAGAAGACGATTATAGAAGAAAAATGTATGCGCCACCCTTACCCCCGCGGAATAATGTTTATTCACCGAAACTATCTAAGCAAGTATCTTCAAATGACAACTCCCCTAAGTACATCAGCTTAACCGACATCAGGAAATACCTGGACAGCACGGATGCCAAGGAAAGCAAAAAGAAGCCAAAAGATTCAGCGACTCCTTCGAATAGAAACGAGAAAGAGAAGTCCGAAAATTTGACTGGAGAAAATTCACTTCAGCGAGCAGAAAAAGCACAAAAAGAAACCCGATCTAAAACGAATACTGACCCTAATTCAAGTGCAGCGACAATGTCCGGAGGGTATTACTTCAAAAGTTTTGATCCGCAAACAGAATTGAAATTAAGAACATCTGAATATTTAAGTTGCGATGAGAATCTAGAAAACATGGCTATAAATTCAAGGAAAGTTCTGCGTGCATCTCGTAAGCATCACTCACCGAGGAGTAGGCGTTTGTCAATAGACAGCAAATCGTCCGGCGGGAAGCCTCGTTCTGAAAATTTCCCGCTCTTTTCCGAGTGTTCAGACGACCCTAAAGAACGTTTACTCGATGAAAGAAGAAACAGTTAGCAATACTGAACCATTGTTTATCATTATCATTTATTACATTTCTTTTCTTCATTGCGACATTTTATCATTCGATCGCTTTGAAAAAGAAAAAAAACCTGAAACAACAGGGGATCTTCTACTTAATAGGAGAAATCAATTTTTACAACCTGCACTCATCTGTGATTGCATTGTTTGAGTGAAACTTTTTTCATAGTTAATTCTTGTTTGTTTTTATTTATTTGAAAAAGAAATATTTTAAAGTTTCGTTTTTTAAGTTATTTTGAGATTCCTACTTGAGGTATTTTCATTATTAATTTTAACCGCGGTTTTTCTCGTTTTTTTCTGTTTGTAGTTGTTAGAATTAAATTGGAATGAAGAATAAATCAACCTTGAAAGCTTTGATAAAACGCAACAACAACAAAAGAAATTGAAGCTTGATTGATGTTGAAAGTTTTCAGTTCTATAAAACAATATTTGGATCAGATAAAACAAAGAAACTGACATTCAATGAGTTTCTCTTCAAAACAACAAGCGTTGAGGAATAAGTAAAAACTATTCCTATAGACCAAAATAACCAGAAAGAATAATGAAAAAATAATGAAAGAACGATAGAATAACAGAATATCAAAATTTAGTAAATTTAGTTCTTGAAAAAGAGAATAAAATACATTTTGAGTGATATTCACAACACCAGCGAAGAACTGGGTTGACAGGAAACGCTGTGAAAAAAAGGCTACAAAACAAACTAAAGACACAAACTATTTACTTTATTCGGACTATTATCCTCATCTTTGTCGCCATGTTTATCACAACGTTTCGGCCGTTGTACACTCCGGCCTTCTTCAGGTAGTTGGTAAGTCGAACAGAACCCTTTATTTCGCTCACTGGGGTAGAATGTTCCACGTGCCATGTTTAATGGATGTCAGTTAACTCCTGTTAATTCCCCTCTCCAAGTTCTCCACCACCTTAACCAGGCATTGAACTCACACTCTTTGGATCCTATCACTGGATCTAACTAACGCTTTGATCCACTGTGCTATGTGTCCTTGAGTTAGATCCAGTGACAGGACCCAAAGAGTGTGAGTCCAATACGCGGTTAAGGCAGTGGAGAACTTTCAGAGGGGAATTAACAGGAGATAACTGACACCCATTAAACATGGCATGTGGAACTAGAACAGTCTACCCCGGTGAGCGAAATAAAGGGTTCAGTTCGGCATTTCAACCACCTGAAGAAGATACTGAAAGACCGAAACGTTGTGCTAAACATAGCGACAAAGATGAGGATAATAGTCCGAATAATGTAAATAGTGTACCTATTACCTCATCTCAGAAATATAAACAGATGCTAAAGACACAATGTTCAGCTTTTTTTTTAATTATGAAAATAATTTTAGGTAACTAGAAAAAAACTTGATACTTTTTTTAATTACATTGATAATTTTGAAATCATGTAAATTGTTTGTTGATAATATCTTACTGTATAATGTCTCGTGTATATTCGGGCGTAGTGTCTGTAGCATTTTGTTGTAGTTATCTCCCTTACATATAAAAATTCATGTGTGAAAAATTTGTAATAATATTAATGACGTAAGATACGCCGTCATATTTGACAGCATGGGTAAAAACTCTTAAATTAGGGAATACGTGTTTGATGATATAAAATGACGCCTTCGGGCAAATCAATTGGGATATTTTGTTCAGAGATCTTAAGATTACAGTGTTATTGAGTTAGGCTAGAGAAGAAAACAAAAGGATTTGAGTAATCATTGACAGATAGCTCAACTTTGCAATATAAGACCCCGAGGATTAGATTTTAATATTAAGGGGCAAAGTTATCCTATATGATATCAAATTCAGTTTAAAAGAATGAATTACGTAATTCCAAAAGCTGATCAAATGATTAATTTCAAAACGTTATTTTTAAGGGCTTCTTGATCTGACCAAATACTTTTCCACTGTCTTGTATATTTACTAATCTTAGCTTAGTGGCTTATAGGAGGGAAAAGGCCAAACAGAAGAGAAAGGTTTTGTTATGAAAAAATTGACAGGAGTTCCATATTTAAAATCAGCATCCAAAATCTTTGTTTAAACTTTGGGCTAGGAGAAAAAATAGCAACAAAAGCAGAAAATTCTTTTATTTGCAAAGTAGATAATCCTCTTTACGACAACCTAAGAAGCGTTGCCGATTTGAATCAACACACAACAAAGAAAAGGTCGAAAAAGGTGTTTAAAGATAAAAATATAAAATATTTTTAGTTTTGTGTTTTGTACAACTAGATTTTTCTTAGCGCGTATGAGTGTTAAAGTTCTTATATTTGTCAGGTTACAATCCTTTGTTTGTAGTTATTTTATAAGATGAAAAGACATATCATTTCTTCATGTGTATGTGTGGAAAATAAGAGACAAGTGAGAAAGTGTAAGTGTCTCGTAGCTTGGTACGAAATACGGGTGAATGAGTAAGGTAATTTCTTTTAAGGTGGGCATTGTAACCTGTTGTCATCTCTTGTCGTTGTCTCTCTCTACTGCCTTGTTTCTTTGGAAAATTTGTTTAAATACCCTTCCAAGGGATCACGATGTATGTTTTTTGTTTTGTTTTGTTTTTGTTGGCAGGAACATGATCCATTGGTTGAAAAATGTTAAATATTTATTTTCAGAGTATTAATTTATTAGCCGGAAGGATGCGCGAATACTCCGACTCAGAAACTATTTTTTGTCATTTGCTGTTTGGATGTCTTCGTGTTTTATTTCCTTCTCCGTACAATACGAGAATTTTAGCCGCAATGAATTCACTTGACGATAAAAACGAAAGATCATAAATATTTTAAGCGCGGTGCCGTGTATCCCTTTTCCGATAATAGAAAAGCGGAAATACATAAATGTTTTACCAGCAATGATGATAATCTCATTAAAAAAAAGAAAGAAAGATAAAAGGTGAGATACATAGATTTTTCCACTTTACGATCAAGAGGAAACACAATAATATCATTCGAAATACATAAACTCTTAAAGTTAATCTTAACTGTAATTAAACGTGTCCTGTTAACAACATTTAAAAAAAAAGCGGAAATATAATAATATTTTAAAAGTAACATCGATTCCCCTTCTTCTGGTAATAGAAAAGAGGAAATACGTAACTATTTGAATCCTATTGGTCATTCTCTCTATACGAAAATACAAGGGAGGCGATTCATGACTATTTTTTCCTGAGATAAAGATTATTCGCTTTGTATTAAGAGACAAGAGAAAATAGATAAACACTTTATACTTAACGACTCACTCTCTATAGCAGTGGTTCCCAACCACTGTGCCGCGGCACATTAATGTGCCGTGGAATGATTACTGGTGTGCCGCGAAGCCATTTAATTTTAATAGAAGCCATTTAATTTCATTTTGTTTAAAATTGAAGAATAGTTTCCCTCAATCAGCATGGAAGAATTTGATTGGATTCGCAATCGGTTCCTAGATTTATCAGTCATCAACCTTTTCAGTTTTGAGTTATGTGAAGAGGAAGAATTAGCAAGCCTTTCCAGTGATCGTGGTCTCAAATTGAAGTACACACAACTACCATTGGACGCCTTTTGGATTTCTGTTATGGAAGAGTATTTAACTAAGTAAAAAAGCCATCAAAATCTTACTGCAATTCTCAACTTCGTACCTATGTAAACTGGGATTTTCTTACGTAAACAACATTAAAAATAAAAAACGTGAAAGACTTAAAAATATTGAAGAAGAGTTAAGAGTGTGTCTCTTTCACATTCGCCCAAATATTGCAGTAGTCAATAAGCACCAGCCACAACTGTCCCACTGACATTCACCATTATTATTTTATACCCGATATTGAATACAGGATATGTTGATTTATGGGAATAAAAATTCTTCTTATATAATATTCTTTGTTTTTTATTATTTTATTGTAAAAAGGCTTTATGGGTGGAAAATTTATTTTTTGTGATAGATTGGGAACCACTGCTCTATAGCGACAAAAGCTATAAAATCACATGAAATAATAACAACTAAATCTTACCAGTCAGTCGTTCGAATGAATTAATATAAATCAAATTAATAGATAAGGTGAAGAATAAATAAATAAAATTACTTGTACTGTACTGAACAGTATGCAAACCGAAGTAACGTACAGAATAGTGCGTTGATTTTTGCATTTATTACGGTTTCTTTTCAGCACATACTACTATATTCTATCAACATGTAGGAATAAATGGTGCAGAAGTGAAACTGTTTAATATTAAACTCAATACACACATCGTATGCCTTAAATAATGCTCAGGCACAGCATCTTATTTAACTCGTTTAGCGACCACGATTTTCAAAAAGGAGAAACCTAATAATAAAACTATAACCTCACTTGATGTTGAAAATTTATTTACTAGTGTGCCATTTAGGGAAACTATTGATATTATTACTAGAAACATATACGATAATCCATCTCTACCTAAACTTAAAATTAAACCTAATATGTTACGGAAACTACTGTTAACCTCCACTACTGAAGTTCCATTCTCCGATCACAAAAATAAAATATATGTACAACAGGATGGTGTTTCTATGGGTTCAGTTCTGGGCCCAACTTTTAGCAATTTGTATATGTCTGATCTCGAAAATAATATATTTAATAAATTTAAAATAATAACCTCCATCTACCTAAGATAAGTCGATGATATCCTTGTCAAGAATATGAATGAAATATATCAACTCCAAAAGCAATTCCAAAATAATTCCTTCCTTAAATTTACATACGAACTTAATAATAGAAATAAAATTCCTTTATTAGATATATTGATAAACACTAATAATAATAAATTCACTGTCTCCCCTTATAAAAAATCTAGTAGCATAAATTCGTGCGCTCTTAACTATAAGAGTGAATGTCCAAATTATTATAAAATAGTCCTCCCTCCGTTCCGAAATAGTTGTACCAACAAAAATGTTCATGTTGTTCCAAAATAATTGTTCCAGTAGATAAAAAATCACCAAAAAGAACAAAACATATCATTTATTCCCATACTCAACAGTAAATGAGTAATATTAGTGAATTGTCATATAAATAAGTGTGAAATATATCGAAACTGATATACATAAACAGTTAAATTAATAACAAAAATAACTGGGGAAGGTTTAGTTTAACAAAAGCAGTTTTTGTTGCAACTCGTCAGAAATAGAAATGGATACTTCAAGTTTTCCTTCTCTTTCAAGCTTCTCTTTCGACATGTGCCGGAGTTTATAGTTGTTATCGCCGTCAACTAAAATAACTTGTTCCATTGCTAACTACAAACTTAGAAAAGTATTGTTAAGCTTCGACTTCGGAAGTTTATTGAAGCTTTCTTCCACTGCTTCAATGAGCTGGTCAACATTATTTGGAGCTTGCTGGTGCTGAATTGATTGAATTGCATTAAAATAACCCAGATCAAGGACATTGAGATCAGGACTATTTGGAGGCTGGCAAACTAATTCAATTTGCAAACCCAGACGTTCTGCAGCTACGTTTAATTAATCTGCAACCTGTTTTAGTGCACCACGCTTCAGGACACGATATGTGGATCTTTCCAGCAGTACTTGCAACACAGCACTACGTTCATTATTTGTCAATTCGTGCTTCTTGCAATTTCGTTTAGCATTTCTGCCAATTGGCTTCTCTTCTCTCATCATAATCTCTTGCCAGCGAGTTGTCTGGAAAAAAATACAATTTTAATGTGGTGAAAAAGTGATATAATTTGCGCTTCAAATTATTCTACCTGAATAAGCTAATATAAATACTTAAGGAACATCAATGTTAACCTGTTAATGTAAACGGCAAACAATGCGACTAAGTATTAGTATATTCCACATGAGATTTCCGGCTATGGAACAACTATTTCGGAACAGAGGGAGTATTGAACCCAATACACGCATCATATGCCTTAAATAATGCTCAGGCACAGCATCTTATTTAACTCGTTTAACGACCACGATTTTCAAACGGAAACCGGTCGTTAAGTGAGGAATTGCAGTATTAATATTTTTAAGATTATCCTCTTTACGATATTTAGAAAGAGGAAATGCGTAACTACTTTATCAACAAATCCACTTTTCGAGAATAGAAAATAGAAAATAAATAGCTCTTTTATCAATTCATCCTCTTTAAGATTATTTTTTTAAAGGAATTACATAACGATTTTGTTAATAATGCTGGTAATCATCTATAAAAATAAAAGAAAATAGGCAACTCTTTTTATCCGAAATGTCGTTCATCCTCTTTACAATGACAGAAATGAGGGAAAATAGAACTAATTTTTATCAATGCAGATCATCAGGATATTTAACAAAAAGGAAATAGGCCACTCTTTTATGAGAATGGCACGTCATCACTTTAGGATAATTGTAAAGAAGATGCGCCGTTTCCTTTCTATTACGTTGGGGATTATGTTCTCAAATTCCTCTCAATTCGCTATAAGAAATCTCATTGGTCTAACCCCAGTTAAGTGCAACACAAGGCCAAAGCCGTTTGCCAACCAATGAAAATATAAGAAAGAAGTGCGAGATTACATTACGGGCCTCTCCTATCCTCTCCTATCCTCTCCTCTCCTCTCCTCTCCTCTCCTATCCTCTCCTCTCCTATCCTCTCCTATCCTCTCCTCTCCTATCCTATCCTATCCTCTCCTCTCCTCTCCTATCCTATCTATCTATCTATTACATCCTATTCATATCTATTTATCCATTAGATCCTATCTATCTATCTATCTATTAATAGTAATAGATCTATCTATCTATTACATCCGATTCATATCTATCTATCTACAAAAAATTAAAAATTCTGATATAATTTTTTTTTAAATTCCGATATAACTAAAAAATATATCTGTAAAATGACAATACGAATAAAGACAAAAGGAAAAGCTGACGCGTTTTGTTCCCTGGTGGACGTTATGAAGGCAAATGTAAGGATTTTATTTTGCAACAAGTATTTATAAACAAAATTAGAATTAGTTTTTCATTTTTATTCAATTTAAGAACGTTCATAAATATACATCAGGCTAACTGAAAACTCAAGATAAATTTAAATCTAAAGATTCACTAAGAAATGAGCATACCATGATGAAAAAATGCCCGAAACTCAATATAAAAGAAAGTTTTATCGTCAAACTCTTTACGTTATTATTAAGAGGAAAGACCAAAAGATTTTCTGATTATTAAATTATATTTTTAATCACTTTTAGAACCTTCAAAGTTTTAGTTACAAATGTTGTTTCTCTTGTGTCAACTGGTGACCATAAAATAGTATGGGAAATTTAAGCATCTTTTTCGATGCAAAACACATTGTTTTGGACCTTCTTGCAAAAATCAGATGAATATCAGGACTTATTATACAAATGAATTAAATTAATTTAGAAAAGCTTCTTATATCTCTTACCGCCTCTTATCTAACTTAGTTATAAACACAAATGATTGGAGAAATTAAATTACAATTTCTTTTTTTGTCAAACGGGAAAATCTGTTCTGAATCGTAAAATAAATAATGCAATAAAACTAAGACATTATTTAATTAGAAAAAAATTTAATTCCTTTCATGAATAAGATATAGTTTTCTCAAGATAATAGTTGTAAGAAAAAGAATTTCCATAATTAATGAATTATTACAAGAATTGTTTTTATTTTTTTTAATTCTAATTAGAATAATTTATAAAATTTTAAATCTTTTAAAATTCTGTATTAATTTGTATGGATTAGGCGATATTGTTAAGTAAAAACTACATTTATTAATCATAAATGGAAAAGCTTACTACATTTCAGCGACCCCTATTATTTTAAAAAGTATTTTGATTTTTTTTTTGTCTGTGTGTATAAACGTGCCGATTTTTGTGAATACGGACGTCTATGCACGACATTATCAGGAAATAAAAGCGTTAATTATAGTAAATTTAAAGCCAAAGTGCCTTAAACTCAATAAAATATTAGATTAGTTAGAATATTTTCTTAACATTTTAAAGATTAAAAAAAATTTAGTTAAAAAATTATATAAAAAAATGCGCTCACGTTATATTCATCAAGTAAATTTTACGGATATGTTCCCCGTAGAAAACATTCTCAAACATATGTCTATTAAGATCTAGTTGTTAGCACCTCATAAAAACACCCACCTCCATATTAAAAATGCTTTTCTGCGATATTTTAAACTAAAAGTAATATTTACTTCAAATCAGATTACTTAAACTTTAAATCAGCTAATCTTGCTCAAATAAAGTTTTCAGAAAAATATGTTTTATTTTTTAAAGATTTTTTTTAATAAAGAGAATTAACTTGTACTAACATTTGTAAACATGGCTAAAATCAACCATTTAGTGATTTCAACAAATCATTCCAATCATTTTAAATATATCTTGAAATCCAGCAAAATATTTTGCTTATTGGAAATATTAAATTTAATCTATTTGTTTGAAATTCAAACTAAAATAAAAGCTTCAAGAAAGATTCTTTTAATTTTAAAGCTTAGGTAACACTTTTCTTTGGAGGTACCTATATATATATAAACACATTTTTATGTTTATACATTCTTTTTATAGATACAAATATTTAAGTAAATGCTCTGTTTGTAATAAACAGTATTAATAACATTTACCGGCCTGATTGTCCGAGAAATTTTCATAGAAAATATTCGTCCTTCGACAGCAATCGAACCTGTATCCTATACGGAACCGTTTTATAGTTTGAAGTGCCTTAACCGATTGAGCCACAGAGGACCGTTCGATTAGCAAGGTTGATTTTACTGCTTTTAAACTACATCAATAAAATTAACTCGATCGGTTAAGGCACGTCAGGCTATATGACGTTCCTTATAGGATGCAGGTTCGATTCCCGTCGGAGGACGAATATTTTCTATGAAAATTTCTCTGACATTCAGACCGGTAAATGTTATTAATACTGTTTATTATAAACAGAGCATTTACTTAAGTATTTGTATCTATCAAAAGAATGTATAAACATAAAAATGTCTTTAAATCATTGTCGGACTTTGTCCATTTCATAATATATACATACATATATATATATATATACATAGAAGTCAACACTGTTTCATGCTATATATATATATATATATATATATATATATATATATATATATATATATATATATATATATATATATATATATATATATATATATATATATATATATATATATATATATATATATATAATCATGCATCTTGTCAGTGTTTCACAGTTGTCTGCATTTTATCTATCTCCTTTTTGTGTCTTCGTTGCTTTTCGTTTATCTGTTGTGGTAGTCGCGTCTAAACTTTCACCGATCGTTCTTTATTCGTCTCTTTGCCATTCCATCCGCAACGTGTTGGCCGTCTTTAGTCGTGCGTCGTCGTGTCTTGAGCGGACCGTTCGTTCGTGCGCTCGAAGAGCAGGTTCTGTCCGTTCGCATATATCAGTGCGCGCCTTCTATCTTCCTATCTAATCTTGTATAGTTTCATACCTGTACATATCTATCTGATTGTTGCTCTCTGTCTGCCTGTCTGTGTTGGGATAGGTGTTTGTGAATCTAATTTATTGCTTAGTTCCCCCTTTTACTTTGACCACTGTTTTCCTTCTCTTACCTCCCATCCCGTCGCTCTTGTCAGTCTAGCAAAGCTCTGCTTGTTATAGAGTCAAGCATAAATCAAAGCCAGACAAATTTCCTCTCGTAGGAAAGAAACACTCCACAAGAGGAATGTTTTTAAAAATGTACGGCATACAATATAAACTTTATTAAGATGATGGAAGTTTCATTGTTTCCTGATACTTTTGCTACCTTCATTGTCTTCTGGCTTCTCAAAACAAACAGAAATCAATTTGATCTATTGCAACACCTGTCTGATAGATAATCTTCAAATGTAAAAAGGCATCGTACTCATATGACCTCAATATTAGTTCTTAACCCCACGCGTATGTGTGCGTGTGTGTGTGTGTGTGCGCGCGCGCACGCGGTGTCTTGTACTAATTGTTCCCTTTTCGTGGAAGGCCGACTTTGTTAAAGGTATGAATTTTAGCCGAAAGGAAAAATCAAATATTTTTTTAAAAAGTCAACTGCTTATTTTAGGATAAGAATCTATTTCAGATCATTTGAGTTATGCATGAAATTTAGGTTATCTAAATACTCTATTAATACTTAACCTAAATTATCTAAATAGGCTGCTATTTCTTTCTTCGGTTGACCAGTTGCCATCCAAGGCTATAGAATCCGGTCTGTTCTGCTATTTACCCATATCTGGGGGGAGAAGAAGAGGATTCATATCTTTCCTAGGGGTATTACCACGTAAGTGAACATCGGTTTAGTTGTGTGCCATGCGCGATATAAGCTTAGGCGATCATGTATCTTTCGATACATAACTGACGAGGCAGATTTCTTCCTGCAGTACTTTTCCATTTCTTTCTGCGGTAGACTAGTTGCCATCCAATTCTATAAAACCTGTGTCTGTCCTGCTATTTACCCATAGCTGGGAGGAAAAAAGAGGATTCATACCATTCCCAAAGGTATTAGCACGTAAGTGATTTGACTAGAATTCGAACTCGGCTTTCCGATTCCTGAAGCCGCTATCCTTTGCTCCACCGTACCTTCTCCTTTAATTGTATTAAAAGTTTTTTTAAAGCAAATATCTTAGGGGGGTTGTTAGCTATATTTGTTTTGTGTGAGGAAGAACGGCTTTAGTCTCTTTTTTTTAATCTAACTCCATCGTTGAGGTATATGTGATTTTACATTTTTTTAAATCATTTCACTCGTAGCAAGGCGGCAGTGCCACTAGTACGAAGGGTGTGACATGGAGTGAAAGTGAAAGAGAAGACTGAAAAAAGGAAGGATTGAGGTAAGGACAAAAGATGAACGTGATTCAAGAAGACAGAAGATGGTGAGTTATGTTGCATCTAATTTTTTGAAGATTGTACTTATCAGGGAAGCAAGAAAGCGGAAGGGAGTTCCACCGGTGGGAAGTGCTAAAAAAAGAAGCCGTTGGTGTAAAAATGGCGGTTGCATTTCTCTATTTTAACAGATTGGCTACTATATTGGCATTTAGGTCCCACCCTGTCTGATTCTCTGTGAAGGATCTTCCCGTCTACTCCATGTAGTTTTCAGCTCATTTACCTCTGTTTGTTCCTTCTTCTTTTGTTTCATATAATACCGTGTAGGGTGTCAGTGGTAAGATTGTTGGCTCTTATGAGCAGTCCATAACACATGAGGTCTTCCAATAGGGGAGTTTCTTCTCCAGTGTTGTCTCTCACTGCGTCTTTTGAGATACGGTCTACGGAGGAGACACCCAGAATGGTCCTGTAGCATCTCATTTCTAATGCTTGGATTCTTCACTGTAATTCTACTGTTAATATCCAAGGTTCGTAGCTGCACAAAAAGATTGAAAAGGCTAATGCAGGCAACAATTTGATCTTTGATTCCAGAATCAGACCGCTACATGCAATGGCCTTTTGATTTATTAACGTTCAAATAATTCAATATTAAAAAATATGAGAAAGCAATATTTAATGCTCTATATTAATTTGATACTCACAAATATATTTTCTAAACTTTAGTTTAAATAGAATTAAGTCGAAACTTATCTGTTTCTACCTACTCTCAGGCCGGAAGAGAAGAGAGGACGCTTGGGGAAATCCTAGGACCCTCGACGCTGTCAGTGGTCAACAGAGACTGCCAAAAAGGAAGGCATAACGACAAAGTGTCTAGCAGGTGACATCTTTTTCACAAACAAAGCGGGGATCGGAAGCATAAAATTGAAATGCGAAACTGCAAGTCAAGAGCTACATTCCGACTGCTAGATTTTTTCCTGGTGTTATTAGCGCAAGAAATACATCCCCAGCAAGAGTCGCGCTAACTGCCAAAAGAAACAGAAAAAGACACGGAAACCTAACCTGTAAATCTAATAGAGAAATTAAAAATTTGGCCAAATCTGACAAATGATCAAATGAAAATGTTTTAATTCCTTTTTGTTCGAATCGGTAACTTTTCAGTTACTCCTATATGCATTAATACACACACACACACACACACACACATATATATATATATATATATATATATATATATATATATATATATATATATATATATATATATATATATATATATATATATATAATGTTTTGAACAGTAAAAAATATTAAAAAATAAAGATTTTCAGACACAACTGGGTTGTATATTAATATTTTTTGTTTTATTATTTCAATTAAGTTCCTCGACTAGTTTTGGCCAGCACATGGCCAGTATCAGGAGAAAAATTCCTGCTTGTTCGTACCAGTGAACTACAGGAGTGAATGACTGTCTCTAAAGAAAGTCTGTCTGTCTCTCCCTCTCTCTCTCTCTCTCTCTCTCTCTCTCTCTCTCTCTATATATATATATATATATATATATATATATATATATATATATATATATAAGTTTCATTAAAAACGACTGACAAGGTACTGCAATTAAGTATTGTTTTATTTAATTAAATGCTGGATTTCATTTTTAGTTGTTGTCATTAGTCTTAAGACTATATTTCTTCATTACATATATATATATATATATATATATATATATATATATATATATATATATTCTGATCATCCCCACTAAATTATAACATTCTTGGTCACTTCCGTTGTTCATTGCAGAACTTGGAAAGAAAGTGTGTACAGTGTGGTCGTCTCACCACATCACAGAGATTCTATTAGTGATCCTGGCTTCTGTAGCAGTTTTGGGCCAAAAACAACATTCTACAAGTTCGACAATAACCCCATTTCCCTGGTCTCGCCGCTTGCGACTTTCTCCTCTTTCCAAAAATTAAATCCCACTTGAAAGAAAAAATATTTCAAAATATCGAGGAAGTTCCAAGAGAATGCAACAAGGCGGCTGCTCGCCATCCCCAAAAATGTGTTCCAAAAATATATATATTTCAATGGAAACGACACTGGATAATATGCGTGGCTTCAGAAGGGTACTATTCAGAAGGGTACTATTCAGAAGGGTACTATTTCGAAAAAGTCGCCGTGTTGTAGTTTTCTTTTTATAGCACAAGCCTCGATACTTTTTGATCAGACCTCGTATTATCTGTGGAAATACACAGTGTAGGTAATCTGATTTTCATTAATAGAGAAGTATTAGATAATTTTTTTTTAATTTCCGTTTAAAATTCCTGCTGAGTTTTAGGTATGATATTTATGTTTTAATGTAAGTTCCTGTTGCCTGTGTTTTGACAAATACGAAAATCCTTTGCGGATAAATGTAGCTTGATTTTTCTTGAATAAAACGTATTTTTTAACAGAGGATGAAATATGCGACATCAAAATCTGTACGCGCATTGGAATAGCAAAAGATGCCCTGTAAAAGCTAACCAATGTACTAAGAAACAGGAAAATTTTGTTGAAAAGAAAAAAGTATTGAACAGTTATGTAATATCATTCCTCATTCAAAAAGAATGCTGGACAATTTCCTCACAGATGTAAACTGGAGAGAACAGATATGTAGTCATACAATGAGATAAGTTTTAAGAAAAATGGCAACAAAAAACGACACGTATATTATATATTTAGAATCAGAAAGACACAGATGATATCTCTTTGTCTCCACTTAATAAATAAAGAGAGCTTGGAAAATATGACTCTCACAGGACATATGAAATGCAAAAGGATAGAGGGCAGTTGGAATGTGTGGAGTGACATAATCGCCAACGTTCTAAAGAGACATCTCAAATAGAAGACGATATAGGAGGGGGAGGGTTCACGCCCGTTTCAGATATGCTAGTGGTGATTGGGGCCCAACAGAGTATAATAAAATTTGTATATATCGAATTCAGGATAGTCTTCTTTTATGCCGGGTCCTTTCAGGATAAAGCTATTTATTCAATTTTGGGGTTGATTGTTGTAGTTTAATTTGTTTATTACTTCATGTGTTTATTTGGATTGATTATCTTTATTTGTTTTTTCTACCGGTTAATTTATCGGGATCGGTTTGCTAGTTTGTTTATTTATTTGAATACATTTAGATTAATTTATTTTACTTGTTTTATATTATTTATTAATTATACTGTATATTTTTATTTGCTCTTTTCGGTTTTCGATTTTTAAGTAACGTAGTATGTTTTTATCGTTACATCGTTATATAACAGTTATAGCTATGTTTTTCGTCCGATTTTGGTTTGATCTTTATAGTCTAACTAATATTTTGGCCATATTGGTTTGTTAATTTGTTTATTATTTACTTTATTTATTTGGGTTCATTGATTTTGTTTTTTATTTTTTATTTATTTATTCAATTCTGATATTGAGCCCTTTATCCCATAAATATAGCACACCTTAAGACTATATTTTTTCACACATATGTATCCATATACATATACATATATATATATATATATATATATATATATATATATATATATATATTAAGCATTACTCTTCTAGTAAATTGAATTGAGTTCTCCGAAAAAAATGTATATAGGAAAAATATGTATATTTATTAATATATAGTTTATAGCTCTGTTATATTGCATCGAGCACTATTTTATTAACACCAACACTCAATCCGTGATATATATATATATATATATATATATATATATATAGTAGCTATCCATTTATCTCGTGAGATAATGGTAGCACCCTCTTTGGTCAAGCATTCAACAGATCAATCTTTGCATGGCACTCTCTCTCTCTCTCTCTCTCTCTCTCTCTCTCTCTCTCTTCTGATATGACAGACAAAGCTGGAATGTGAAATGAAGTTCTGACATTTCTCTCTCTCTCTCTCTCTCTCTGCTTCCTTCATTGTCTTCTGATCTACAACAGTCAGTTTCGCCTTTTGCCGGCCATCGTGATTCCTCCTTGAGCAACATGGAACAAATAGGGAAGTATTTATAGATTTAACATATTTCGCTTTTATTTTAACGTTAACAGAATTTTTTGTAAAAGGAATTATGGAAGAGAATGTTTTGGTGTTTTCAATTCTATTGGTGTTTGTTTTCATTGATAGGATAGATGTCACGTGATTATATATTTGTGGCGTTTGCGTGTGCGCACACGCGCGCAGGGGTGCGTGTGTGTATCTGAATTCGAAAAGACATTAAAAAACGCTCATTATAATTCGCACGCACGCACGCACGCACGCTTCTTCGTTTATGAAAACGTTTTGAAATGAATGAGATAAAGAATTCAACAAAAAATGAGAAAGAATTTATCACCTAAATGGACCGATTCATTAACTGATCCTTGCAGTTGTTACAAGTACAGAAGTCTTATGATTGCTTTGAGGCTAGAGTCTCTTCGAAGGGGCAGATCAACCACCATTTTAACCACTAAAATAGTAAAAATAGATACATATATAAAATACACGCATGCTCTCATCTGGATTCTAAGTGTCTTTAAAATTTAATCAAATATATAAAAATACTGCAACTACTACTACTGCTACTACTATTAATAATAATAATAATAATAATAATAACAACAACAACAATAATAATAACAACAACAATAATAATAATAGTAATAATAATAATAATAATAATAATAATAATAATAATAAAACTATTGCTCATATTACTCGTCCAAATGGAGCCAAATGGAATCGTATGGCTGACTCAGATTCACTGTTAACAGACCGTGTTAGCTTTGTCGGCAAATAAACCTTTACAAAATAACGAAGCTTGCAAGTGATACCTATTCACGGTGTAAAACAGTCTTGGTGTCAATAAAGCGGCCAATTAATAGCGATAATAACCATTTCGAAAACATGTTACCCAGTGGAAAGACCAGAGTCCAGATGAACTCATCGATGAGTATCATTCGGCTCCTAATTCGCCACACCTTAAGCTGACATCAAATGTTTTTGTTTATTTGTTGGTGATTTTATTTTATTTTATTTTTTACATGAACATACGACTACGCATCCGCCAAAGCAATCACCTTCATCTTTGCTCTTTTTTTTCCACATTGTCAAAACTTGATAATTAATGCGCTTTCTAATTTCAGTTTTCCTATTTCTTGACTTTTTTAATAAACAATGTCCGTATTTTCTCTCATTATTTTTTCCAGCGGGGATCGTTTCTTTTGCTATATCGTTATCTTTTCTGTCTGTTAATTTTTTTTTTTTAATTATTTTAAAATCTGTTTTCTATCTTATTTTGTTGCGTCTAATTTTTTTTGTCAGCAGTCAAAGCATAATATTAATATTAACAATAATTATTATTTATCATTTAATTAACTATTCTCGTAATATCAGCAACAATATCATAATTACTATCATTTCGTATTAAGGTTATTTATCAAGATCATTATTTCGGGCTATAATGAATTTCTTATGTAATATCTCTTTAGATCGCGGAGTTACTCTTCAAAACAAAATGACAGTGAGTCTAATTCAGAGTTGACAATCCGCTGTTTTTTTTTCCGCCATTTTTTCTGTTTAATAGTATATTAATATAAATTACGAAGTATATTCGAAAAAGAAAGGTAAGTTCGCTTGGTTGGTTGATTTTGTTTAGCGGCATATCAACACCTCTATGGGTTATTTAATGCCGAAAAGTAAATGTTTTGAACAAAATTGTATATCTTCAACGAAATATATACTATAAATAGGTGTTGTTGGTAATTTTATTATGAATAAGTATTGATTCGAAGCCAAGTACGAATTCCAGTCGAATCCATTACACGTTACTTATGTGCTAATACCCTTGGAAAAGGTATGAATCCTCTTCTTCTCCCCCCAGCTATGGGTAAATAGCAGGATAGATCGTGTTCTATCGCATTGAATGGCAAATGGTCTACTGCAGAAAGAAATGGCAACCTACTGTGGGAAAAAAATCTGCCTCAAGAGTCACGTATCAAAGGATACATGATCGCCTCACCGTGTGTCACGCATGACACATAACTGACTGAAATTCACTTACGTGATAATACTCTTGGAAAAGGTATGAATCCGCTTCTTCTCCACCAAGCTATGGGTAAATAGCAGGATAGATCGTGTTCTATCGCCTTCAATGGCAAATGGTCTACCGCAGAAAGAAATGGCTACCTACTGCGGGAAAAAATCTGCCTCAAGAGTCACGTATCGAAGGATACATGATCGCCTAAGTGTGTATCACGCATGACACATAACTGACTGAAATTCACTTACGTGATAATACTCTTGGAAAAGGTATGAATCCGCTTCTTCTCCCCCCAGCTATGGGTAGATAGCAGGATAGACCGTGTTCTATCGCCCTGGATGACAACTGGTCTACCGCAGAAAGAAATGGCTACCTACTTCGGGAAAAAAATCTGCCTTATCACTCACGTATCAAAAGATATCACGTATGACACATAATTGATTGAGTGATGCTAATTTTACTACAAATATGTGTTGTTCGTATTTTTGTATATAAAAATTTATTTTATACTTTCAAAAAATCTTTGTGTTGGTTTGGAATTTTACTAATTGCCCCTAGCTGGGACCCTAACAGATGCTACCATCCCTGTTCAAAAAAAAAAAAAAAGAGGAAAGACAACTCTGAATTTAAAACCAGATGGAAATGGTTTTAGTAACTCTACTGACTAAAACATATTTGCTACTGAAACCATAGCAGTGCCACCTAGTGTGTTCCGATTGTGTACCACATGTAAACTGCAATTCCAAGAAGAAAATAACTGTAAACACGAAGCAACATGGTTGCACTCAGTGGCGTATATAACGTTTTAGGCGCCCAGAGCAGTTGTAGATTTTACTACACCTCTAAACAATATTCCAAAATATCTATATACAGAATATTTTCAAAATATTTTTTTTAAATTACAATTACGATCATTTGCTTTGTTTTGACTGCAGACCAAAAAATCGACTCTACAAAATAAGATGGAAAACCTATTTTTAAATAATTTTTAAAAGCTTTTATATTAAATAACAATTTTTATGATAAAATTGGATTATATTAAGAATATAGCCACATTCTTCTAGAGGATCCTTTAGTCTTCACAATTGCATGAATTTGTTTTTCACTCAAGAGGTGATTCTGCAATCTTGATTCCTGGGTATCACTTCAGTTTGTATCCCTCTACCTTGAGTGGTTCTTGAGCATTGTATTAGGTGAACACACTAATGCCCAGTATATTATTTAACCATAATGTTAATTTAGATAAACATTGCAGAAGTGGAACGAGGTGGGAGTAAATGGCACAACTTATTTTGTATGCCATGTCACTATACTAATTCATTTCACTATACTAATTCATTTCACTATACTAGTTCTATTCAGGAATGGACTTTTTTTAGCAGCACCCTATCAACTGATTCAATATAAGCCTTCCACTTCATGTCAGCAGAGAATTTTAGTTCGAGGAGGTGCAACGAGTCATTCTCCTGAAACTTAGCATCAGCCATGCTGATTAAAGTTAGAAAGAAATCTCTTAGATGATTAATAGACAGAAGTTTCGTTTTGGAGGCGTTAAAATTACGAAGCCATTCCAGATTGTAGGTCATTTTCGAGATCAGGTGCCAATTTGGCCTCATCAAACTGATCACACTTACTCTTGCGACAGGAGAACATTGTTGTGCTATAGTTATAGTATAGAACTGATGTCGCCCGGATGTTCCATGATGAAAGCAGGTCCAAGTATAGAACCCGGGGGCGGGGGACACTTGCATTAGTACAAATAGATCTAGAGGAGTGGCCGTTCAGGGCAACTTTCATTTCGCGATTTGATGAGAAAGATTGAATCAGTTTAAAATTTCGTCCCAAAATACCATAACCGTTCAGCTTGTGACGAAAACCAGTATGCCAAACCCTGTTGAGCGCTTTCGAGATATCGAAAATAACAACCCGAGTTTCACCATTCTTCTCTAAAATTTGAGAGATTTTTTCAGCAATAATCGTGCATGCATAATCAGTTGACCTGGGGAAACGAAAGCCAATTTGCTTGCTTGAAAGAAGGCCGTGTGATGTGAGATGCTCAACGGGACAAATTGGAATGGTCCAGATGAAACCGAGAAGAACTGGAAATCAGGGGAAGAGTCTGGATCATTCCATAAGAAGAGTGCTGGTGTACTAAAGAGACTCGTCACTTGAGTTCATTTGTAAGTCACCAGGTCCTTTTGTTTTTATAAAGTCTTGCCACAGACAGATTAACGCATAGTCATTTGATAGTAATTAAATTTCACCGCAAAGAACACAACACTTTGACGTATTAAAAATAAAATGGCATTCTATTATAGGAAGGTTTTTCAGAAGCGGATCCCCAGTGAGAAAAATTGAAAAAGACATGCAATATTCCTAGTAATAATGGCTACAGCTGTGTACGAAAGTCTATTTAAGGAACGGAGGGTTTTACAATTTCGCTCAAACGAAATGAGTGGACAATCTGTTACACTCATAACGAAAACTTAACGTGTGATAAACTATCCGAGTAAGTTTCCTTCTTTTTTTTGGATCTTTTGTTCAGCTGTCACATCAAAACCATCTATCTATTAATATCATACTACCTTATCTACCTAAGGTGTACGTCATACTGCAACAGAAAAAAAAGAAAATCATGCTTCAACCACTATTGCTGAATTTCGTCGTTGAGGTTTTCGGCACCAATTCTTACACACCCTCTCTAAGAGTGTTCTTAACCGAACAAAATAATTATTACGTAGCACAATATGGATAAAAATGTTGGCCTTTTTTGGTTTTGCTGCGAGACAAAACAACTTCCAAAGATAAAACTTAATCATTAAGATAATTCGTTAGGAAATGACGGCTACACAGTGGGCTAACTATTCTTACTTCAGTACAATGTATTTCAATTGTCCGTCCTGGGAATGACGATAAACTACATCAGCGTCCAGGGTAAGACGATAAACTACGTCCAACAGCAAGGCCACTGATCAGGAAGCTTTGAGGAGCGTGGAACCACATCTTAATTGCTGGTGTTCCCAGGTCCACACTGACGCAAGGTGGTAGCACCTGTTAGGGCCCCAGCTATGGGCAAATAGTTAACCCCGAAACTGAGGTAAAAAGCATTATAAAATATTACCAGCAATACGTTTTTGAAGAATAAAACAATTACCAGCAATACGTTTTTGAAAAAAAAAATTACCAGCAATACGTTTTTTTAAAAAAAAACTATTACCAGCAATACGTTTTTGAAAAAAAAAAAACTATTGCCAGCAATACGTTTTTGAAAAAAAAAATTATTGCCAGCAATACGTTTTTGAAAAAAACTATTACCAGCAATAAGTTTTTGTAAAAAAAGAAACTATTACCAGCAATACGTTTTTGAAAAAAAAGAACTATTACCAGCAATACGTTTTTGAAAAAAAAACAATTACCAGCAACACGTTTTTGAAAAAAAAACCCATTACAAACAATACGTTATTGAAAAAAAACTATTACCAGCAATACGTTTTTGAAAAAAAAAACTATTACTAGCAATACGTTTTTGAAACAAAAACAATTACCAGCAATACGTTTTTGAAAAAAAAGTACTATTACCAGCAATAAGTTTTTGAAAAAAAAAACATTACAAACAATACGTTTTTGAAACAAAAACTATTACCAGCAATACGTTATTGAAAAAAAAACTATTACCAGCAATACGTTTTTGAAAAAAAAACTATTACCAGCAATACTTTTTTGAAAAAAAAACTATTACCAGCAATATGTTTTTGAAACAAAAAGAATTACCAGCAATACGTTTTGAAAAAAACTATTACCAGCAATACGTTTTAGAAAAAAAAAACTATTACCAGCAATACGTTTTTGAAAAAAAAATATTGCCAGCAATACTTTTTTGAAAAAGAAACTATTACCAGCAATACGTTTTTGAAATAAAAAACTATTACCTGCAATAAGTTTTTGAAAAAAAAACTATTACCTGCAATAAGTTTTTGAAAAAAAAACTATTACCAGCAATTCGTTTTTTGAAAAAAAAACTGTTACCAGCAATACGTTTTTGAAAAAAAAAACTATTACCAGCAATACGTTTTAAAAGAAAAACTATTACCAGTAATACGTTTTTGAAAAAAAAAACATTACCAGCAATACGTTTTTGAAAAAACAAAACATTACCAGCAATACGTTTTTGAAAAAATAAAACCATTACATGCAATACGTATTTGAAAAAAAAAACTTTTACCAGCAATATGTTTTTGAAAAAAAACTATTACCAGCAATACGTTTTAGAAAAAAAACTATTACCAGCAATACGTTATAGAAAAAAAAAAACTATTACCAGCAATATGTTTTTGAAAAAACAAATATTGCCAGCAATACGTTTTTGAAAAAAACTATTGCCAGCAATACGTTTTTAAAAAAATAATATTACTAGCTATACATTTTTGAGGAAAAGAGATATTAACAGAAATAGGTTTTTGGCAAAACAAAAATATTACCGGGAAAAAAATGTTGTCGGCATCAAATGATCTATTGAGGTTGATATGCCGTAAAACAAAACAAACCAAGCCATATTTGAATTGCACATTAGGTTATACCTCTAACATCTTCATCAAGGCATCGAGATTTGATTTTCTTATCTATTAATTTATCTATTTATTTATTTATCTTATTTTTATATTTATTTATTTATTTTATATTTGTTTTTATATTTTATTTTATTATTTTCTCCTGTTTAGGATCGGGTCTCTGGTTCCTTTTTCTGATGTCTTAATAAAGATGGCTGCCATGAGCTAGATTTGCTACTTTTCTGGCTGCTGAATCTTAATGGTAGGAAGGAGCCCGAAGGCTTAGGTAGCGCTTAGAGAGGCTCCTCTGATAAACAGTTGCATAATATCAGGGTTCTTGCAGTGTTACATCGCGCATGAATAGGTATCTCTGCAGGAATTTCCGGTGGGCAATTCTGAGACTACACAATGCTACAGTTTGCACCAATTTCCAGACAGCACATGTTGCATTCGATGACTGGCAGCTACTATTATTCTTGGCCTTTTCCTCCTTAAAATTATATTATGACCAAAACAATTAAACAAAATAATAACGCAACCATCTTGCAGAAAAAAAATATCTAAACCCTTCAACCTTTTTATCCCTAACATTCGTGGTATTTGTACCAATTTCTGCATCGCAGAATCATTTCTCTTAGAACGTTCTCCAAACATCCTAGCTCTATGTAAAACCAATGTAAAGTCTTCAATACCTACCACTAAATCGTCTGTTCCTGGCTATCTTTCTAAAAGACCCTAGCACCTACATGCATGGCGTCTATGTTCATGAACATCTCAATGATAATGTAATCGTCTCTTGAGTCTCCGGATTCCGATTTTTACTATTAAACTCAATTAGTTATCGTTTCTTTTTTATCGTTGTCCTTCCTTTCAGGGCTGCTGTTTAGTCGACAGAATTTCTGGTAGTAGAGATAAGGCCCTCGTCTCTCTACAAAGGCCCTCACGCCTGCAAATATCTTCGTATTCAATGCTCATCATGGCAAGTGGCTTCATCAATTTGAATTTCTCAATTGCTTAATCTTTCAGTCAAAAAGTAGATTTCCATAATCGTTTCCCTAGTAATTCTGAAGGACACACTTCTCTATTTGATTTCTCCCTTACCTTCTCCCCGGACTCGCGTCTAAGCGAAAGGTTCGATTCTAACATACGTCTCTTTGTATCCACTTGTAATGAGTGTAAGTGTGACGTCCTCAAAGAGGTAAAGTCACTATTCGCTGGTAGAATGAGACACGTATAGACACTCACAAGTTTGGTTCTATAGACTACTAACGGTTCTGCAACAGTTTGATGAACAAGAGTAAATCCTCAGACCCTCCTCTCTTCAATCAGTTTGAAATATTCTCATCTACTACAGATAAAGCAGAACGCTTTGCTGAGAAATTCTCTACCAAATCCAAAATTTATTCATCAGGACTATCTTTGCTTGACTTTCGCCAAGAACGGAATCTCTACTGAGTTATACCCACATAACTCCTTCCATTGTTTCTGCTATCACCTCTAAACTAGACCCCGACAACGCTTGAGGATTCGACGATATCCCTGCAATTGTCCCAAGGAAATAGGTTCCAGAACTGGTTCCTGTTCTCTCCAAGCCAGAATGAATGCTTTGCTGCTTCTTGCTTTCCAGCTTGTTGGAAATCTCCCTCTCTAGTTCCATTCTTTAAGAACACTGGTGAACCTTCTGACGCCTCAGATTATCGCGCTATTAATCTTTTATCTCGTTTTGGCAAAGTACCAGAAACTCTAATCAATGCCGAACGGGATAATCATCTCACTTCACATGACTTTCTTTCGGATAAATAGTGTGGTTTCGTTTTTCCATGTCTACCGTCGATATGTTAACAGTTATTACTCGATTTTTCTATCAGGCTTTAGATAAGAACAAGTAGTACTGTGGCTTTAGACATCTCGAAGACATTCGACAGGGTTCGGCATGCTGGCATTCTTCACACGCTCAAGGGTTACGATGCCACTCGAGGAATATTTAGCTTAATCCAATCGTTTTTAACAAATCGCGTAATGAGGGTCGTCTTAAACGGACACACTTCTAGATCATTTTACATTAATTCGTGGGTCCCCAATGCTTGGACCTACGTTGTTTCTTACCTCCATCAAAGACTTTCTCCTTGTCAATGGTTCCCAAATTGGTAGTTATGATGATGAAACAACTATTTACTCTAGTCTTACCAGCGAGTGAAACAGGCCCGATAAAGTAAAACTGGCAGCTTACCTCAAATCAGTAGTTAACTGGGGCGAGGAATGGATTGACACTGTCAAAACAAAACTGCTTTCAATTAATCACCACAGATAACTTTTTCTGCCTTCCATCAACACAGCTGATGCTAACCACCTAGTGAGTAACTCTTTGCGCCATATTAGGCTCACGTTTTCCCCTGACATAAAGTGGAATGATTATATTGAATCAACTACAAGATCTACTACTTGAAAGGTTGGTTCACTATGTCGGGAGAGAGAGTTTTTCTCGTCAAATTCTATCTTACACATTTATAAATCTACCATTCGATATCTGGTCTGGTGCTTCGGCAATATGCCTCGATATTATTGAGAAAATCGAAAGAAGAATCGCCAATATTATCTGTCCTGACCTGGTATCACGACTAAAAAGCCAAAGTATCTAAAAATGAATAAAATATTATAATACTTAAAATACTTTTAATTATGTAAGTTTACTGGGTAAAAAAAAGGCGTTTACGTTGTATTCGTCGTGTAATTTTACTACAATTATGTATACTTGACATAAACCTCGCAGATATCAGTCAATTGGGTGTACGAGCAAAAACAAGCCGATGAAGATTTTTCGCAAAAATCCTCTTTAGTGATGAAGCCCATTTTCATCTTGGTGGATTCGTTAATAAGCAGAATTGTCGGATTTGGTCTGATGAAAATCTAAGGAAGATTGTTGAAAATCCACTGCATCCACAAAAGGTCACTGTTTGTTGTGCATTTTTGCTAGCGAAATCATTGGGCCGTATATTTATAAATTTGAACGTCCATTTTCGTAATAGGCTTCGATAACTTTAACACGTTGTTTGTTAATCTTTCCATGGTTGAAATTACCAAAGACTTAAGTTGTTAAATCTGAAAGAAAAAGAAAAACTCATTAGACGCTTAAACTTAATTCACATTTAAAATCGGTCCAAGTTATTGGAACACTCTCTCTCTCTCTCTCGATATATATATATATATATATATATATATATATATATATATATATATATATATATTGTCATCCACAAACAGACTGTTTCGCTGTATCACAGCTCATCAGTGTGGCTAGACGTCCGGTTGCCTCTGGCTAGAATCGAAAACCGGCTGAATTCGCGTATTGGGTCTGACTCTGTCAGTGTGTGTATGTAAGAGTTTTCAAAAAGCACTCAGGTATTTGACTGATTTTCAGCCCAAGTGCCGAGAAGCGGAGGGAACAGATACTACTGCCCTATGAAAATGTTAGTAGAAGTCTAGATCCACACGTAAGGATTAGATAATAGTAGTATAAGTAGTATTAGATAATAATAGATACAAATAACAGATACTACTGCCCTATGAAAATATTAATAGAAATCTAGATCCACGCATGTGTATTAGATACTAGTAGTATTCATACCGTCTATAATGTATTTATAAATTACAATTATTGTTACATAGTAATAACATTATAAATTAAGTCGCTCGTTTCACAAAAGTAGTAATAGTTCATTTTAATTAGAAGTCTAGATCCACGTATAAATACGAAATATAACCGATCCCATTTGACTAGCACTATGCTAATTTCTATAATACGCAGAGGTCACCTTTAAAGGTAAACCGGATGTCTTCACGCGGAAGCACAGAAAACTACACAAGAATTAATTACATCAAAGTGAAAACAGACAAAACCCAGGAGAAAAAATAACTGGAGCCTTTATAGAAAATAAAAAACAAATGATAAACTAATGCAGTAAGCTGACTCAAAAGAAAACAAAATCAGGCACGACAGGGGAGGAACAGCTATAAACTGGAAACTATGCAAACAATTTTATCGGAATTTAACGTCTGTGCAATATCGTTAATCATTGTTATTAATGATTAAAAGTGAATGGATTTAAACGTTAAATAAGAAAATACTTCGTCAGATCATTTATACTCTGGTGCTATGAAATCAGAAAGAAATTTAGCAAATAATAAACACCACAACACTTACATGTTTCCAACAGTAACAGCAACAACAAAAACAGGTATCACTTGTAGCGAGAAGAGAACACAATGATTTAATTAAAGTGTGGGCTTTACACACTACCTTAAACAAATGGTTAGGAGGAAAACTTTCATCAATGCTAGAAAGAATGATAACAGTGGAAATGAATTCCTGGAAAAGTGTTTTACAAGAAAAATAATAAATTTAAACCGACAATAATTAAATGCTCAGCCAATAGATGCCGAATGCTTCCTGTATGAAAAAGAATATGAGACACGACAGGGGATGAACAGTTATAGACTGGGAACAATGCAAATGATTTTATTGGGATTTCGCTACAACCATTCGGGTATACCGCGTGGTTGAGGTAGTTGCACATTTGTAATCGACTCTAGTGGTGATTTTTCAAATTCACTTAAAAATGATTTCCAAATCAGGCCATTCCTACTTGAAAAACTGACGCAACAAAGTCTTCATGTAGCCACAATTCGATTTTACTTTGTGACAGACTGAGATAATTTGCCTCGAACCATTAGCAAGTTCAAAGGGTTATTTCTTATAAGATTTTTAAAAAATTTTATTTAAAAAAATCTAAGCGCACAGAGTATTTTTAAAAGATGTAAATGTTACTTTGTCATGTGATTAAAGAACTGTACTGAGGTGATTGAGTCGCGACACCCAATTCTCAACATTTAATTTTTTGATTAGCTGAGGAGGACACGTTCGACCGATTTAAGTGTCCTTATTATCATCCTGTCATTCGTTAAGGACGAGTATTACAAGCTGTGACAGAATATGGAGCGGTGATCATTAATGATGATGCAACATTTTCACATGTGACAACACACACGCACACGCATACACGCAAATATATATATGTGTTTGCGCGTGTGTGTGTGTGTGTTTGGGAAAGCTTGCGCATGTTTGTGTACGCGCGTGTGTGTATGTATAAGACTAATTCGAAAACAAATTCAAATTATAACTAAAAGTTTCAAGCTGAGATGTCATATTATCAGGAAATTGAATTAAGAAGCCTGTTTTTTTTTGTTCATCAACAAATATCGACCCGCACGTATTAATGATGAGTTGAAAATATCGAATGAATCCGACATAATGATTAAACAAGAGGAAAATCTTTATAAATTTAACACTTTTCAATAATTATTTTACTTCGTCAGAAATTGTAGAAGTTGGGTAATGTGACAGAGAAGAGAGTCGGGGAAACACACACACACACACACACACACACACACAGACACACACACACACACACACACGTATATTTTTTATTGAAATTGGAGTGGATCTGAGTAGCGAAATTAGATTAGAGCATTTTTGTTTACTGATGGGTGATCTAGGGCAGAAGTCATTAGAAGACAATAGAAATGGTCGAAATAATTTTTATCGGTTAAAATTATAAATAGAACTTAGTAAGCTATGAAGAACATTGAAATTCACATGATTCTGGTTGAAAGTAGCCAGAACCCTTGATAATCGCGTGCGAAGTAGTAGGGCCAAGGGTCGATTATGATGTGCCAGGTTTATCTATATAAACGCGTAGTTATGCTGAAAAAAGTGGTAGTTTTTGGTTCGCCTGTCTTCGAGTGCAGTCGAGCTGGGTGCAGAGATGTCGGAGATTGAAAGTGAACAGAGTTGTATTGAAGGCTCGAAAGTGACATCAGAGATTGGAACAAAACGCCCGCTAACATGTGCTGTTGATATAAGAACGAAGAAGTGAATTACTCCTCCAACATCTAAGACTACTACTGTTACTATTATTACTACCACTGGGAAATGAAACGTCGAACAAGCCACCCCTCTCCTTTAACGAAATTACACGATGTATTTTCTTTTGTTTTGTTGATCATCGTTCATATACGAGAGAGTGCAGATAATTCTTGAAGAGAGAGAAGAGAGAATCCGGCCCGAGCAAGACGAATTATTCTCTCCATCTCCTTGCAGACGGAAGAGAGAGACAGTGGAGAGTCGAGTTGGAGACTCGAGGGGGAGAGGAAGTGACGTCAGAGATTGGAACGAAGCGTCCGCTAACATGTACTGTTGATATAAGTGTCTCTGCTTCTTCTACCACGAAGATTACTACTACTGTTACTACTGCCGAGGCGGAACGCAACTATAAACTTTAAGCCGCGCACAGAAATCTTTATCTCTCCATCGCAAGAGTCGGATATCGTTCTGAGACGATTTAACAACATCTCTCTCTCTCTCTCTCTGTCTCTCTCTGTCTCTCTGTCTCTGTCTCTGTCTCTCTGTCTCTCTCTCTCTCTCTTTCTCTAGAATTCAGTGTATGAGTTTTACGTTAAAAGACATTAACAATTCAGCCATTGAATAGTTGTTGGTCCGGCTTTCTGCATATATATATATATATATATATATATATATATATATATATATATATATTTGGTGCATTCTAAATTTCTTAGTACAGACTCTCCAGCCGTGTCTACATCTTCAGTCGACCGTGAATGGATGAACATCACTTCTGCTTTCTGGATCAAACCACACACAACGTGGGCAGGAAGCAGGATTAAACCAGTGGACCGGTCGAACGATCTACGGATGCTCAGGGAACCTACGGGCACTCCCTTAAGTTCGGTTAAGACCGAGTAGACACCTCAACCCAGAGAGTAAGACGTCGGAGATTGAGGGGGCCTGGGTCGAAAGTATTAGAGTAATACGGAGTTATTTCGATTTTTAAATTCTATATTGTTTTAATTGGTTGTATAGACGTCATGATTTTATTTTATATCGTTAGTGTGCGTACGGATGGATTATTTTTGTCATATGTTAATATGTATATGTATATATATATATATGTATATTGTCTACCTCATGGTGTTTCTGAGTGTGTATGTGCGTTTAATTATCTGATTGTTAGCGTAATTTAAATATGTATTAAAAATTTGGTAGCTTAGTGAATTTTAATTGTATGATAATTAGGAACAATGGTGGAAGCGAATGTGTAATACAGTGTAACCCGGATATAAGAGAGTTGTCGGGACCGGAGAAGAAGTATCTTATATCCGGGTTTCTCTTATATCCGGGTTTGATCTATTATACATACATTAACACAGGCTCTAATTTGAGACCAGAGAAAATCTATCTTATATCCGGGTTTCTCTTATATCCGGGTCTCTTATATCCGGGTTACACTGTACTAGGAATGCATCGTTAGCAAATATTTGGATCTTACATTTTTAAGCATTGATCTTAAGAATATTGGCGAGATGAAGACACGTATTTGTTGGAAATTTATTGTATGTTGATTATTTATTACTATTATTTCCAGTTATTTCCTTCATAATGGTTGTGTTTGTATTTTATCCTTTTATTATTTTAGCATTTTTAAAACAAAATTGTGGCCTGTTTTATTTCTACCTGATACCATTCATCAATCAGTGGGCAGTTGGTACAAGTGAAATTTATTTTCACACCTATAATTAAAGACTACTTCAGATCTTTTATTCGATAATCTCTCATCAAAGAACGCGAAAATTTTTCACTTCAAAGCACAAATTACATATTTTCGCTTCTATACAAGCAAATACTAGTTTCACAAATTTCCACCTAGCCACAAGAATCCCCCTGCATTCGTCCATTGCTTTCAAGTGTTCTCAGTAATTCCCTTATACGCGGCCGATCAGGGGCCGTAATCTGCATGCACAGTGGATTAGTACATACCTTCTGCATCAATCACCATCCAAAGGAGAGTTTTCTTTACGCATACAGTCACAGGAGTATTACCAGTTCTCATCTTATTATTGTGCTTCCTAACACACAGTGTACCAACTTGCAATCGATTCCGTGTCAAAATTTTACTTGTAAGTTGGAGTTATTTGCGTTTTTTTTTTATTTGGTCATAACATTTCCATATCAAGTTAATGATTCTGACAACTGAATTCATTGTGTAAGGGTGAAATAGCAAATTGTCCTTTCTGGGATTCGTTTGCAACCAGTCTAGGAGAAATAAGACTCTGACAAATATTTATCCATTTTCGTACCCTCCCTTTTCTTTGTCTTTTATCGTTGCCTATTTTTGCATTTTTACAGATAAATGACAATTTTCGCGTTTCACTATGTCTCTCTCTCTCTCTCCCTCTCCTCTCATTCCCCCTCTCCTCTCACTCCCACTCTCCTCTCTCCCCCTCTCCTCTCTCCCTTCTCCTCCCTCTCCTCTCTCTCTCCCCCTCTCCTCTTTCTCTTCCCCTCTCTTCTCTCTCCCCCTCTCCTCTCTCTCCCCTCTCCTCTTTCTCTCCCCCTCTCTTCTCTCTCCCCCTCTCCTCTCTCTCTCCCCCTCTCCATCCCCTCCTCTCTCTCCCCCTCTCCTCTCTCTCCCCTCCTCTCCATCCCCCTCTCCTCTCTCTCCCCCTCTCCTCTCTCTCCCCTCCTCTCCATCCCCCTCTCCTCTCTCTCTCCCTCTCCTATCTCTCCCCCTCCTCTCTCCCCCTCTCCCCTCTCATCTCCCTCCCCTCTCCCGTCTCCCCCTCTCCCCCTCTGACCCGTCTCCCCCTCTCCTCTCTTCCTTCTCCCCGTCTCCTCTCTCCCCTCTCCTCTCTCCCCTCCCCTCTCTCTCCACTCTCCTCTCTCTCCCCCTCTCCTCTCTCCTCCTCTCTCATTGTGGCCTATTTTTGACATCTTTTAGCTAAACGTCTATTTCATATTCTCAGAATGTGCCTGTCTCTCATCGTCGCCTATCTTTAGTCATCATTCCAGATGCATGTTTATTTTTCTAGTTCTCAAATGAGGTCTGTAGCTTCTTTCATTTTCGCATTCAATATGCCACCAGATATTTGTCTCTTTTCACATATCGCATGTTGTTTTTATTTTTGCTGTCCTCCTATTTCTTCGGATCTCTTATTGTGTGTTTCATTTCTTTACCTGTCAGATATTTGTCATTTTTGCATCATCATCACCCCCCACCCCACCGTTAACCGTCTACTTTCGCCATTTTCCCTCGCAGCTGTCCTCCTCTCCTCCCATCTCCTCTAAATGTCGACTTTACGCTTTTGCGTCTCTCCAAATATGTTTACTTTAGCATTTATCATTTGACATTTTTGCATTTCGCCAGATGTAGATTTTTCCTATCTTTTCGTATGTCTGTACACATTACTCTGGTTCTAAATCTATTTTCGTATCCAACCAGATATATATTATGTATTTGGCACGCACGCACACACACACACACACACACACACACACACACACAGACAAATATATATATATATATATATATATATATATATATATATATATATATATATATATATATATATAGTGCTGCTACATATAGTCCGGGTCCCTCGTATTTACCCCGAGCTCCTATATACAATCCAAAGAAGAATCAGCCATATTACTGATCTGGTGGCTCGGCTTCCGTCACTTTTCCATCGCCCTAAGTTTGCCTCTCTGTGCCTTTTCTATAAATACTTTCATGGTAATTTTTCGGATGACCTCTTCGCTATGGTAGCTAGACTTTTTGAATTTAAGCGCAGTACTAGACTGGCATTGAGTTCCCATTAATTGACATTTGAACTGGCTAGATATCACTGTAAATTCAATGCTAATAGTTTCTTTTCTCGCACGTCTCTCTTGTGGAAATCCCTTCCGGCTCCATGCTTTCCAGCCCAAAAATTCAATGCAATATCAATCGCTATCTACTGTCCTCCTGATTACTCTTTTCTCTTTCTGCTTATCATTGTTAATATTTCTGCGTCTAATTCTTATACATCCTATGTCCCTTTGTGTCTCAGTGGGATGATACCGATTAATATATATATATATATATATATATATATATATATATATATATATATATATAATTAATTCATCGAGTACAGAAGAATCCTCAGCAGAAAGCACTGGACGGCCGTTTTGTCCTATTTTGGGGACTCATAAGCAGTGCCCACTACCGAGAATCGAACCCGGACCGTTACGATACGACGCAAGCCTCATAACCACTGGACGGAGATGTAACAAACAAGACTCGATATAACGCTAGATCTTCACAAATTCCGTCGTATGACTCATCCGAGTCTACTTATACCAACGGACTGTGCCCCCTTGAGTCACGAATTCTATCCCCAAGCCGGTCCATCGGGAGCATTAGAAGCTGGTTCTAACAGTGACATACATATATATATATATATATACAATTTGAATAATCTTAATTAATTCATCGAGTCTAGAAGAATCCTCAACAGAAATCAGAATGCACTGGTCGGCCGTTTCGTCCTATTTTGAGAAATCATGAGCAGTGCGCATCCACTACCGAGAATCGAACCCCTTCTGTTGAGGATTCTTCTAGACTCGATGAATTAATTATTATTATTCAAATCCCATTTGAATATATATATATATATATATATATATATATATATATATATATATATATATATATATATATATATATATATATATATTAAAATGGGATTTGAATAATAATAATAATAATATATATATATATATATATATATATATATATATATATGATGTTTTATCCCTCCATATCCCTATTTTCGTATTTCTTCTGATATCTGTATTTATGACCACTTATGTATTTAATGCATAAAAACTCATCATGTAATGTTGATTAAGTAATGATTTTGAATCTGATGTCGAATCGGTATGTTTCATTATCATAATCACATATAAATAAATAGGTATAAAAACTCATTAAATGTATCCTCTCGCTGACAGACCGCTATGTTTGCCACATAGAAAAGCAGCAAAGAGATGTCTAAATTGTAAGTTATACAAACGATATTTGTCACGTATTCAGTTAAACATCAGACATTTATACTTTCCTCTATGTTTTTTTTTATTATTTATACGTGGATATTCTTTACAATTTCATTATTACCTGTTATTTTGAAAGTAGTTAAATAAAATTATCAATAAAAAAAAAAACCTAATTCCTATTCGGGAGTGCCGACTGACCTTGACTCTATTTTCCACAAGAGTTCATGTTTCCCTCCGAACAACAACGCACGATACATAGCGTGTTACAGAGCCAAACTGATTTTATTACAAGAATTTCATTGCTATATCAAACAGTAATATCATTTAAGATCTGAACAAAAATAGGCGATGAGCACTTTTTAACCTTGCTCGTTTTCAAAGAATGTCGGCTCCTCTAAGATAAGTAAAAAGAATACAAAATTGGCATGGTTGGTGGTAGAGAGTGTAATTCGATGGCCTACCTGCATTTTGATTCGGAGAAAAGATTATTAAAGTTCAAAACCTATCATCAACAATCTCTTTCTTTTTGATTTTCAATGCAATTCTGTCGTAAAATCCTTAGAAATGCATTTATATAAGAAGTATAATAGTCAGCTTTTGTCAGTAAAGCTTGCTTTAATTCTTGAGGACTAACAATCAGTCAACGCATGTCTATAGTAAAATAATTTGCAGTGTACTTCTTCAGCCATATTACTTTCAGTAGTTGTAATAAAATAATTAGCAATGCCTTTTCATTATACATATAATAATTCTAATCATCCAGTGACATTTAATTTGATAGTTGATCGTTGACACTTGCTTTTGTTCTGGTTTTCTCGGTTTAATATACGAGGTTGAATGCTGAAAAATACTAAAAGCAATTTATATCAAATATTGTCACATTAGGTGATTATCCCTTTGCAAGGGAGATATGGTTTGTTAATAACAAAACAACTGAAAATAATCGAAACCTTTAGCACAAATAAATGAAATTATTTTACAAATGTTTCTATTTTAAAAAGTCATGGTAAAATATTTTTTTACATCCGTTAACACTCAGTTATTTAATTTTATGAAATTTCAAGAAATTAATTTTTGCAGTGCTTAATTTATACATTAGTTATAAGCAGTAGTCCTTGGAGAATTTAAATCATCTTTTTTCTTTTTTTTCTTTTTTTTTTTGTAAAATAAGGCCGCCAATTATCGAAAATCTACTCACAGGCCTATCCTATCCTATCCTATCCTATCTATCTATCTATCTATCTATCTATCTATCTATTATATCCTATTCATATTTGTTTATCCATTACATCCTACTGATATCTATCTATCTATCTATCTATTACACTCTATTCATATCTATTTATCCATTACATCCTACTGATATCTATCTATCTATCTATCTATCTATCTATCTATCTATTACATCCTATTCATATCTATTTATCCATTGCATCCTACTGATATCTATCTATCTATCTATCTATCTATCTATCTATCTATCTATCTATCTATCTATTACATCCTATTCATATCTATTTATCCATTACATCCTACTGATATCTATCTATCTATCTATCTATCTATCTATCTATCTATCTATCTATCTATCTATCTATCTATCTATCTATCTATTACATCCTATTCATATCTATTTATCCATTACATCCTACTGATATCTATCTATCTATCTATCTATCTAGATGATTTTAATTGCTTTTATGAATATGAAGATATATCAGGGACAATAGTGTCTTAAAAAATTATGAATAATGAATTTTGACTAGAATTGTTTACATTTTTTAAAACTTTAACGATAATAATTTATAAAGTTTTAAATCTTTTAAAATTCTGTATTAATTTGTATCGGTTAGGTGATATTGTTATTAAGTAAAAACTATATCTACTAATCATAAATGGAAAAGCTTACTACAATTCAGTGAAACCTAGTATTTTACAAAGTATTTGATTTTTTTTTTGTCTGTGTGTGTATAAACTTGCCGATTTTTGTAAATACGGACGTCCATACACGTAATTATCAGAAAATAAGAGCAGTAACTATAGTAATTCTTAAGCCAAAATGCCTAAAATTCAATAAAACATTAATCACTTAGAATATTTTCCTAAATTTTTAAGATTAGTTGCTTTTGTTCTGGTTTTCTCGGTTTAATATATGAGGTTGAGTGCTGAAAATTACTAAAACAAATTTATATCAAATATTGTCAAATTAGGTGATTAGCTCTTTGCAAGGGAGATATGGTTTGTTAATAAGAAAATGACTGAAAATAATGGTTACGATAATGGAAGGGAAATTCTAACCGGGTGTACAGAGAACTTTTTGAAAACAAAGCAGCTTTTCTTTAATTACGTTTGTAACAAAGTAAAGCTGCTCAGCTATTATATAATATCGATCCTTCTATATGACAGTAAATGCTGGACAATTTTCTCATAGGTGAGGAAGAGACTTGAGGCAATAGGTATGTCGTTCTACAGAAGGACGCTGAGAATACGATGGGCAGATCATGTACGGTGTAAGGGCAGCAAAAAAGGACATTTATAGAATCAGAATGATAGTTGAGACATTTAGGAGTCATTATGAAGAAAGAAATCTTGAAAATGTTTTACGCTCACAGGACATATTGATTGCAAGGGAGACAAAGAGAAACAGCGAGTAACCCCAGTTAACGAGCTTAAGTAAATGCATTGACAGGTATATCGAAGATACAAAACTTACTTAGAGCTACAAAGGATAGTAACTTGCGGGGGACCATGACTGCCTACATCCTGAAAGGACACAGCACGTAGAAGAAAAAGCGGGTTTCGACATTTCTTCTTTCTTTATCTAATATAATTCATGATCTCTGTCCTCCTTTTCTGATCGTTATATTTCAATATAATTGTTATAAAAGACTAAGTGTTTCCCCCCCCCCAATTTACAACCGACGCGATCTTCAACTGAAAACCACTTTTGCTCTGCTACGTAATACAATGTTTGTTAACGATTAATCTTATTTCATTTCTTCTTCTTCCTCACATCCCGACAAAAATCCAAAGACGTATATGCAATAGGTACTGACCTGGCATCTCGACTCCAGTCACTTTCTCATGTGGCTTGTCTCTGTCTTTTCTACAGATATTTTTCATGGCAATTTCTCTGACGAGCTACTCTCACTGCATGAATTTAAGCGTGCTACTAGGTTGGCATCTCGGTTCCAACCTTTCATTGTCGAAACGGTTAAATGAACCTCCTCTTCTACTCCAATAGTTTTTTTATCTCACACTTCCCGACAGTGGAACTCCCTTCCTCTTACTTACTTCCCTGATATATATAATCTTCACATATTCAAATGTAAAGTCAATCGACATCTTCTGATGCCTTGATCTTGATCACCGTCCTTCCCAAACACCTCTCCTTACTCTTACTTTCACTCTCTGTAACCCCTTGCGCGTGCTATCGGTACTCCCACCTTGCTTGAGGTGAAATGCTTAAAATAATCTATGGACTACATAGCAGGGCTAGACTTGGCTATATCTAACCTGGGATGACAGCCAGTCTAGTAGAATGAAAAGTCTAAATTCAAAGGACTATGTAGAGAGTCATGACTGCCTAAGAGGGAAGCTATGCGATTCATGCCAGGAAATACCAGTGAACTGAAACGAATTTAATATCATCAAGAAATTTTTTTAAGAGAAATTCATCCGTGGTGATCCCAATGTGAACTGAGCTCGCACTAATAGATACCAGAGTAGATTTTGCACTGACTGTCACACCACAGCACCAGGGGGATAGGTACAGCAGAAGGTTGACTTGGAAGGTGAGAATATAGCAACCAGGTGCTGATTCGCGCCTCACAGACTATCAGTGGCTGTCTTCGATATGTAAATATGCCGTCGACCGAGCTGCGTTTAGTGTGTACACATGTGGGACAATCGGATGACAGGAAATGATATAAGCACCACACCCGAGACGGAAAAGAGAGATATCCTTTCGCATCTTCGCAGATCCATATCCGAAGAAAGCCACTAGAGCCAAACACCCTCACGCCGATATTAATTCGCGAAATCTGTATGTGAATAAACTACAATGTTACGTATGCGTGGTTTACTTTCGTGTTCTTATTTGTCATTTGGCGTGGTTGCTGTGATATGCAGCACAAAGAATCTGCTCTAATCGCTCTCTCTCTCTCTCTATCTCTCTCTCTTTCCATATATATATATATATATATATATATATATATATATATAAAAGTGAACATAGAAGTCAACACTTAGCCTCTAAGTGTTGACTTCTATGTTCACTTTTATATTTACACACGCTCTATCTCTGATATTGAGCACTTTATCCCATAAATATAGCACACTTTAAGACTATATTTCTTCATATATATATATATATATATATATATATATATGTGTGTGTGTGTGTGTGTGCGTGTGTGTGTGTGTGTGTATATATATAAATAAAAAGAAAGAACAGTAAGATATATAATCCGGTGTTCTTATAGATATTTTATTTTTACACAATAGTGCTCAATGTAAATTTACAGAGCATTAATATTATAAATTAACTGATTTAAAATATGATTTTTTCGCTAAAAAAGCCATATTTTAAATCAGTTAATTTATATATATATATATATATATATATATATATATATATATATATATATATATATATATATATATATATATATATATATATAACAAACACTTTCTGGTTTTTGGTATTCGAATCTTATAAGATAATTTAATTTAATTTATTGCCCCTCTTATACTCAAAATTCCCAACGCATTTTCCTTACACATAGTTTTGTTTTTCATTTTGAACTGAAAAGGCCGAGACCAACAGATATCGGTGAGACGCGTCGTTTATAAACTTTACCACTTCGTCACATTATCTCTACACACACACGCATGCACACACACACACATGCACACACACACGCATGCACACACACACACACATATATATACGCACACAATGTTTAGTCTTTATGCTATTATTAAGAAAAAAGAACAAAGAATTTTTTATTATTAAATTATAATTTTTAAGAATTTTTAGAACCTTCAAAATTTAGTTTAAATTTTGTTTTTCTTGCGTCAGCGAGTGACCATAAATTAGTATAGAAAAAATTAGGGTCGCTTTGCGGTGAAAAGATATTGATTTGGAAATATTTTCAAAAATCAAATAATTGTTGAATATTAATGAAACTTTTAGCACAAATAAATGAAATTATTTTAGAAATGTCTTGGTAAAATATTTTTTATATCTGTTAACACTCAGTTATTTAATTTTATGAAATTTCGAGAAATTAATTTTTGTAGTGATTAATATATACATTAGTTATAAGCAGAAGTCCTTGGAGAATTTAAATCGTCATTTTCATTTTTTCTTTTTTCTTTTCTTTTTGTAAAACAAGGCTGCCTATTATCGAAAATCTACTCTGAATCGTAAAATAAAAAATGTAATAAAGCTAAGGCATTATTTAATTAGAAAAGCTTTTAATTGCTTTTATGAAGAAGATATATTAGGGACAATAGTGTCTTAAAAAATTATGAATAATGAATTTTGACTAGAATTGTTTACATTTTTTAAAACTTTAACTATAATAATTTATATTATCTTATCTTTTGAAATTCTGTATTAAATTGTACTGATTAGGTGATAGTGTTCTTAAGTGAAAACTATATTTACTAATCATAAATGGAAAAATTTACTAAAATTCAGTGAAACCTAGTATTTTAAAATGAATTTTGATTTTTTTGTATGTGTGTGTATAAACTTGCCGATTTTTGTAAATACGAAAGTCCATAGGCGTAATTATCAAAAAATAAGAGCGGTAATTTTTAAGCCAAAATGGCTAAAATTCAATAAAACATTAGATCACTTAGAATATTTTCCTAAATTTTTAAGATGAGTGGGTAGTTTAAAAATTATATGAAAAATCGCTCATGTTATATTCGTCAAATAATTTTAGCAGTTTTATCTCACATAGAAAAAATCAAAACATATGGCTATCACGATATTTATCAACATCTCATGAAAATACTAAACTCCGTGTAAAAAATGTTTTTCTGAGATATTTTAAACTAAAAGTAATATTTGTTTCAAATAATTAATTAAACTTTAAATCATTTTATCTTCCCCGAATAAAGTTTCAGAAAAGTATATTTTATTTTGAAAGATTTCTTAATAAAGAGAATGTACGAAGTGAATTGTAAATATGGCTAATATCAGCCATTTTAGCGTTTCCAAAAACACAATCTAATTCCAATTAATTTCAATGCGTTTTGAAATACAGCATAGAATTTTCCTCATTGGAAATATTAAATTTAATCTATTAGTTTGAAATTCAAACTAAAATAAATGCTTCAAGAAAGATTTTTCATTTTTCAAAATTAATTTTAAAACTTAGATGTCGCTTTTCTCTGGAGGTAACTACACACACACAGACACCCAGAAACATATATATATATATATATATATATATATATATATATATATATATATATATATATATATATATATATATATATATATATATATATATATATATATATAATATAAAAGGCTCAAACACTAATATTCCATGGTTATAATTTATTACATTGGAATCGTAATCACGATCAAATTCATCAGTCCTACATATCTGTCCTGGACATTGAGTTCTACCTGGATTCTATATTTTTGGGAATTTACGGCTTAGTGGGAGAAGTTCCGACTGACGCAAATTCAGTCGGGTTTCGATCCTAGCTAGAGGCAACCGGACGTCTAGCCACACTGATGAGCTGTGAAACAGCGAAACAGTCTGTCTGTGGATGACAAATATATATATATATATATATATATATATATATATATATATATATATATATATATATATATATATTGACCACTAATGTTATATATATATATATATATATATATATATTGACCACTAATGTTATATATATATATATATATATATATATATTGACCACTAATGTTATATATATATATATATATATATATATATATATATATATATATATATATATATATATATATATACATAGTTTAAATGTAATGTCAGTTGTTGCAATCGAATGTCTTCTTGATTATTCATTTCGCTTCCTGCCCATTATTAATGTTTCTGTTCCTAATTCTTACACACCCTGTAACCCCTTGTGTATCAGTGGCTTTACTGCCTTGCTTGGTGTGACACCGATTAATATATATATATATATATATATATATATATATATATATATAAGTGGACATGGAAGTCAGCACTTAGAGGCGACAGTCTGTTTCATGCTAGTGCAATCACCTGACTTCCATGTCCACTTTTATAATTACATATGCTCTATCTCTGATATTGAGCACTTTATCCCATAAATATAGCACACTTTAAGACTATATTTCTTCATATATATATATATATATATATATATATATATATATATATATATATATATATATATATATGCGCGTGTGTTTGTATAAAACAGAACGATAATAAATCTCAAAACTGGAATTATACTAGGTTTTATCATAAGTAATTTTCGTTTTTTAGAACCTATTGTAATGATGAATGTATCCTCCTGATGATACGTAGCAGTTTAGAATCAATTTGGAGCAGACTAACACGCCTTAGTTTTTGCACGGCAGTAGCAGCGTACACGATGGATTAAAAGGAAAAATGTCGTTCGCCTCTATGACAACGCAAGACTGCATGCAGCAAAAATAACAGATTTTTGTGTGGAGGGAGGACATTTTCGGACTCAGTTGGTCTGTTCTATTCCATTGGTCAGATTCCCTTGACTTTGCACCAACCACTTTGAAACTTTTTCAATCAAATGCAAAAAGCTTTCAATGGGAAAGACGTTCTCTACTGAAAACAAAGACTCAAGACCACGTCGACAACTTCCGGAGATTTACTCAAAATGTTCCGAAAAACTGCCTGATAAGTGACAATGAGTTATCGCAAATAATGGTAAATACATATTTGAATGAAATGCAGCGAAATTTTATTTTTATGAAGAATATGGTTGAAATACAAACTCTAAACCTAATATTTTCTTGGGTTTTACCAAATGTGCTTGTAAGGTAAATCTTTGTATATTAGAAGGGTGAGAACGAGGTTGTTTATAAAGGTATACGTAACCGAATATATCATTAATGAGAGTGTGGGAGTGTAAACCTGAATAAGCTTGTGAGTGCTACAAACTGCGTCTACTCAGTTAAGTGCAGATATACAGAAAAGAAAGAAAAAAGAACGAAAAGAAAAGAAAGAAAGAAAGAAAGAAAGAGAAAAAAGTACTCAGATCAATTTATCAAAGTATAAGTACAAACTATAAAGCACACCAAGTGCTTGGACGGTTGAACGCAGGGAGATGGCACGTGAGTGCACGCGTGAATGGTTACTTATTTATACTTACAAATAAACACGTTCACATTTACCCACTCATACTCGCACTGACTTATGAACACACGCAAACAATATCTTTCATACACGGACACAGATACACATATAGAGTTATATAGAGAGATATACACTAATTCTTACGGCTCAGAATGGACACTACATACTCAGACTCATACATATAAGTATACACATATATATTTTTATACCTCAGTATTTTCATCACACACATATATAAGTATACACATATATCTTTTTATACCTCAGTATTTTCATCACACACATATATAAGTATACACAAATATATTTTTCATACCTCAGTATTTAATCACACACACACATACACATAAGTATACACATATATATTTTTCATACCTCAGTATTTTTATGACACACACATATACATATAAGTATACACATATACATTTTTCTTTTGAATATCCCACTAAACACACCTCAGTATTTTATCATTTTAGACCATTTTTTTTTAAATCTATCGGATTAGTAAATTTTTAAAAGATCAATTACTTCTTTAGAAAATTACAGATCAGTACACACAACCATCAAAAATACATACACATACATACACAACGAGACTTGGAAGTTATCCATGGCCCAAAACCCCTTCAGAAATACCAGAAAAGTGTCAGCTGGATACAAACGCTTTCTCAGATCAATGGTTAAAAAAAGCTTTGAGCGGATGAGGACTGAACATATTAAACTGGCGCTTCTTTGAACATTGTTGACTGGCGCTACATGATCACAAACAAACAAATGTACTAAATAACAGAAACCACATTACCAACAGCAACAACAAATAAAATGACTATCACATGTCACTCGAAGAGAAAATAATAACATAATCATGCCATTTAGTAAAGTGTAAATATTTCCTATAAAGAGACCGTGTGCTTGGACGGTAGGAAGCAGGTAGATGGCCTGAAGATTGCTTTCAAGCATGACTGTCGACGCTCGGGGTTGACCTGAGTATTCAATTTTATTTTTTTCCTCTCCGGCCTTTTAACCCTTGTTTCCTGTTAAGGATAGGGTTTCCTTTTCGGTTCCTTCTAAAGTCTTTACATTCTTTTTCACTCTCGGTAACCCCACACCCCACTTGCGTTTTAGTGACATTATCGCCTTGCTTGGGATGAAATGATTTTAAAAAATACTTACATAGGTTCTATGCCTGATATTGAGCATTTTTACTTATGAATATAATATACTGTACCATAAAACAGATATATATATATATATATATATATATATATATATATATATATATATATATATATATATATATAGCATAATGAGAAGCCAGGTATACTTTCTTGATATGGAGAAAACAACTGAAAAGTTGCAAATTTAAAAAAATTGAATTTTTTTTTTGTGAAAGTATTTATTTATATTTTTTTATATATATATATAGAACACACACATATATAGAACATATATATATATATAGAACACATATATATATAGAACACACACACACATATATATATATATATATATATATATATATATATATATATATATATATATATATATATATATATATATATATATATATATGTGTGTGTGTGTGTGTGTGTGTGTGTGTGTGTGTGTGTGTGTGTGTGTGTGTGTTTATCTAAAAATAAATACGCTTAAATTCACCTTCATACCTGCCGTGCGCCGACGGCTTAGTGGTAGAATCTCCGACTGACGCTAATTCAGCCGGGTTTCGATCCTAGCTAGAGGCAAAACGAACGTCTCTGCTACACTGTTGAGCTGCGAAACAGTCTGTCTGTGGATGACAATATATATATATATATATATATATATATATATATATATATATATATATATATATATATATATATATATATATATATATATATATATATATATATATATATAATCATTTCACCTCATACAAGGAAATAACGCCAATAAGATGCTAGAGGTTACTTTAAAAATTAGGAGTTCAATTGAAGCCGCTACCTTGGTTTCAACTTTACGGTATCCTCGGGCGATTTTTATTAACACATTATTTAAAAAAATTAATGAACGCTATGTTATTTTTTTAAAAAAATAAATAAACACACGTTGGCTGTGATAGAAAGGGACGAGGAGAAAGAAGAAGAAGAAGAAGAAGAAGAAGAAGAAGAAGGGGGAAGAGAAGAAAAGCAATGGTATTATAAATGTATCGTGTGTGGGGGGGGGTAATTGAAATATACATTTTTTTATCCAGCCTCATATGTGCTTAAGAGGAATTTTTTAGTATGTATGCAAGAACTCATGACTTCCAGTTTCTGGTTCAAAAAGTTCTTCGGATTCGGAAATATATATATATATATATATATATATATATATATATATATATATATATATATATATATATATATATATATATATGTCTGTGTGTGTGGTCCTTAAATGGAAAAAGTGAAAAAAGTGATAAAATTTTTGAGCCGACCCACTTAGGACATTTGGCTGGTTGAGGACTAGACACGAATACACAAAGACGCGCGTGCACACACAGACACATATGCAAATTAAGTGATGAAAAATGCTTTTGCTTATATAAATACACGAAGTGGCTGATGACATATGCATTCTCTCATATAAGTATTGAAAGGATAACGCATATATATTAATTCATATGCCCACAGATAGCACCTTCCACACACACACACACACACACACACACACACACACACACATACACATGCGCTCCAGGCACGCACATCAAACACAGGGGCGCACACACCACGTAGGTAAGGTCAGTTGTACGGAAGTATCATGACATCTTAATCCTGGTCGCAAATTATTTTTATCGTTAATTGTTCTGCGCGCGCTGAGCCCTAGCGGCAATTGACGAGAGGTGACCCCCTCCTGATATCCCCTGCTTTATGATCAACAATCCCATGCCGACGTAAGTGACCGTCCTTCTTTTTGCCCCTTTATTTTATACTCCCTCTACCAAGAACGTCGTTGGAAATGCCCCGAAAGTTGATATCGGTCTATTTGGTTTGATCTTGTTTGAAAGTGAAAGCCGGCTTTTGATATGAGTCGCACCTGACCAGATTCGCTATTGCCCATGTCCGACCTGTAATGGAAACGCAACCTAGCCTCCTCCAGAATTGTAGATCGCCGGACTATTGCTCTATTTCTTTTTATTTTGCTTGTTTTTTTTTATTGATCTTGACGCTTAACTATTTACTGATTGACATTTACACATTTTGCCTGGCAGACATTTTTTCACTATGAGCCCCCCCCCCCCCCAATGGCTGGACGTGAACCCTAGCCTTAAAATTAAGATAATGGGACAATGAACACCAAGTTTAATTAAGTACTTCTAGTTTCTGTCTATATTTCTGAGATGAGGTATTATGTACATTATTTACATTATTCGCACTATTGTCCTCATCTTTGTCGCCATATTTATTACAACGTTTCGACCTTTCAGTATCTGTCTATATTTCTGAGATGAGGTATTATGTACACTATTTACATTATTCGGACTATTGTCCTCATCTTTGTCGCCATATTTATTACAACGTTTCGGCCGTTATACGCTCCGGCCTTCTTCAGGTGGTTGGAATGTCGAACTGAACCCTTTATTTCGCTCACTGGGGTAGCGTTTTGACTATGAGACCCAAGTTCGAATTTCTTTGTGTTGGATTTTAAAAGGCGATTGTTCTTGAGAATATTAGCCTATGTAATATGGAAGTTTTAAGGAAAATGGAAATAAAAAGGGTGCTTATACTCTGAATCTAGAGCCCATAAATAGGAAAGAGAGCTTAGAAAATTTATCACCCAAAGGACCTATTCAAGCATGAGGGACAGGGGAAAGCAATGCGTATGCTACTTGCCGAGCTTGTGTAAATGGTTAGCAGAACAGGGATTAGGAAAAATATCAAATAAACTTTACTATGAGCTACAAAGGATAGGAAATTATAGAGAGCTATGGTCGTTCACGCCCTGAAGGGACACGGCACATAGAGTGAAGAGATGTGTAGATTAGTTGCATAGTATTTCTATTTGAAATACCAAACTAGAACATATGACGCAGAATTTTTTCAAAGATGGCAGTGAAAAACCAAGAATGAAAGAAAAAACATATCGCTAATTAATGGACGTCACTTCAACGGAATATCGTAAATTCGTTCGCAAATATTGCAGAGGCATGGTGCAATAATGGATAACGGTTCTGATTGAGGAATTGGGGAGCCGAGTTCGGATTCCACTCGAGGTTATTGCAGTCACATATGATTTAGGAAAAGTATGAATGAAAAGGTGTCGTACCTTTTATGGGCCTCAGGTGCAACGGTTCTAGAAGGGCACTCTGAATTCAAAACTCCGAAGATGGTTTAAAATAGTCTCACTAACCTACAACTGGCTAACCAGGGTGAGTACGGCTACACTTCTGAAGACATGGTCAATCTGAGTGCGGGGTTTCTGCAACAGAAGTGAAAAATCCCGGGATTTGGAGCTTCAAAAAATAGTTGTTTTGTTTAATTAGTTTTGTTTGATTAGACTTGCATAAGAGTGCAATCTGCTTTCAGTACCGGGTGTAGGTTATCTCAATAACCATCCATATCAGTAGTGACCAGCACCAATGCTATGTCAACGATCAGAAAAATACCGATTCTTTCAAAATATTTGAATTGTAAGCCTTTTACCATTCGATTTCATTATTTTACTGTCAGATTGTTTTTAGACACCCTTTAAAAATATACTCGAATACAACTATTCAAGTACGGGTATTCAGTAAAAAATAAAGTTTAAGTAATAAAATTATATCGGATTCAAACATAAAATCCATTATTTCTTTAGAAATTGCTTTGTTTACGTTTCGGGTGCGAAAATGAGCAGCTATTCGTTTCGGAAAAATGTGATCGAGTCAGTGTGCTTTAAAAGCAACACACCTTTATTGTAACGGTCTTCATAGCCAAGTGGTCCAGACTGGTTCCTCTTTTTAAGACGGACACAGGTTTGCATGCTACCAAACGGCACATTTTTTTAGGTTTTCTCCAGTACGGTGAATGAAATAAATACTGTTTCAAATAAATGGAGAGTCTACTCAAATAGTAGTCTGTAGTAAAATAATGTTTGAAGTAACAAAAATTATATATAAAAATGCTACGTTTACAATGAGAGCTCCGTGTCTCGATATTTATCCGAGCTCCCCACTGTGCGAGATGTGGCACAAGGCCGATTTAACTTGGATCTTTCCGAGCACGAACGCTCGGGAAAAAATCCCCGTAGACCCCGCATACACGCGGCAAAGAGCTCCGGCTCTCACATACTAACCAAGTTGAAAAAAATCATTATAAGTAAGATGGATAGTGTTTCTAAAGACATCAGTTCCTATAAGCAATTTATAGTTTTATAAATTATTAAAGAAAGCACAGTAAACCACTACAAGTAAAATGCTAGTCTAAATGTTGTAAAAGAGAATCTCTTGGCAGATGATAAGGTAACTTGACATGTTGGCGATAAAACAGGAAGTGTTAAACACTGATTTATTCGAAATGAACGAACTTTTAGACATGGTGGGTGCGTGGGTAGTGTAACGGATATCGGTGCATAAAATGTAATGAAGATCCAAATTTGAATTATAAGCTAATCTGTTGAATGAAACTTTCGTACAAGTATAATTGAAAGAATCATGAACCTGTCTCTCCCCACCCCAACTTAATTAACAGGGTAGACGGGTCTCTCTAGCCTTGGCTAGCAGCCAATCTCGGAGAATAACGATTCGAATCGTAAAAAGGTTAACGGGAAACTACTCCACTATCTTTCCAAAGAATTAATGGCAAATTTTAGATAATAAAGCAAGGAATCTGTGGAGAGTCATGATCTTCGAAATCCTGAAGGGACATGGCATTAAGAAAAACATTAAAGACGGTAGTCAAATAAAAAACTGACCATTAATTGCAATAAGATAGAATACATGGTAGTGAGCAAAATGTGCAGCCCAAGATGCGAGTTACACAACGGGGAAGTTCAAATTAAACAAGTACGAAAATAAGCAGAGGTTAGCTGTAATAGAAAAAAAAACGAAAAATGTGATATAGAAATTCGAAAAGGCGTATAGACAGCGAAATATGCTTTTCAGAAACTAAGCAAAAGACTAAGAGATTAAAAATGTACTCAGAAACGTAGAAAAAGTGCTGGAGTCCTATGACATTATATATACTTTTCCTATATTCCATATGTACTGCAGAGCAAGGTCATGAAATCAAGCGTGTGGGTCACTAAGTGACACTTTCTTCTATCCTAATTTTCTTTCACCTGCAACCAACTCTTGCAAAGTCAAACGCGCCTACAGGAAATGGATGAGCAGGTTTTGGTGAAACTGGAAACTTCACCAAAACTGCACGTTGGCGGCGAATTTTATCATCAACGCTATTATCATACAGGAAGCAATCAGCAAAGAAGAAATTAAATTCTTGGATACGAGATGAAGCCGACGACCGATATGAAAATGAAAACTGGACAATTACGTCATAAATGAAAAAAAAAACTCCCTGGCCTCGATAAAGAACGGGGAGTTATGTTTTTTTCAATTAATACGTAATTGTCCAGTTTTCACACGTGACAACACACACACACACACACACACACACACACACACACACACACACACACACACACACACACACACACACACACACGCGCGTGCGCATGCACGCACGCACGCACATTTATATATATATATATGTTTTTATGTGTGTGTGTGTGTTTGGGAAAGCTTGCGCATGTTTGTGTACGCGCGTGTGTGTATGTATAAGACTAATTCGAAAACAAATTCAAATTATAACTAAAAGTTTCAAGCTGAGATGTCATATTATCAGGAAATTGAATTAAGAAGCCTGTTTTTTTTTGTTCATCAACAAATATCGACCCGCACGTATTAATGATGAGTTGAAAATATCGAATGAATCCGACATAATGATTAAACAAGAGGAAAATCTTTATAAATTTAACACTTTTCAATAATTATTTTACTTCGACAGAAATTGTAGCCGTTGGGTAATAGGTTGTTTCGGTTTTTAAATTTCTTTATTGTGTTTCAATTGGTTGTATAGACGTCATGATTTGATTTTATAGCGCTACGTCATAAATGAAAAAAATACTCCCCGTTCTTTCTTGAAGCCAGGGTGTGGTAATTATCTATGTCGGCTGCTGCATCCCGAGTTAAACTACTCGGTCGTTATTATGAGGACATTCTACATTAGTAGTTCTCATTGGGTGTCCCTGCAAGGTGTCTGGTCGATCTCTGCGTTTTGGCGACAAATGAGACAATGAAGTGCTCCACATTCCTGCGGGGAACGTAGTTTGTCGTAGCGCTTGCTCGGTGTCCTGGTTCTTGGAATGAATGCGATTGTGTGGTGAGGCTGTTCTGCTGGTGAACACTAGCTTTTTATGAAGAGGGCCTCCTAATTCTGGCTTATTTTTTTATTATTTAATTTTGCTTGACAGTGATCCCTAGATGTTCATTTTCCGATGGTCCTTAAACATCGATGCTCTCGTGTGAGGGGGGAGAGGTCAGTCTGCATGTCTCTGATCGTCCCTGCGGGAAAAATCCCAACTTCTTAACCAAAGTGTGCTTCTCCTGATGAATGTTGAGAATACCATTGACATATGTAACGGGCATGTGATAAACAAGGAAGCTTTTTATTAAAGAGGACTTAAAATAGAAGTATCCATAACAATCAGAAAAAGATGAAATTTTCATTATTTCTATTAATCGGACTATTGTCCTCATCTTTGTCGCCATATTTATTACAACGTTTCGGCCATTGTACGCTCCGGCCTTCTTCAGGTGGTTGGAATGTCGAACTGAACCCTTTATTTCGCTCACTGAGGTAGACTGTTCTAGTTCCACGTGCCATGTTTAATGGATGTCAGTTATCAGTTATCTCCTGTTAATTTTCCACTGAAAGTTCTCCACTGCCTTAGCCTGGTATTGAACTCACACTGTTTGGGTCCTGACATTGGATCTAACTAAAGCCTTTATCCACTGTGCCATGCGTCCATGAGGTCACATGGCACAGTCTACCCCAGTGAGCGAAATAACGTGTTCAGTTCGACATACCAACCAACTGAAGAAGGTCGGAGCGTACAACGACCTAAACGTTGTAATAAATATGGCGACAAAATGAGAACAATAGTCCGAATAATGTAAATAGTGTACATAATACCTCATCTCAGAAATATAGACAGATACTAAAGGGCCGAAACGTTGTAATAAATATGGCGACAAAGATGAGAACAATAGTCCGAATAATGTAAATAATGTAGCAAATATTGTTACGTATTTTTTCCTTTTTCGTCGTTTATTTTTTTCCGGTTATGAGATTTCATTGTATCATTTTAGTGGTCTCTGTTACAATTTTTGGATACATCCTGGTGTATACTAGTGAGCAAACCAAAATGAGCTGACTCATTTTATAGTCCACCCATAGAAGATTAACCAATCAGAAGACGTGGAATATTCAATCCGACGTGTATAAACATGGCCATTTTGTTTACTCGGAATATCCACTGCTAACCTGTCAGATGAAAGACCTGAAGAACTACGCTTTCCTTCTCTCTCCGAATATCCACTGCCAACCTCTGATATGGAAGACCTTAAGAATTCCTGAATAGCTACTACTAGATATTGGTGCTGTTTCATTGAACAAATCACTTACTACGTTGGGTTTCTACATGCAGACTACGTTAAACATGTATAACAGTCTCTGTTTTTGTTGTTACTGTTTTTCAGTTAAATTTAACTTTTTCTATCGATTGTCCTATTGTAATCGATGGCGTCACCTTGTTTTAAATATCAAAATAAAAAACGAAAACCTTGTTCTGTTGGTAAGCAAGAAAGAAAGATCGATTGAAATGGGTGTCAGTGCAGAATTTACGAGAATTTCAAATAGAACATCCCTTATTGTCACATGTGTCAGAGATGATGACGAATGTCTAATCAGGCAACATATCAATAATTACGACAAGCTTAGACATTTGCTTAACATGAGAAAGAAACACAAATTGACCTGTAGCACTTACGCTGTGATGGCAAAATCATTTCGTTATCATAATAAAATTCCAGAAGACACTAACTGTACTTATTTGAACGAATACAATTTATATGCATGATATTTTGCTAAAGTATATGGACAGAGTTATACATCAATATTTGAACGGCTAGTGTCTTGATTTTTAATCTGTATATCACCGAAGATAATGTCTATAAAGCGTATTAAGGCATTGAGTAAAAAGCTTTTAGTGATCTGTCTTATGTAAAACGAATTCCAGACGTGTGGTACGCGGGTTCAAGATTCATTAAAATCTACGACTCGATTTCCAATTGCGCGCTGTTTGCGCGAACGATTACCGAATTTAAGCACCCAAAATTTGATGAAAAGCAACAGTAAGATGGAGAAAAGGTAACAAAATAAAAGAATTAATATACACCAGAGGGTGTCAAGCATGCTGCCTGCAGATTACGTATCTGCGACACGGGGGGTACCATTTTCGTGACGAATATTTTCCACAAATTTTAGTAAATTTACCTCTCTCTCTCCTTTTATACTTTTGCAGTAGCAATATTGAGCTTTATTTACACACCAAGTGCGAACAGTCAATCAATTTTAAGGTCAGCAGGGAAAGGAAACTACAAGAACTACAGAAGGTAGTGAAGGAAAGCGAGAAGAAAGGACTAACTCTCATTGTATGAGGACATGGTTTGTTAGCGAAAGGGACAGCCCAACATGCAAATTACAAATTGGAGATACCAAAATCAAACAAGGACAACAATTCAAATATCTGGGAAGTGTTTTAAGGTAATGAAGGAAAGGAAGAGGAAAGGATTGAACATCAATTGCAAAAAGACGGAACGCATGGTTGTTAGAAAAAGGGATCTGTCCATCATGCAAATTACAATTGGGGATGCCAAAAGCAAACGATTACATCAATTTAAATATCTGGGAAGTGTTTTAACAGAGGACGGAAAGTGCGACACTGAAATTCGAAGGCGCGTCGGGATAGCAGAAGATGCCTTCCGAAAGCTAAGCAAAGTATTTAGAAACAGAAAAATTTCGTTATAAAAGAATACTGAATTGCTACGTAATATCAGTCCTCCTGTGTGACAGCGAATGCTGGACAATCTCCTCAAAGATGAAGAAGAGACTTGAGCAAGTAGAAATATTGTTCTACGAAAGAATGTTGAGGATACCATGAATCGAACACGTGAACAAAGACGAAGTTTTAGAGATAATGGAAACAAAAAATAAATTTAACATAAGGAAAATTAGTTAAATTTTTCAGGGCTGATAATGAGGAAAGAGGGATTGGAAAATCGGAAACTCACAGGTCAGATTGAGGGAAAGAGCGAAAGAAGAAAACAACGCATAACATAAGCTTGAGTAAATGGATGGCGGGACTAGGTTTAGGAGAGATAACAAAAAGACGAAATATATTAAGTGTTACAAAGAACAGAATATTGTGAGAGCCATGATTGCCTACGTCCTAAAGGGTCACATCACATAGAAGAAGAAGAAGATGCTCTGCTTTAGGGAAGAGAAGAGAACACGGCTTCCTCACCAACAATCTTCTACATCAGCTACCTGGCGCGATGGCTGTTACAAATGTACTTTCCAACAATGTCTTGGTCTCTGTTTTAAATTTTATAAGAAATAAATTTGACAACTCATTAAGAAAATCTTATTCCTCCCAAAAACATTTGACCTCTAGGATGCCAACTTATTTTAATGCGAGTAAATGCGCATTTATCAGTGGTCCCCCCCTGTGGCATTTATGCCCACCCAACTGCAGTTCATACTTCCCCACCGGTAGCGGCTTAGCGATGGACCCACTTCTGACCACACCTGCACTCCTCCCTCAGCACATAATGGCCCTTTTGTGTCCTTGAGTTTCACACCCCTGATATTAAGAGAACTTTATCTTTCAAAAGCGGGACCAAAACGTTGGCATTGTTATTATTATTATTTTTATTTTCTTTGATATCTGGCGTTTACACATTTCTTTCCGGGTCCCGCCCAGGGACCTAAAGTTAGAAATGGTATCCTGACACTTTCCACTGAAAAAAAAAATATTATTATTATTATTATTATTATTACTGAGGAAAAATACAGTACACCACCAAAGTAATGCTGGGCTATAAATATACGAAGGCCAATATATGTGCGCGATTTGGTTACACGTTGTGATAAATTATTATTATTATTATTATTATTATTATTATTATTATTATTATTATTATTCCAGGACGTAGGCGATCCTGGTTCTCCTCATGTTCAGTTTCTTTTTCACTTGAGAATTGTCATGAATTCTCGGAAATAATAGGGAAGTGGTTCCTCATTGCCGTCTTCACAATTCTGAATGACAGGTAGTCCTTCTCCTAGACTGGCAACCACCTCAGATTACCTGTTATGTTCACTTCGAACTAATCCCCCCTTGTGAAAGGCATGAATCTATCTATTATATCCTTAAGATACGACATAGACGTATAGAAGGGACTGTTTAGCCTTGGATGTTGACAGCCACTTTGGGAAAAAAATATAATACTGAATTATAAACTATGGAGAGAAGACAAAAATATATGGCTGTTCGATAAAAGTGACTCACCGGAATTTTTTTACTTAAAAACTTTTTCGCCTATTGTTTTTGGGGTCAAACTAATTTTTAATCTTACTAATATAATGACCCCCTTCCCGACCACGTGGTAAAAAGTTTACTCACCCTAAGGTATTCTATTGATAATTATAATTTTCGATATAAATGAGATTTAGGGAAAAACTCTCTGCAAAGACAAGTGACTCACTTATTTCCTGCAACTAGTAATCAATAGAAACATAACTGAACAGCTTTAAATAAAGAATAATAGAGGTATAATTTATTTATAATAGGTAATATAGTTCGAAATATTTAATAATCCATGGGCCCTCCTTTATTTTGAATAACCTTTTCAACCCTTTTTGGCATTGACTTGATTAGTTTCTGGCAAATCTCATCTGCAAGCATTGAATTCCATTTGGATATGAAATTCACAATCAAATCCTCTTTGTTGCTCAACTGCTTTCTCGAGAGCCTGTACTTTATAATGCTCCATAGGTTTTCTATGGGGTTGAGGTCAGGAGATTGAGGCGGCCATGTCATAACACTCACCTGCTTCTCGTCAAAGTATTACTTCATCAATTTTGGTTTGTGACAGGGAGCATTATCCTGCATAAAAATGAGCTTGGTGAGGTCGATTTGCACCCTTTCAGCAGAAGGGATCAGACAAGACTCTAAAATTCTCTTGTACTGCTCGCACCTGAGGGTCTTTTCAATAGGTTTTAAGAAACCAGTTCCATGAAAAGAAAAGCATCCTCAGAACATTATACTGAACGGATGCTTGACAGTACTTACTGCTAAATTCAAAGAGCTTTCAAAGTTTCTCCTTCGGATTTTAGATCACTTAACCTTTGAATTTATCTCAACTTTCGTTTCATCGGAGAAGAGAACATTTAGTAAAAAAAATCAGGTGAGTCACTTTTTATCGAACAGCACTGTATATTTCCTAAGAAGTCATAACAATTCAGAATATTAAATGTGATTGTAGATAACCAAAACCACCTACACTCTGAAGAGATGGTATTTAAGAATATAGATATTTAAGTAAGAAAAGAGACCTCCTGGAGTTTTGCTCTCAATGACCGTATTTTATTTTCTAATTATGCCTAAATGTGTGTCTATGTGAATGCGTGTGTAAAACGTTTACCTAAGTACGCGAGTGAGCGCGCGCACACACACACACACAAAATGGGTTCGCTGCCTTGATGTGTTCAAATGTTTAACCTGCCGTCTCAACTGATGACTTCTCTCTTTTTATTAGCAACCCTATGAGAGGAGGGAGTTGCGAGCTTAAAATGACAATTTCTTCATTATATGACGCCGTTTCAGGAAATGAACAACTGAAATAATACGATTACAAAGGATTTCCAGAGGATTCGATCACTGATTAGTCAATTGCACCCATTCGACCGCACAACAATATCTCTGAGTTGACATGCTCTTTCTTGTTAAGACAAGTAGCCAATCAGATTCCAATGCAATATGCCAATGTGGTACTCGATTTTATATTTCGGTTTATGCGTTTCTCCTTAGCGAAATGACACATTTTATATTGAATTTTGCAGAAAATGTCCTCGTTGGTAAACGGACATTGGTTAATTTTTAATCTTTTTGCTAAAGATTTAGTCCCAGATTAGTAAATAAATAAAAATCGAACTTATAATGAAGTTGTATAGTTTATCATAGTTTTGTATTTTCTAGAGGTGTTTATTGGCTTATCTATTTTATGCACACATGTCCTCAAGCAATGTTTCGATTATTTTCAGGCCTGGACCCCCCCCCAAAAAAAAGATAATACGATCTAAATGAACCTAAGTAATTAATATAAATTTATAATCTAAGTTTTTTTTTTAAGAATATATTTATAAATATATTTTTTACAATAATATACTTATAATTATATAATTAAAATATATATCTATAAATATTTATTAATATAATTTTAATACTATTGCATTTGTTTTACTATAGAAATAATAATCGTAAAAATAAAACTAATGACAAGATTGCCTTTATACGATTTTATATTTGTTTATTTCGGCATAAAGATGCATTTACAACGATAACCCATCGGTTGCAGGGTTTTAGACTGACTCTCCTTAACACAGACATGACTGTGTTGCGTTGTTGTGCGTGTACGTGTAAAAGTTTAGGAATTCAAAGGTTGACTTACAAATCAAGAAGGCCATACTTACTAAAAAGAATGGCGTCACAGGATCTTCCTAACCCTTTCTACACATTTGATAAACGAAACTTTGCAAATGACGATATTATTAGAAATATCTGAGTGACGTAATCGGCAATGAAACCAGAAATGCTTAACTGTGTTCGAATAGTTATTCAATAACTGTTTACGTTCACATCGCATTCAGGGCCTGGATAAAGGCTTGGTCCGATTTACTATCCGTCTTCTGTCCCATCTCGTTGCTGTCATGCCAGGATATTTGATAAGAGATTCATTACTTGGGAAAACAACTAGTAAAAACAACAACAGCAAAAGACAACCTTGACAGTAAAATCAAGTATATAATTTACAGTAATTTACAAGTCTTCTAATATGTGAATAAGAATATTTCCTTAAAAGTATTTTATGATTAGCTTCGATCATAAATTGGTTGATTTTTTATTTTGTGATTAGCTTCGATCATAAATTGGTTGATTTTTATTTTGTGATTAGCTTCGATCATAAATTGGTTGATTTTTATTTTGTGTTTAGCTTCGATCATAAATTGGTTGATTTTTTATTTTGTGATTAGCTTCGATCATAAATTGGTTGATTTTTATTTTGTGATTAGCTTCGATCATAAATTGGTTGATTTTTTATTTTGTGATTAGCTTCGATCATAAATTGGTTGATTTTTATTTTGTGATTAGCTTCGATCATAAATTGGTTGATTTTTTATTTTGTGATTAGCTTCGATCATAAATTGGTTGATTTTTATTTTGTGTTTAGCTTCGATCATAAATTGGTTGATTTTTTATTTTGTGATTAGCTTCGATCATAAATTGGTTGATTTTTATTTTGTGATTAGCTTCGATCATAAATTGGTTGATTTTTTATTTTGTGATTAGCTTCGATCATAAATTGGTTGATTTTTATTTTGTGTTTAGCTTCGATCATAAATTGGTTGATTTTTTATTTTGTGATTAGCTTCGATCATAAATTGGTTGATTTTTATTTTGTGTTTAGCTTCGATCATAAATTGGTTGATTTTTTATTTTGTGATTAGCTTCGATCATAAATTGGTTGATTTTTATTTTGTGATTAGCTTCGATCATAAATTGGTTGATTTTTTATTTTGTGATTAGCTTCGATCATAAATTGGTTGATTTTTATTTTGTGATTAGCTTCGATCATAAATTGGTTGATTTTTTATTTTGTGATTAGCTTCGATCATAAATTGGTTGATTTTTATTTTGTGTTTAGCTTCGATCATAAATTGGTTGATTTTTTTATTTTGTGATTAGCTTCGATCATAAATTGGTTGATTTTTTATTTTGTGATTAGCTTCGATCATAAATTGGTTCATTTTTTATTTTGTGATTAGCTTCGATCATAAATTCTCTGATGTAAATGTCAGTTGGATTATAACCAGAAATTCCTTGGTTCCAGATCCGTTATTCTCGACCTTCGCTTCAGGTTTTCGTTTCCAATCTTTTGCTTACAGGCCGGCCTTTTATATGCTTTTTATTTACCACATTTCCCAGTGAATGAAGATGTTATTTTCTCCCGAAATAAGGCCCAAAAATTTACTCTGCGTCTTAGAAACCGAAGATTACATTTTTATTTTACTTAATTCCATCTTTCTTTTCTTCCTTCCATCCCAAAAATATAATTGCTCTTCAAAAATGACGGTGTTTGCTATCGGTGGGAGCCCCTGGAATATGCAGTAAGATCTACCGTGAAAGAAAAACCGCCTCATTTGTTGAGAACAAAAGTACTATAAAATCCTTTCTATTTTCAATACTGAATTTCTGAGATGCGAACTTATGTACATTATTGACATTATTGGACTAATATCCTCATCTTTATTATTATCACAACGTTTCCACTGTTATTCCTACCGGTCTTCTTCAAGTGTCTGTGGATCTGGTCAACCTTCAGGCAATTTCAGGCCCTTTATAATCTGGTGGCTTAGTGCGTTAGTTGGTGAATTTTGTGGCATAGTCATTGTGAGTTCATGCCTACGTCGCTTAGTACAGAATCCGACACAATGGAAACAGGTTGAGCAATAACCGAGCAGTATTAAAAAGAGAAGATGAGATTATCCTTAGAGATGAACAGCGGAATGGAAACAATCTACACTCATAGATTAAATAAATTCCTTGAAAAGTTAATCGCATCGTCAGACACTAGGAGAAGGCCGGTGGGCACGACAGCCGAATCGTTGTGATAGCAACAAAGGAGAGGAAATTAGTACGAATAATTAAATGTTTTAAATGTTTAATATAGCTGCATCTTTTTCTTTTAGATTAACAGATATTTTTATATTAAAAATTATTTTTATATTAAAATTTTTTAAATTTTAGTAATTTAAATTTAAGTTTCTTAATACTATAAAAATATGAGATGTGCATAATTAGAGAACCGATAATTAAATTAATTTATAATTAATTATAATGCGACATCCGCTGTTCCGGCAACACGGAAAGTCCAATTATATTACAGAACTAAGGATGCCGGAAAATAGGTGGTATATTGTGCTTGATGGTAACGGGTTAAGAATGTTTCGAGATTAAGTAGCTGTGTGAGTCTGTGTACCAGGCGTTGGACAGCGCCCTCTTGCGGAGATTGGCTATCAACCCGGTTGTCAGGGACGATAGGGTCATTCGGTGCGCTGGCTAATCTAGCGAAAACATAACAGTATGATTTTGCCCCCCTTTTTTTTCTTTTTCTCTCTGCTTTTTTTTTTTTTTTAAACCCCTTCTTAATTTCCTTGCTTCTGGTTGTGAACGGGATCAGAGAGGAATTGTCGGCAAAGGGCCGATCTTTTATTTTCATATTTTTTGCATCCCCAACAGCTCCCACCTCCGTCGGTCTTTGGCTGATATCTTTTGTATCCCCTCCCCCACAGGTAACTGAACTTTCGGGTGGGAAAAGAACAGACCGCGTTGACACAAACTTCAAAGTTACAGTGAGTCGCCTACGTTTAAGGTGATCCCTTCCATAAAATGACATTCAAAATTCCATTAATAATAATAATTCAGATCAAGCAGGTTATATTAACAAGTAAATTACATTTGCTTTATGCAGTCGTTCAGCCTTATCTGCGGGGGATACGTCTCAAGGGTTGTTGGAAAGAGATCATAAGAAAAATCATAAAAGGCTCATAGGGTAAATCACAGAAGATATTCATACAAACAGGAAAAAGTTGTCTGAAATCATAAAAGTCGCAGGAAAAGTCACAGAATTCATTAAAAGCAAAATATCGATATTCAACAAGCTTTTAACTTTTGAATCAAGTTAAAAATCAAGCTTTGACGAACGGGAATTTCTTACAAATGTTTTTGTCGAATGGGAAAGCCGTAAGCATGTGGCCGATTTTTCTTTGTGGCGTCCATGGGATTATTTATCTTAATCGTTAACAATTACTTATTAAAATATTTTATTAATATGAAACAAATGATACTTTTTCCAAGGACTTTTTCTTGTTAAAATCACTATCTTTTCTTGGAGAAAATTGTCATTTTCCTGGTTAAAATTGTTACTTTTCCTGCGGAAACTGCTTTTCCTGGTGAAAATTGTGATTTTCCTGGAGAACATTGTGGCATTTTCCTGGCGAAAATGTTGACATATTCGTGGCAAAAAGTGTATCATTTTCCTCAGACTTACTTGTGTTCCCGCTTTCTCTACACACACTGGATATCTATAACCGTCTGTCATATTAAAAATTATATAACTATCAAAAAGTTTAATCTATCAATTACAAATAATAGATTAGCAATAACTAATAATAAAACAATAAAAACAATATAATTTAATAAAAGTTATGTGATAAATAAAAGATTCGTTCTTATTTTAGTAACCTAGATAAACGATATTTCTAATAAATATTTTGGAAGTAGACAGGAGAGGGGATAAAGTTTCAGAATCCACCATAAGTTTATTTGAAATGTCTTTAAATCTGTGTTTGGAAACTTCTTGCAAGATTATTTCTAGCGTTTACTTTGAAACGAAGCCAGGAATCCATAGAAAACGTATCAATGTTCTATGAGTCTGCTGAAAAGAGCCAGAAATCTTGAGATTGATCCACAGCTGACGGAACAATGAAGCAAATGAACAGAGACATCAGTGTTTTGCTAAAGACAGTATCATGAATACTATTACACGATGGTAGTTGAATATGTCAATTTATTGTCACACCCAGTAACCTGCCAGGAAGTCGCGTAGAATAATGAAAGGTGTAAGGGTTGTAACCGTGGACACAAATTTTAACACTGATTTATCATCACCAACAACAAAAGAAGGCTTATTTTTTTAGCTAGAATACACTTGTGTGAATTCACGAGAAAAAAAAATCCTACATAATGAATAATTTGATCGGAGATGAGAAATCTTCTATTGTTTCTTTCTATTCGGAAGAAATAGTTCATCGCTTGTTATTTAAAATTTCGGATGTATGACAAATGCAAAATCTTGCTGAATTAAAATTCAAGCATTTTTATTGTTTTATAAATGTTTTTTCCCTTCAAGATGTAGACTATTATGACTCTCCACAGCTTCCTTTCTTTAATATTTGCGAATTTCTATGGTTCTTTGGTAAATGTAACTTCCGTTAACATCTTCACATTCAGAGTAGTCCTTCTTCTAACCTGGATGCCATCCAAGGCTTTTTATTCGGTCGAGTTAGCTCGGACATTAATGAGACTAGTACGCCAAACCTCACAGTCCTGCTTCAAGGTCGGAAGGTCATTAGAGAGGCATACTGTTTCATAACATCACTGGTGAATGTAGGTGGTTGCTGAGCAAACAACACGTCTTGCTCTATGGCTAGATATCCAGAACAGTACATTGCTCGCAAGTTTTTATTTTGCTCATCAGCAGTGTTCTGCAAAGGCATTCTATGTTCGATTAAGATTGTAGAAATTGGCTCAGGCTTTAGCTATGCAAATTTTCACATGAATTCATAGGTTTCAACCAGCATGGCCCAGTACAAACTATTTCAGGTGATTCAATAAAATCTGTCGAATCTTTTACAAATAACAGTGCAAAAATCATTGATTCTTTCAGTCATCTCACAAATTTCAGTAAATATAACGAATACAAAACAAATTTCGGCTTTAATTTATAAGCCAAAGGGTTTTTATGATTCTAAAGTGATTTTGATTTGTGAGTCCTTGTTTTTGTCTCTGTAAATAATTATGTTTCGTCTGCCTTTGGCTCAGCGCGTCTTTCTATATTAATTTCTGAAACAAGATATTGCTACTCTTATACAACTCTACAATGGTACGTTCAACTGAATCAGCAAACCGCCTGCATACGGATAGAAAAGAAGTTCAGTAAATATACAAAAATAGAAAGAGGTGTAAGACAAGGATGGGTCTTCTCGCCGGACTTATTTAACCGATGCACTGAAGCGATTCTGAAAGTCAAAGCAGGATTCATTATTGGCGGTCACACTGACATTAGATAAACAGATGACATGGTTAATAGCAGACACAGAGAGAAACTACAAAAACTCCTACAGAATGAGACGCGGCATACATAAGAAGTAACGTGTATCAATGTATTATTGATATATAGGTGTTTTTATCCTTATTCCTACGCCGGACTTCTTTGAGTTATTGTGCAGTGTTTTAATTCCTCAATCGAACTCTGATGAGAGCGGAACGAAAACCGGTCAGCAGTTTTTAATAATTTTCTCAGTGACAATTATTGTAGCCATAATTTCTTTCCTTTTATCCAATTTCCTCTTTTCAGGCTTTTTAAAAAATTATTTACCTATTTTTATAGCATTGTTTAAATTCTGATGCGAGCAACGAAGACATTTTAGAGAAAATGGAAATAAAAAAAGACACTTATACTTAAGATCAGAAAGATATATTTGAAATTTCTAGGGCACATAATGAGGAAAGAGGACTTGAAAAATTTGATACTCACAGGATAGATTGAAGGCAAGAGGAACAAAGGATAAAACGCATAACCTACCTACCTACCTACCTATCTACCTACCTACCTATCTATCTACCTACCTACCTACCTACCTACCTATCTACCTACCTACCTACCTACCTATCTACCTACCTACCTACCTACCTATCTAACTAGCGAGCTTGAATAAATGGACAACGGAACAAGGTTTAGGATGATAAGAAATAGAGAAAATTTATTAAGAGCTACAAAGGACGGGAAATTTTGGAAAGCCATGATCGTCAACGTCCTGAAGGGACACGGTCTCATAGAAGAAGAAGAAGAAGAAGAAGGAGAAGAAGAAGAAGAAGAAGAAGAAGAAGAAGAAGAAGAAGAAGAAGAAGAAGAAGAAGAAGAAGAAGATTGGTTTGGTTTGGTTTGTTTTACGGCATATCAACCTCAAAGGGTTATTTAATGCCGACAACTTTTTTTCCTGGTAATATTTTGTTTTGTCAAAAAATCTATTTCTGGTAATATTTTTTTTTCTCAAAAATGTATAGCTGGTAATATTATTTTCAAGAACGTATTGTTGATAATATTTTTTTCAAAAACGTATTGCTGGTAATAGTTTCTTTTCTTCAAAAATCTATTGCTGGTAATAATTTTTTTATAAAATATTTCTGGAATTAAAACGTATTTTTACACTTTTATAATGCTTTTTACCTCAGTTTTGGGGTTAACTATTTGCCCATAGCTAGGACCTTAACAGGTGCTACCACCCCGGGTCAGGGTGGATCTGGGAATACCAGCAATTAAGAGGTGGCTCCACGCTCCTAAAAACCTCCTAATCAGAGGCCTTGCTGTTGGACGTAGTTTATCGTCTTACCCGGGACGCGGATGTAGTTTATCGTCCTACACAGGACAACAACAACAGCAGCAGCAGCAGCAGCAAGAAGAAGAAGAAGAAGAAGAAGAAGAAGAAGAAGAAGAAGAAGAAGAAGAAGAAGAAGAAGAAGAAGAAGAAGAATTTAATAAAGACAGAAAGAACAGAAAATAAAAATACACGATATAAAGCAAAGAACAAATAAAGTAAATTTTTGTGGATAGGTTCATATTAATGTGTATATGTGCACATACTAACCTTAGTTTAATCTGGTACAGAGGGGGGTAATCAGGTACAGGAGGGGTAATCAGGTACAGGAGGGGTAATCAGGTATAGGGGCACCAAGTCAGGATCAAACTAATTACACTGTAGAAACGAACTGCCAAACCTTCTCGTTATTAATTATTCAACGCCTTGATATTTTCTTTAGTAGCTTTACACAGCCAACCTATGGCCCGTTTAGCATTCTGAATGGTACACCTAATTTACACCTAAATAACGTTTATTAAAATTCCGTTTCATTTAGTTCTCACTTGTTCACTCACACACTCCCATACATAAAAGTGATCAATTATAATATTGTTATTTTCCATTGAAGGTAACGTTTTCAGAATTTTAAACCATTGGCAAATTTCATTAAGGAAGATCATACGTGTAAACATCTTTCGCCTTAGAAACAGGAAATGTTCATAAAATCATTTTTCTCTAGATGAGAAATATATTTTATCTTTTAAAGATTGTTTTCATGCAACCAAATGAAAAATTAGTGACAAATCCCAGCAATGTGTGTTAATCACTGACGTCATTGGTGATAGATGGACGCGTGGCCAGTTGGTTAGAACGTTCGCTTTTAGATCATGAGAGACGGGTTCGAATTTCGTATGGTGAATTTGTCAGGGAGGTGACATGGAATTATCACCGTGAGGAGGCGATCCCAATGTGCGCTACTTTTGAAAAGTACCTGCAAACCATACCCCACGGGTTGACGCAAGCCTTGGGAGTGAATTAGTATACACGGGAGAGTTATCATGAAATCACAAGTCATCGTGATCGAGGGTTTGACAGTGCTAGCCTTATTTAAATTTTCGATCAGGTCAGATGATGCGTTCTTTCCAACAAACGGGAATTACTGTTCAGACAGCTTATTGGCAGTAAAACATAAACGCAGGTGCGTTTCGTAGGTGTTGAACGAACACAAATGTGCCTGAGCCGCTCTAGCAGATAAAAATGAGCGGTCAGCCGTTATATATATATATATATATATATATATATATATATATATAATGAAATGGACAAAGACCGACAATTATTTAAAGACATTTTTATGTTTAACATTCTTTTTATAGATATAAGTATTTAAGTAAATGCTCTGTTTATAATAAACAGTATTAAATAACATTTACCGGCCTGAATGTCCGAGAAATTTTCATAGAAAATATTCGTCCTCCGACAGAATTCGAACCTGTATCCTATACGGAACCGTCATATAGCCTGACGTGCCTTAACCGATTCGGCCACTGAGGATCGTTCGGTTGACTGTCGCCTTTAATTGTTAACTTCTATGTTCACTTTTATATATATATATATATATATATATATATATATATATATATATATATATATATATATATATATATATATATATATATATATATATATATATATATATATATATATATATATATATATATATATATACTGCGAAATGGACAAAGTGCGACAATTGTTTTAATATATTTTATTTATATAGATATAAATATGTAAGTAAATGCTCTGTTCATAATAAACAGTATTAACAACATTTACCGGCCTGAACGTCCAATATGTGTCGGAGGACATATTTTCTATGAACATTTCTCGGACGTTGTTAATACTGTTTATTAGAAACAGACCGTTTACTTAAATATTTGTGTCTATATAAATAACGTCTAACAATATTATAACAATAATAAAGTGTGTTAATACATATATGTATATGAAATGAACAAAGTCCGACAATAATGTTAAGACATTTTTTTTTATGTTTAACAATCTTTTTATAGATACAAATACTTAAATATTTGTATCTATAAAAAGATTGTTAAACATAAAAAATGTCTTAAAATATATATATATATATATATATATATATTGTTAATATTAGTGGTCAGTATACATATACATAAGTGGTCTATATATTTTTTTTATCATTTAGTTTGCGTTAACAAACTTTATCCATCTGTTGGTATATGTGTATGTGGGTACGTAGGTAAAAGGTTTTCCTAAATAACTGATATACAAAATCTGATAGTTTTCTGATATTTTTATTTACCTACGTATATATGTAGACATAAGACATATATACGCGTTAACTACTCCGTGGGTTTATAATATTGTTAACGTTTTCTTCCTCAGTAGTTTTTTAAGTACAAATTAGTTTAAGTCTACCCATCTATTTTTATATGTTAAATGGATGGATGGATGGGTGTTTTTTACTTTTTAATTATATATATATATATATATATATATATATATATATATATATATACGTTGTATACTTGTTTAGATAAGTATGTGTATGTATATGTATGGATGTGTATTAGGTCTTACGTATATGTGTTTGTGTGCACATATGTGTATGTCTATGTGTATATATGTGTATGTGTATAAGTATCTATGAGTGTATGTGTGTTTATATATATATATATATATATGTGTGTGTGTGTGTGTACACTTATATGTATGTATGTGCGAGTAAATATAGGTATGTTTTTGTGTATGTGTGTATCTACGTATAGTGTGAGTCAGTCCTTTTTGGACGTCTCAGCTATTCGGTCGAACTCTCTGCCTCTGAGGCAGAGGGGAACTCTCTGCCTTTGGGCATGGAGGAACTCGGACGAGGCTCCGCCGAAGGGCAGAGCCTCGTTCGAGGTGGTTGACCACCCCGATCCCGTTTATACGGGTTCTACGGGCAATTTTTGCCCGAGCCTACGGGCTCGGAAAGCCCACATTAAACCGGCCTTGTGCCACATTTGACACACGTGGGCGTGTTAATGAATATAGTGTATCTACGTATATGTTTTGGGGCATATAAATAGTAGGTCCTTACTAGATTAAATATTCATTCATTTTCATGTTTATGTTAAATTTGTAACCTGTAGTATATATTACTTACTTTGTCAATTTTCCTTGATTACACATCGGTTCTCTTATAAATGCCCTCGTTTTTAGTCCCCCCACTTTCCCTTTTTTTCCCATCTCTCTCATCTTCTGGATTTTAAGTTTAGATCGTATCATTATTTTATTGTGCGTAGTGTCACCACAAATGTATACACTCGTTTCCGGTGTCTGTTTTTTAATTTTAATTTAGGTCAGCGAATTGGTAGCGAATTATGCATCTGAAAAATAATTCATATTTATCTGTATCTTACTCATTTAAACCGTTATTTAACTCCTCTCTTTAAAACTTCTCTCAGTTAAATTTTAATCCTCACCTTCACCTTTAGACCTTCCTGTTCTTCTTTCTTCTGTTACGCCTCTCTCTAGAGTTTTCAGACAGTTCCCTCTCAAACTTGTTTCCCACTTCCACAAAATAAAAGTTTGCTTTTTATACCCGGGGTTATATTTTCCGATTTCTTTTTGAATTTGTAGATCTGATGAATTGGATTGTGATTACGATTCCAATGTAATAAATTATAACCAAGGAATATTAGTGTTTGAGCCTTTTTATAGGTACCTCCAAAAAATTCGGTATACCTAAGTTTTAAATGTATTTTTCATAAAGGAAAAATCCTCTTCGAAGCTTTCCAACCGCTTCAATTGAAAGCTAAAAGATTAAATTTTCTAATTCCAGAAAAAAAATACTGTGGAGTATTTCAAATAGAAATTTGAATGATTTTTAATCGATGCTTCCGAAAAATCAATTAACGTTTTTAGAGAAATGTAAACAAACTTATTTTTCGGTTTTGAAAATCCCGCTAAAATCAGATATACATTTCTGAAACGTTATTTCGTAAAATTATCAAATTTAAAGTTAAATTAATCTGTTCTGAAACAAATATCACTTACTTATAGCATAAAATTTTCTAGACAAACATTTCTTGTCCCCGGGGTCTTGTTATTTTCACGTCTCCATCGATAATTTGATGGCTGAATGTGTTGACAGGTTTAGTATGGTGCATCAAAAGTGACATAACTTTTTTTTTTTGTTTCTTATAATAATTTAAAATACTATAAAATTTTCTTACATTATCGAGTTACTTCTATCTCTTACATTATTTAATAGCTAAGAAAATGATAAATAATTTTATTAATTATTAATATAACATTAAGTTATTACATTTTTAATTTAATAACTGTGATAATAACTAATAAAATTATTATTATCTTAATAATTAAAATATTTCACTGAATTATTAATTGTTTAAATTGATAAATGAGATAATTTTATTATCTCAATTTAATTTTTAATTTAATAACTGAGAGTGAGATAAGACCTTTACATGTCAAGGGGCTTTGCCCAAGGAGGAGACAAGCTTTGAAACACGTAACCTTTTAACCATAATGTCACTTATGAGATATCATACTTGTTGTGGATTCCGGGATGAAATCCGATATCAAATAATAACAAACGCCAAGAATCAATATAGGAAATAAATGTATTAACGTAATAATACAAACTGGTAATACAGGTTAGTAGTTCCAGGAATGCGGGGTTAGTTGAAAAATATATATAAAGTCTTTGCTATCGACGTATCGCTGTATGACTTCTTACTGAGTCTAAGTGCTCGTGACTGTGACTCTTGCCGCTACGTTATTCTACCGACCGACTCTTACTCCTACTACTACTACTGTCTTGACGTACTGACGGGTATTCACTGGCGGTAGTATATGTTTACTCTGAGTGAGTCCATTTGTGTAAAAAGGGAATACCCCTCAATAATACTAAAAAAAAAATATATAACATTTTGATGCACAAAAAAATATTTTTAATTATTGTAAAAAGTTTTGGTAGCATTATTTGTATTAAGCTTTTAATTTTTGCTTAGTAAATAGTCGTCACTTAAAAACTTAATAACCGACCCCATGCGCTGCATGAAAGAATTTTAAAACATTTTTTAAAATTAAAGAAAAATGAAAATAAATGAAAAAAAACTAAAAGAAAAATGTAAACATTTCTTGTAAAAATTCTTTATTCATCGAAAAAATTTTTTCTTCAGATAATAATGTCCTTAATGTATATTATTTATAAAAGCAAATAAAAGCCTATCTAATTTGATAATTAGATAGTTTATTGCAATTTTTATTTTCCGATTTAGAGCAGAGTTTTTAAAAGTTGTGAAAAAAACACTTGGTGATTTAATTTCTCCAAGGAGTCCTGCTTATAAGTAATATAAAACAATTTGCGTCCGCTTGGAAATTCTAGAAAATTTCATAAAATTAATTTATGGTGGGGTAACAGATGTAAAAAAAAATATTTTTACCAAGGTTTTCTAAAAATAAAAATTTCAAAAATAGATTCATTCATTTTTGAATAAATCCTGAAAGTTTCATTAAAATTAGACAATTATTTGATTTTTGCAAGAATTTCTAAATTAATGTGTTTTCCCCCTGAAACTGCAAAACTGATTTTTTTTTTTAGCAATAATTGGAGGTACCTAAATGAATAAAGGAACACTTCTCTTGCTCGATGCGCTTTTGTTTGTGTGACTTTATCGTGGACGAAACGCGCCGAGTAAGATAAGCTTTATTCATATTTTCCTTTTACATATATACTATATCTTAAACTTCTACACACACACATACACAAATATATATATATATATATATATATATATATATATATATATATATATATATATATATATATCCAAGCCCCGAATATGTTTTGGCTATTGCGTCTGATTGTCTAGGTCAATGTGCATGTGAACGTTTGATTGTGTGTGTGTGTTTGTGTGTGTGTGTGCGTTTTTTTTTTTTATCAAGGGTCGTGTCTCGTCACCGTTTTTTGTGTGTATATATATCTAAATATGTCTGGGCGCTTATGTATTATAACCTGAGTGTGTTTGGATTGTTTTACGTAAAAGGTGGTCATCACAGTTGAAGTAAACTGTAAAATGTATACATTTTTGTCTGGAGCTATCAACATCCTTTTTAACATAATTTCAATGAAAAAATAAATTAAATAACATATGTATTTTTTATTTTCTCCTCAGTAATTCTATAATTTTTAACTTAATAGAGATTAGATTTAGATTTCTAAATAGGTAATTTTTTACTTTTAATTTTAATTTCAAATTTTATAAATCTTTTAATATCTATGATAACCTTGCTTCGATGTCAAATTTTTTGAATTCTCATGTACTTGTATTTAGATTGGTCATTCTAGATTATGTAAAAGCGTTTACCCCTAGCGAAGGATTGTTAATTAATTTGAAACTTTTAAAACCATTTATTCTACATTCAACATCATCACTTGATAAGACACCAAAAGTGTTGAAACAAAATGGCTATTTTTGTAGTGATTTTATAACATATTTATGTTATAATATTTAAATAAATAATTATATATATATATATATATATATATATATATATATATATATGTATGTATGTATGTATGTTTGTATGTATATACATATTATCACCTTAAACGTTATTTCTAGTGGATAGCCATATTTGAGTAGACGATATTTATTAAACAGAATATTTTTTTTATTTTCGTCTACCGGCCTGAATAATCGAGAATTATTATTAATGAAAAATTTTATTCTTTAATAATAAATAAATACACTGTTTAAGAAATAAACGGAATGTCTACACAAATATCGGATTAATAAACATAAAAACTCCATTACTTCTTTAGAAATATATATGTGTGTATGTATGTATGTGTGTGTGTGTGTGTGTCGTATTAATACAACGTCTATTAAAACACATAAATGACGTCTATTAAAATCCATCAAATTTAATACGATTTAATACATTTTAAGGCTAGCAGACTTTTTGTCAAAAAGTTCTTAGACGATAACTATGGAAACAATAGTCTATAAATTTATTAGTAAATGTTCAAAGGACTTAAAAGGAGAAAGAGAAAGAGTGAGGATTGAGATAAGATAGAGAGGGAGAGAGTGTTAACACGGTCGTGGAGATCATGGAAAAGAAAGGAAGAAAGTGATAATTGACATTGAGGTTATCTGGTACAACTTCACTATTAATTGTGTCTAATTAAAAAGAGTTTCCTGGGCAGGGACCATGGATTTGGATGAATTCAAGCCAGTAAACAAAACAGCAAACGATTCAGACAATGAAAACTATCTTTGGCTTAAGTTAATTATTTATGGTTCACCACGAATCTGCCCGTTTCATATCAACCATCTTACTACGGGGCTTTTCCAAAAGCCTCAACACCACTTAATAAGTTGTGATAGCAATTTATCATTTTTCATTGGCAATCATCTGGAAGCTTCCAATCAGCCAGTGCTTTGGAAAATGACCCAAGGTTCAAAAGTTATGAGACACTTTTGTGTGAGGTAAGCCTTTGTGAAATGGCTTCATCCAATTCTTAACACTCGAGATGCTGAATAGTTAAATTTTGTCAAGTGATTTCTTTATGCTCTGTACGACACATAGCTTAGTAAGGCATAAGGCCAATATGTCGATGTAATAACCACATTTTCTCTCATTTTTCCCCGGCTGTGTATTTTCATACGGCGCCAAATTCAGCATATTTTAAAACATTTCTTCTCAACGTTTTAATATACTCGGATGATTCCAGACTTCTCATCCACTCGGAAAATGAATTCGGCGGACCGAGTTCAAATCCAATGAGTGTTGGAAAAAAATATGGGTAAATAGCAGGACAAGCCGGGATCTATACCGCAGAAAGAAATGGCAACCTACTATTTTTCTTAGGAAAAATATGAATGCATCTTTATCCCTACCGAAGCTATGTGTAAAACTAATAGAATCAAGAGGGATTCTTTAGCCTTGGGTGGAGGGCAACCAATCTAAGTGAACATGAACTCTAAATTCAAACCGTAGAAACAGAAATGGGAACTCCAGCTATGAAAGGCGGGCAGGCTCTTGAGACAATCAGTCTAAAAGGACAATGAGTTTGATTTTAAAATGTGGAGACCACTACTAGAAACCATTCTAGTAGTGTCCTGTTGATAGTACCCCTATTTTAAAAGTCAGTCAGTATCTGCCATGCGTTATACACGCTTAGGCGATTTTTTATCTTTCGATACATGACTGACAAGGTAGATTTTTCCCCGCAGTAGGTGGCCATTTTTTTCTGCGGTATAGAACCTGGTCTGTCCTGCTATTGACCATTACCCATGGGGGAAGAAGAAGAAGAAGATTCATACCTTTCCCAACGGTATCAGCACGTAAGTGAATGTAATGGATCCGACTGGAATTCGAACTCGGCTCCACGATTCCTCAATCCGAGCCGCTATCCATTATTCCACCGTGCCGGCTAATTATAAAATTATAATACCCATTAATCTCTACATTGACTAAACTGATTGGACAGAGACGACTTAGCTGACCCTACGCGAAGAGAATGTAATATCAGATCCGTGTAAACAAAAAACACATCAGTAAGAATACAAGGCAGATGACCAACAATAGGATTTTCTGTTTAGTTTACTTCTTTCTAGATTTATACTGCAAGATAATCCAATGATATTTCTGTTACCCGTACATGCATTACGAGCGTTGATTTTCCCCTAGCAACCAACTTACTCCCCAAGCACACCCACTGACAATTCAAGCATAAATAAAATCATGTACTGGTCAGTTATAATTTGACATCAAATATCCCACTGACTTCCATTTCCGTACCATTACGATAATAATTTCCGACTTCCCCTGTTTCATTCAGGTGTTGTTTGAGTATCTAAGGGTGATGCTAATGACAAGCTAAGAATGCACGTAAAGGCCTCACTTACAACACTTAAATAATTAATGATATTTATAACAATCAGAGTCTGCTGAAATCACTAAGGCTAGAAAAACAATACCAGCGAATTGGTTCACATGAAGTAAGCTTATTTCAATGATTTTAATGCCGATATTAGCAAGGATCAGTTCGTTCAATCTGATCCCTCGATTACCTGAAACTAGTCGTCTAATTTAGCCGTTCTCAAAATGAGCGAGATTGAAGAGTATTTGGTAACACCTAAAAGAGAAAATAAAGAGTAGAAGCTAAATACGATTCCTAAAGGTATGTCGAGTGCAAGACAAGAGAAATATTTCTACGTATTTGTCCATGATTCTCATTTTGCTTGCTGCGTTTAATCCTTTATAGGACAATATATTATCAATTTATATTTCAAGCCTATCATTGTTTATAAGACTGACGATGTGTGGAATGCAAGACAAGAGAAATATTTCTACGTATTTGTCCATGATTCTCATTTTGCTTGCTGCGTTTAATCCTTTATAGGACAAATATATTATCAATTTATATTTCAAGCCTATCATTGTTTATAAGACTGACGATGTGTGGAGTGCAAGACAAGAGAAATATTTCTACGTATTTGTACATGATTCTCATTTTGCTTGCTGCGTTTAATCCTTTATAGGACAAATATATTATCAATTTATATTTCACGCCTATCATAGTTTATAAGACTGACGATGTGTCGAGTGCAAGACAAAGAAATATTTCTACGTATTTGTCCATGATTCTCATTTTGCTTGCTGCGTTTAATCCTTTATAGGACAAATATATTATCAAATTATATTTCCCGTCTATCATTGTTTATTAGACTGACGACGTGTCGAGTGCAAGACAAGAGAAATATTTCTACGTATTTGTCCATGACTCTCATTTTGCTTGCTTCGTTTAATCCTTTATAGGACAAATATATTATCAATTTATATTTCACGCCTATCATTGTTTATAAGACTGACGATGTGTCGAGTGCAAGACAAGAGAAATATTTCTACGTATTTGTCCATGATTCTCATTTTGCTTGCTGCGTTTAATCCTTTATAGGACAATATATTATCAATTTATATTTCACGCCTATCATTGTTTATAAGACTGACGATGTGTCGAGTGCAAGACAAGAGAAATATTTCTACGTATTTGTCCATGATTTTCATTTTGCTTCCTGCGTTTAATCCTTTATAGGACAATATATTATCAATTTATATTTCACGCCTATCATTGTTTATAAGACTGACGATGTGTCGAGTGCAAGACAAGAGAAATATTTCTACGTATTTGTCCATGATTCTCATTTTGCTTGCTGCGTTTAATCCTTTATAGGACAATATATTATCAATTTATATTTCAAGCCTATCATTGTTTATAAGACTGACGATGTGTGGAGTGCAAGACAAGAGAAATATTTCTACGTATTTGTACATGATTCTCATTTTGCTTGCTGCGTTTAATCCTTTATAGGACAAATATATTATCAATTTATATTTCACGCCTATCATAGTTTATAAGACTGACGATGTGTCGAGTGCAAGACAAAGAAATATTTCTACGTATTTGTCCATGATTCTCATTTTGCTTGCTGCGTTTAATCCTTTATAGGACAAATATATTATCAATTTATATTTCACGTCTATCATTGTTTATTAGACTGACGACGTGTCGAGTGCAAGACAAGAGAAATATTTCTACGTATTTGTCCATGACTCTCATTTTGCTTGCTTCGTTTAATCCTTTATAGGACAAATATATTATCAATTTATATTTCACGCCTATCATTGTTTATAAGACTGACGATGTGTCGAGTGCAAGACAAGAGAAATATTTCTACGTATTTGTCCATGATTCTCATTTTGCTTGCTGCGTTTAATCCTTTATAGGACAATATATTATCAATTTATATTTCAAGCCTATCATTGTTTATAAGACTGACGATGTGTGGAATGCAAGACAAGAGAAATATTTCTACGTATTTGTCCATGATTCTCATTTTGCTTGCTGCGTTTAATCCTTTATAGGACAAATATATTATCAATTTATATTTCAAGCCTATCATTGTTTATAAGACTGACGATGTGTGGAGTGCAAGACAAGAGAAATATTTCTACGTATTTGTACATGATTCTCATTTTGCTTGCTGCGTTTAATCCTTTATAGGACAAATATATTATCAATTTATATTTCACGCCTATCATAGTTTATAAGACTGACGATGTGTCGAGTGCAAGACAAAGAAATATTTCTACGTATTTGTCCATGATTCTCATTTTGCTTGCTGCGTTTAATCCTTTATAGGACAAATATATTATCAATTTATATTTCACGTCTATCATTGTTTATTAGACTGACGACGTGTCGAGTGCAAGACAAGAGAAATATTTCTACGTATTTGTCCATGACTCTCATTTTGCTTGCTTCGTTTAATCCTTTATAGGACAAATATATTATCAATTTATATTTCACGCCTATCATTGTTTATAAGACTGACGATGTGTCGAGTGCAAGACAAGAGAAATATTTCTACGTATTTGTCCATGATTCTCATTTTGCTTGCTGCGTTTAATCCTTTATAGGACAATATATTATCAATTTATATTTCACGCCTATCATTGTTTATAAGACTGACGATGTGTCGAGTGCAAGACAAGAGAAATATTTCTACGTATTTGTCCATGATTCTCATTTTGCTTGCTGCGTTTAATCCTTTATAGGACAATATATTATCAATTTATATTTCAAGCCTATCATTGTTTATAAGACTGACGATGTGTGGAATGCAAGACAAGAGAAATATTTCTACGTATTTGTCCATGACTCTCATTTTGCTTGCTGCGTTTAATCCTTTATAGGACAAATATATTATCAATTTATATTTCACGCCTATCATTGTTTATAAGACTGACGATGTGTCGAGTGCAAGACAAGAGAAATATTTCTACGTATTTGTCCATGATTCTCATTTTGCTTGCTGCGTTTAATCCTTTATAGGACAATATATTATCAATTTATATTTCACGCCTATCATTGTTTATAAGACTGACGATGTGTGGAATGCAAGACAAGAGAAATATTTCTACGTATTTGTCCATGATTCTCATTTTGCTTGCTGCGTTTAATCCTTTATAGGACAAATATATTATCAATTTATATTTCACGCCTATCAGTGTTTATAAGACTGACGATGTGTGGAGTGCAAGACAAGAGAAATATTTCTACGTATTTGTACATGATTCTCATTTTGTTTGCTGCGTTTAATCCTTTATAGGACAAATATATTATCAATTTATATTTCACGCCTATCATTGTTTATAAGACTGACGGTGTGTGGAGTGCAAGACAAGAGAAATATTTCTACGTATTTGTACATGATTCTCATTTGCTTGCTGCGTTTAATCCTTTATAGGACAAATATATTATCAATTTATATTTCACGCCTATCATTGTTTATAAGACTGACGATGTGTGGAGTGCAAGACAAGAGAAATATTTCTACGTATTTGTCCATGATTCTCATTTTGCTTGCTGCGTTTAATCCTTTATAGGACAAATATATTATCAATTTATATTTCACGTCTATCATTGTTTATTAGACTGACGACGTGTCGAGTGCAAGACAAGAGAAATATTTCTACGTATTTGTCCATGATTCTCATTTTGCTTGCTGCGTTTAATCCTTTATAGGACAATATATTATCAATTTATATTTCACGCCTATCATTGTTTATAAGACTGACGATGTGTCGAGTGCAAGACAAGAGAAATATTTCTACGTATTTGTCCATGATTCTCATTTTGCTTGCTGCGTTTAATCCTTTATAGGACAATATATTATCAATTTATATTTCAAGCCTATCATTGTTTATAAGACTGACGATGTGTGGAATGCAAGACAAGAGAAATATTTCTACGTATTTGTCCATGATTCTCATTTTGCTTGCTGCGTTTAATCCTTTATAGGACAATATATTATCAATTTATATTTCAAGCCTATCATTGTTTATAAGACTGACGATGTGTGGAATGCAAGACAAGAGAAATATTTCTACGTATTTGTCCATGATTCTCATTTTGCTTGCTGCGTTTAATCCTTTATAGGACAAATATATTATCAATTTATATTTCACGCCTATCAGTGTTTATAAGACTGACGATGTGTGGAGTGCAAGACAAGAGAAATATTTCTACGTATTTGTACATGATTCTCATTTTGTTTGCTGCGTTTAATCCTTTATAGGACAAATATATTATCAATTTATATTTCACGCCTATCATTGTTTATAAGACTGACGGTGTGTGGAGTGCAAGACAAGAGAAATATTTCTACGTATTTGTCCATGATTCTCATTTGCTTGCTGCGTTTAATCCTTTATAGGACAAATATATTATCAATTTATATTTCACGCCTATCATTGTTTATAAGACTGACGATGTGTCGAGTGCAAGACAAGAGAAATATTTCTACGTATTTGTCCATGATTCTCATTTTGCTTGCTGCGTTTAATCCTTTATAGGACAATATATTATCAATTTATATTTCACGCCTATCATTGTTTATAAGACTGACGATGTGTCGAGTGCAAGACAAGAGAAATATTTCTACGTATTTGTCCATGATTCTCATTTTGCTTGCTGCGTTTAATCCTTTATAGGACAATATATTATCAATTTATATTTCACGCCTATCATTGTTTATAAGACTGACGATGTGTGGAATGCAAGACAAGAGAAATATTTCTACGTATTTGTCCATGACTCTCATTTTGCTTGCTGCGTTTAATCCTTTATAGGACAAATATATTATCAATTTATATTTCACGCCTATCATTGTTTATAAGACTGACGATGTGTCGAGTGCAAGACAAGAGAAATATTTCTACGTATTTGTCCATGATTCTCATTTTGCTTGCTGCGTTTAATCCTTTATAGGACAATATATTATCAATTTATATTTCACGCCTATCATTGTTTATAAGACTGACGATGTGTCGAGTGCAAGACAAGAGAAATATTTCTACGTATTTGTCCATGATTCTCATTTTGCTTGCTGCGTTTAATCCTTTATAGGACAATATATTATCAATTTATATTTCAAGCCTATCATTGTTTATAAGACTGACGATGTGTGGAATGCAAGACAAGAGAAATATTTCTACGTATTTGTCCATGACTCTCATTTTGCTTGCTGCGTTTAATCCTTTATAGGACAAATATATTATCAATTTATATTTCACGCCTATCATTGTTTATAAGACTGACGATGTGTCGAGTGCAAGACAAGAGAAATATTTCTACGTATTTGTCCATGATTCTCATTTTGCTTGCTGCGTTTAATCCTTTATAGGACAATATATTATCAATTTATATTTCACGCCTATCATTGTTTATAAGACTGACGATGTGTGGAATGCAAGACAAGAGAAATATTTCTACGTATTTGTCCATGATTCTCATTTTGCTTGCTGCGTTTAATCCTTTATAGGACAAATATATTATCAATTTATATTTCACGCCTATCAGTGTTTATAAGACTGACGATGTGTGGAGTGCAAGACAAGAGAAATATTTCTACGTATTTGTACATGATTCTCATTTTGTTTGCTGCGTTTAATCCTTTATAGGAAAAATATATTATCAATTTATATTTCACGCCTATCATTGTTTATAAGACTGACGGTGTGTGGAGTGCAAGACAAGAGAAATATTTCTACGTATTTGTCCATGATTCTCATTTGCTTGCTGCGTTTAATCCTTTATAGGACAAATATATTATCAATTTATATTTCACGCCTATCATTGTTTATAAGACTGACGATGTGTGGAATGCAAGACAAGAGAAATATTTCTACGTATTTGTCCATGATTCTCATTTTGCTTGCTGCGTTTAATCCTTTATAGGACAAATATATTATCAATTTATATTTCACGCCTATCATTGTTTATAAGACTGACGATGTGTCGAGTGCAAGACAAGAGAAATATTTCTACGTATGTGTCCATGATTCTCATTTTGCTTGCTGCGTTTAATCCTTTATAGGACAATATATTATCAATTTATATTTCAAGCCTATCATTGTTTATAAGACTGACGATGTGTGGAGTGCAAGACAAGAGAAATATTTCTACGTATTTGTACATGATTCTCATTTTGCTTGCTGCGTTTAATCCTTTATAGGACAAATATATTATCAATTTATATTTCACGCCTATCATAGTTTATAAGACTGACGATGTGTCGAGTGCAAGACAAAGAAATATTTCTACGTATTTGTCCATGATTCTCATTTTGCTTGCTGCGTTTAATCCTTTATAGGACAAATATATTATCAATTTATATTTCACGTCTATCATTGTTTATTAGACTGACGACGTGTCGAGTGCAAGACAAGAGAAATATTTCTACGTATTTGTCCATGATTCTCATTTTGCTTGCTGCGTTTAATCCTTTATAGGACAATATATTATCAATTTATATTTCACGCCTATCATTGTTTATAAGACTGACGATGTGTCGAGTGCAAGACAAGAGAAATATTTCTACGTATTTGTCCATGATTCTCATTTTGCTTGCTGCGTTTAATCCTTTATAGGACAATATATTATCAATTTATATTTCACGCCTATCATTGTTTATAAGACTGACGATGTGTCGAGTGCAAGACAAGAGAAATATTTCTACGTATTTGTCCATGATTCTCATTTTGCTTGCTGCGTTTAATCCTTTATAGGACAATATATTATCAATTTATATTTCAAGCCTATCATTGTTTATAAGACTGACGATGTGTGGAATGCAAGACAAGAGAAATATTTCTACGTATTTGTCCATGACTCTCATTTTGCTTGCTGCGTTTAATCCTTTATAGGACAAATATATTATCAATTTATATTTCACGCCTATCATTGTTTATAAGACTGACGATGTGTCGAGTGCAAGACAAGAGAAATATTTCTACGTATTTGTCCATGATTCTCATTTTGCTTGCTGCGTTTAATCCTTTATAGGACAATATATTATCAATTTATATTTCACGCCTATCATTGTTTATAAGACTGACGATGTGTGGAATGCAAGACAAGAGAAATATTTCTACGTATTTGTCCATGATTCTCATTTTGCTTGCTGCGTTTAATCCTTTATAGGACAAATATATTATCAATTTATATTTCACGCCTATCAGTGTTTATAAGACTGACGATGTGTGGAGTGCAAGACAAGAGAAATATTTCTACGTATTTGTACATGATTCTCATTTTGTTTGCTGCGTTTAATCCTTTAAAGGACAAATATATTATCAATTTATATTTCACGCCTATCATTGTTTATAAGACTGACGGTGTGTGGAGTGCAAGACAAGAGAAATATTTCTACGTATTTGTCCATGATTCTCATTTGCTTGCTGCGTTTAATCCTTTATAGGACAAATATATTATCAATTTATATTTCACGCCTATCATTGTTTATAAGACTGACGATGTGTGGAGTGCAAGACAAGAGAAATATTTCTACGTATTTGTCCATGATTCTCATTTTGCTTGCTGCGTTTAATCCTTTATAGGACAAATATATTATCAATTTATATTTCACGCCTATCATTGTTTATAAGACTGACGATGTGTCGAGTGCAAGACAAGAGAAATATTTCTACGTATGTGTCCATGATTCTCATTTTGCTTGCTGCGTTTAATCCTTTATAGGACAATATATTATCAATTTATATTTCAAGCCTATCATTGTTTATAAGACTGACGATGTGTGGAGTGAAAGACAAGAGAAATATTTCTACGTATTTGTACATGATTCTCATTTTGCTTGCTGCGTTTAATCCTTTATAGGACAAATATATTATCAATTTATATTTCACGCCTATCATAGTTTATAAGACTGACGATGTGTCGAGTGCAAGACAAAGAAATATTTCTACGTATTTGTCCATGATTCTCATTTTGCTTGCTGCGTTTAATCCTTTATAGGACAAATATATTATCAATTTATATTTCACGTCTATCATTGTTTATTAGACTGACGACGTGTCGAGTGCAAGACAAGAGAAATATTTCTACGTATTTGTCCATGATTCTCATTTTGCTTGCTGCGTTTAATCCTTTATAGGACAATATATTATCAATTTATATTTCACGCCTATCATTGTTTATAAGACTGACGATGTGTCGAGTGCAAGACAAGAGAAATATTTCTACGTATTTGTCCATGATTCTCATTTTGCTTGCTGCGTTTAATCCTTTATAGGACAATATATTATCAATTTATATTTCAAGCCTATCATTGTTTATAAGACTGACGATGTGTGGAATGCAAGACAAGAGAAATATTTCTACGTATTTGTCCATGATTCTCATTTTGCTTGCTGCGTTTAATCCTTTATAGGACAATATATTATCAATTTATATTTCAAGCCTATCATTGTTAAATGACTGACGATGTGTGGAATGCAAGACAAGAGAAATATTTCTACGTATTTGTCCATGATTCTCATTTTGCTTGCTGCGTTTAATCCTTTATAGGACAAATATATTATCAATTTATATTTCACGCCTATCAGTGTTTATAAGACTGACGATGTGTGGAGTGCAAGACAAGAGAAATATTTCTACGTATTTGTACATGATTCTCATTTTGTTTGCTGCGTTTAATCCTTTATAGGACAAATATATTATCAATTTATATTTCACGCCTATCATTGTTTATAAGACTGACGGTGTGTGGAGTGCAAGACAAGAGAAATATTTCTACGTATTTGTCCATGATTCTCATTTTGCTTGCTGCGTTTAATCCTTTATAGGACAAATATATTATCAATTTATATTTCAAGCCTATCATTGTTTATAAGACTGACGATGTGCGGAGTGCAAGACAAGAGAAATATTTCTACGTATTTGTACATGATTCTCATTTTGCTTGCTGCGTTTAATCCTTTATAGGACAAATATATTATCAATTTATATTTCACGCCTATCATTGTTTATAAGACTGACGATGTGTCGAGTGCAAGACAAGAGAAATATTTCTACGTATTTGTCCATGATTCTCATTTTGCTTGCTGCGTTTAATCCTTTATAGGACAAATATATTATCAATTTATATTTCACGTCTATCATTGTTTATAAGACTGACGATGTGTCGAGTGCAAGACAAAGAAATATTTCTACGTATTTGTCCATGATTCTCATTTTGCTTGCTGCGTTTAATCCTTTATAGGACAAATATATTATCAATTTATATTTCACGTCTATCATTGTTTATTAGACTGACGACGTGTCGAGTGCAAGACAAGAGAAATATTTCTACGTATTTGTCCATGATTCTCATTTTGCTTGCTGCGTTTAATCCTTTATAGGACAATATATTATCAATTTATATTTCACGCCCATCATTGTTTATAAGACTGACGATGTGTCGAGTGCAAGACAAGAGAAATATTTCTACGTATTTGTCCATGATTCTCATTTTGCTTGCTGCGTTTAATCCTTTATAGGACAATATATTATCAATTTATATTTCAAGCCTATCATTGTTTATAAGACTGACGATGTGTGGAATGCAAGACAAGAGAAATATTTCTACGTATTTGTCCATGACTCTCATTTTGCTTGCTGCGTTTAATCCTTTATAGGACAAATATATTATCAATTTATATTTCACGCCTATCATTGTTTATAAGACTGACGATGTGTCGAGTGCAAGACAAGAGAAATATTTCTACGTATTTGTCCATGATTCTCATTTTGCTTGCTGCGTTTAATCCTTTATAGGACAATATATTATCAATTTATATTTCAAGCCTATCATTGTTTATAAGACTGACGATGTGTGGAATGCAAGACAAGAGAAATATTTCTACGTATTTGTCCATGATTCTCATTTTGCTTGCTGCGTTTAATCCTTTATAGGACAAATATATTATCAATTTATATTTCACGCCTATCAGTGTTTATAAGACTGACGATGTGTGGAGTGCAAGACAAGAGAAATATTTCTACGTATTTGTACATGATTCTCATTTTGTTTGCTGCGTTTAATCCTTTATAGGACAAATATATTATCAATTTATATTTCAAGCCTATCATTGTTTATAAGACTGACGATGTGCGGAGTGCAAGACAAGAGAAATATTTCTACGTATTTGTACATGATTCTCATTTTGCTTGCTGCGTTTAATCCTTTATAGGACAAATATATTATCAATTTATATTTCACGCCTATCATTGTTTATAAGACTGACGATGTGTCGAGTGCAAGACAAGAGAAATATTTCTACGTATTTGTCCATGATTCTCATTTTGCTTGCTGCGTTTAATCCTTTATAGGACAAATATATTATCAATTTATATTTCACGTCTATCATTGTTTATAAGACTGACGATGTGTCGAGTGCAAGACAAAGAAATATTTCTACGTATTTGTCCATGATTCTCATTTTGCTTGCTGCGTTTAATCCTTTATAGGACAAATATATTATCAATTTATATTTCACGTCTATCATTGTTTATTAGACTGACGACGTGTCGAGTGCAAGACAAGAGAAATATTTCTACGTATTTGTCCATGATTCTCATTTTGCTTGCTGCGTTTAATCCTTTATAGGACAATATATTATCAATTTATATTTCACGCCCATCATTGTTTATAAGACTGACGATGTGTCGAGTGCAAGACAAGAGAAATATTTCTACGTATTTGTCCATGATTCTCATTTTGCTTGCTGCGTTTAATCCTTTATAGGACAATATATTATCAATTTATATTTCAAGCCTATCATTGTTAAATGACTGACGATGTGTGGAATGCAAGACAAGAGAAATATTTCTACGTATTTGTCCATGATTCTCATTTTGCTTGCTGCGTTTAATCCTTTATAGGACAAATATATTATCAATTTATATTTCACGCCTATCAGTGTTTATAAGACTGACGATGTGTGGAGTGCAAGACAAGAGAAATATTTCTACGTATTTGTACATGATTCTCATTTTGTTTGCTGCGTTTAATCCTTTATAGGACAAATATATTATCAATTTATATTTCACGCCTATCATTGTTTATAAGACTGACGGTGTGTGGAGTGCAAGACAAGAGAAATATTTCTACGTATTTGTCCATGATTCTCATTTTGCTTGCTGCGTTTAATCCTTTATAGGACAAATATATTATCAATTTATATTTCAAGCCTATCATTGTTTATAAGACTGACGATGTGCGGAGTGCAAGACAAGAGAAATATTTCTACGTATTTGTACATGATTCTCATTTTGCTTGCTGCGTTTAATCCTTTATAGGACAAATATATTATCAATTTATATTTCACGCCTATCATTGTTTATAAGACTGACGATGTGTCGAGTGCAAGACAAGAGAAATATTTCTACGTATTTGTCCATGATTCTCATTTTGCTTTCTGCGTTTAATCCTTTATAGGACAAATATATTATCAATTTATATTTCACGTCTATCATTGTTTATAAGACTGACGATGTGTCGAGTGCAAGACAAAGAAATATTTCTACGTATTTGTCCATGATTCTCATTTTGCTTGCTGCGTTTAATCCTTTATAGGACAAATATATTATCAATTTATATTTCACGTCTATCATTGTTTATTAGACTGACGACGTGTCGAGTGCAAGACAAGAGAAATATTTCTACGTATTTGTCCATGATTCTCATTTTGCTTGCTGCGTTTAATCCTTTATAGGACAATATATTATCAATTTATATTTCACGCCCATCATTGTTTATAAGACTGACGATGTGTCGAGTGCAAGACAAGAGAAATATTTCTACGTATTTGTCCATGATTCTCATTTTGCTTGCTGCGTTTAATCCTTTATAGGACAATATATTATCAATTTATATTTCAAGCCTATCATTGTTTATAAGACTGACGATGTGTGGAATGCAAGACAAGAGAAATATTTCTACGTATTTGTCCATGACTCTCATTTTGCTTGCTGCGTTTAATCCTTTATAGGACAAATATATTATCAATTTATATTTCACGCCTATCATTGTTTATAAGACTGACGATGTGTCGAGTGCAAGACAAGAGAAATATTTCTACGTATTTGTCCATGATTCTCATTTTGCTTGCTGCGTTTAATCCTTTATAGGACAATATATTATCAATTTATATTTCAAGCCTATCATTGTTTATAAGACTGACGATGTGTGGAATGCAAGACAAGAGAAATATTTCTACGTATTTGTCCATGATTCTCATTTTGCTTGCTGCGTTTAATCCTTTATAGGACAAATATATTATCAATTTATATTTCACGCCTATCAGTGTTTATAAGACTGACGATGTGTGGAGTGCAAGACAAGAGAAATATTTCTACGTATTTGTACATGATTCTCATTTTGTTTGCTGCGTTTAATCCTTTATAGGACAAATATATTATCAATTTATATTTCAAGCCTATCATTGTTTATAAGACTGACGATGTGCGGAGTGCAAGACAAGAGAAATATTTCTACGTATTTGTACATGATTCTCATTTTGCTTGCTGCGTTTAATCCTTTATAGGACAAATATATTATCAATTTATATTTCACGCCTATCATTGTTTATAAGACTGACGATGTGTCGAGTGCAAGACAAGAGAAATATTTCTACGTATTTGTCCATGATTCTCATTTTGCTTGCTGCGTTTAATCCTTTATAGGACAAATATATTATCAATTTATATTTCACGTCTATCATTGTTTATAAGACTGACGATGTGTCGAGTGCAAGACAAAGAAATATTTCTACGTATTTGTCCATGATTCTCATTTTGCTTGCTGCGTTTAATCCTTTATAGGACAAATATATTATCAATTTATATTTCACGTCTATCATTGTTTATTAGACTGACGACGTGTCGAGTGCAAGACAAGAGAAATATTTCTACGTATTTGTCCATGATTCTCATTTTGCTTGCTGCGTTTAATCCTTTATAGGACAATATATTATCAATTTATATTTCACGCCCATCATTGTTTATAAGACTGACGATGTGTCGAGTGCAAGACAAGAGAAATATTTCTACGTATTTGTCCATGATTCTCATTTTGCTTGCTGCGTTTAATCCTTTATAGGACAATATATTATCAATTTATATTTCAAGCCTATCATTGTTTATAAGACTGACGATGTGTGGAATGCAAGACAAGAGAAATATTTCTACGTATTTGTCCATGACTCTCATTTTGCTTGCTGCGTTTAATCCTTTATAGGACAAATATATTATCAATTTATATTTCACGCCTATCATTGTTTATAAGACTGACGATGTGTCGAGTGCAAGACAAGAGAAATATTTCTACGTATTTGTCCATGATTCTCATTTTGCTTGCTGCGTTTAATCCTTTATAGGACAATATATTATCAATTTATATTTCAAGCCTATCATTGTTTATAAGACTGACGATGTGTGGAATGCAAGACAAGAGAAATATTTCTACGTATTTGTCCATGATTCTCATTTTGCTTGCTGCGTTTAATCCTTTATAGGACAAATATATTATCAATTTATATTTCACGCCTATCAGTGTTTATAAGACTGACGATGTGTGGAGTGCAAGACAAGAGAAATATTTCTACGTATTTGTACATGATTCTCATTTTGTTTGCTGCGTTTAATCCTTTATAGGACAAATATATTATCAATTTATATTTCACGCCTATCATTGTTTATAAGACTGACGGTGTGTGGAGTGCAAGACAAGAGAAATATTTCTACGTATTTGTCCATGATTTTCATTTGCTTGCTGCGTTTAATCCTTTATAGGACAAATATATTATCAATTTATATTTCACGCCTATCATTGTTTATAAGACTGACGATGTGTCGAGTGCAAGACAAGAGAAATATTTCAACGTATTTGTCCAAGATTCTAATTTTGCTTGCTGCGTTTAATCCTTTATAGGACAAATATATTATCTATTTATATTTCACGCCTATCATTGTTTATAAGACTGACGATGTGTGGAGTGCAAGACAAGAGAAATATTTCTACGTATTTGTCCATGATTCTCATTTTGCTTGCTGCGTTTAATCCTTTATAGGACAAATATATTATCAATTTATATTTCACGCCTATCATTGTTTATAAGACTGACGATGTGTGGAGTGCAAGACTAGAGAAATATTTCTACGTATTTGTCCATGATTCTCATTTTGCTTGCTTCGTTTAATCCTTTATAGGACAAATATATTATCAATTTATATTTCACGCCTATCATTGTTTATAAGACTGACGATGTGTCGAGTGCAAGACAAGAGAAATATTTCTACGTATTTGTCCATGATTCTCATTTTGCTTGCTTCGTTTAATCCTTTATAGGACAAATATATTATCAATTTATATTTCACGCCTATCATTGTTTATAAGACTGACGATGTGTCGAGTGCAAGACAAGAGAAATATTTCTACGTATTTGTCCATGATTCTCATTTTGCTTGCTGCGTTTAATCCTTTATAGGACAAATATATTATCAATTTATATTTCACGCCTATCATTGTTTATAAGACTGACGATGTGTCGAGTGCAAGACAAGAGAAATATTTCTACGTATTTGTCCAAGATTCTAATTTTGCTTGCTGCGTTTAATCCTTTATAGGAAAAATATATTATCAATTTATATTTCACGCCTATCATTGTTTATAAGACTGACGATGTGTCGAGTGCAAGACAAGAGAAATATTTCTACGTATTTGTCCATGATTCTCATTTTGCTTGCTGCGTTTAATCCTTTATAGGACAAATATATTATCAATTTATATTTCACGCCTATCATTGTTTATAAGACTGACGATGTGTGGAGTGCAAGACAAGAGAAATATTTCTACGTATTTGTCCAAGATTCTAATTTTGCTTGCTGCGTTTAATCCTTTATAGGACAAATATATTATCAATTTATATTTCACGCCTATCATTGTTTATAAGACTGACGATGTGTGGAGTGCAAGACAAGAGAAATATTTCTACGTATTTGTCCATGATTCTCATTTGCTTGCTGCGTTTAATCCTTTATAGGACAAATATATTATCAATTCATATTTCACGCCTATCATTGTTTATAAGACTGACGATGTGTGGAGTGCAAGACAAGAGAAATATTTCTACGTATTTGTCCATGATTCTCATTTGCTTGCTGCGTTTAATCCTTTATAGGACAAATATATTATCAATTTATATTTCACGCCTATCATTGTTTATAAGACTGACGATGTGTGGAGTGCAAGACAAGAGAAATATTTCTACGTATTTGTCCATGATTCTCATTTGCTTGCTGCGTTTAATCCTTTATAGGACAAATATATTATCAATTTATATTTCACGCCTATCATTGTTTATAAGACTGACGATGTGTGGAGTGCAAGACAAGAGAAATATTTCTACGTATTTGTCCATGATTCTCATTTGCTTGCTGCGTTTAATCCTTTATAGGACAAATATATTATCAATTTATATTTCACGGCTATCATTGTTTATAAGACTGACGATGTGTGGAGTGCAAGACAAGAGAAATATTTCTACGTATTTGTCCATGATTCTCATTTGCTTGCTGCGTTTAATCCTTTATAGGACAAATATATTATCAATTTATATTTCACGCCTATCATTGTTTATAAGACTGACGATGTGTGGAGTGCAAGACAAGAGAAATATTTCTACGTATTTGTGCATGATTCTCATTTTGCTTGCTGCGTTAAATCCTTTATAGGACAAATATATTATCAATTTATATTTCACGTCTATCATTGTTTATAAGACTGACGATGTGTGGAGTGCAAGACAAGAGAAATACTTCTACGTATTTGTCCATGATTCTCATTTTGCTTGCTGCGTTTAATCCTTTATAGGACAATATATTATCAATTTATATTTCACGTCTATCATTGTTTATAAGACTGACGATGTGTGGAGTGCAAGACAAGAGAAATACTTCTACGTATTTGTCCATGATTCTCATTTTGCTTGCTGCGTTTAATCCTTTATAGGACAAATATATTATCAATTTATATTTCACGTCTGTCATTGTTTATTAGACTGACGACGTGTCGAGTGCAAGACAAGAGAAATATTTCTACGTATTTGTCCATGACTCTCATTTTGCTTGCTTCGTTTAATCCTTTATAGGACAAATATATTATCAATTTATATTTCACGTCTATCATTGTTTATAAGACTGACGATGTGTCGAGTGAAAGACAAGAGAAATATTTCTACGTATTTGTCCATGATTCTCATTTTGCTTGCTGCGTTTAATCCTTTATAGGACAAATATATTATCAATTTATATTTCACGCCTATCACTGTTTATAAGACTGACGATGTGTCGAGTGCAAGACAAGAGAAATATTTCTACGTATTTGTCCATGATTCTCATTTTGCTTGCTGCGTTTAATCCTTTATAGGACAAATATATTATCAATTTATATTTCACGCCTATCATTGTTTATAAGACTGACGATGTGTCGAGTGCAAGACAAGAGAAATATTTCTACGTATTTGTCCAAGATTCTAATTTTGCTTGCTGCGTTTAATCCTTTATAGGACAAATATATTATCAATTTATATTTCACGCCTATCATTGTTTATAAGACTGACGATGTGTGGAGTGCAAGACAAGAGAAATATTTCTACGTATTTGTCCATGATTCTCATTTGCTTGCTGCGTTTAATCCTTTATAGGACAAATATATTATCAATTTATATTTCACGCCTATCATTGTTTATAAGACTGACGATGTGTGGAGTGCAAGACAAGAGAAATATTTCTACGTATTTGTCCATGATTCTCATTTTGCTTGCTGCGTTTAATCCTTTATAGGACAAATATATTATCAATTTATATTTCACACCTGCCATTGCTTATGAGACTAACGAGTGCAAGACTAGAAAAACGTTTGTATGTATTTGTACATGATTGCCATTTTGCTTGCTTTGTTAAATTGTTTAATTCAAAGTATTCTTTTATAATCTGTATATTTGGTTTTAATATCTTGCTACTTGTGAGGAAACCTTGTATGATGACTTTCTGTGCCATTCGAGAGCATCTGAGTCACGAGTAACTAAAGTACACGCGAAAGATAATTCTGGACAATTGTTTTATTTAATTTTTCGTCAGTTTTCATATCTTTAACTGGCGGAAGCGGATAAAAATTGTTTCTTCAAAGTATCCAATTCAGATTGTGGTCCTGTTAATGTCACGCTTTAGAAAAGTGATAACGACTTAAGTCTCCAATTTTAAAGACTCGTATGATTTTCCTCCAAAAATTTTAATATGACGGAAAAAATAAAGCTCTATCTTTTCAGTCAATAATACACCGCCATCTTTGCTCTTCGCAGCGGGAGAGCAAAGTTCAGAGGTAAAAGGTGCGGAGCTTCAAATGCTTAGCTCAGTCGTTCGGGGTGTCTTTACGTTCACATCTGAAAGCCACACATTAAAGAGGTTATCCAGCAACGGTTTATATTGCATATAAACATAGAAATGATTCCTTATATTTAAAAAATAGTCCTTTGATGGCCGTTTTTTTGCCACCTGCATGGAACCAATCGATTGACCTCCATTTTTTTTAAATAGCTCTTAACGGAAATCGAAAATAGCTAAATCATTATTATTGCTTCCGTGGATGTTAAGTTACTAATATTTTCTATGAGCAACTTGTATAAGGAAAAGTAAACTAAATATCTATTAGTCATAGAACGTCAATTTAACCTGGCAAATAAATAATTGTCGGACTTTGTCCATTTCATAATGTATGACGTCATTTATTTACATTTGATACGCCATGAGCAGTTATGAATGTTCGTGAGAGATTCATGGAAGATTGAAGTTTATGAGCAGTAAATTCGGCCTTGCAACAGCGAGCAAGAAAGAAATCCTTTATTTTTTAAAACACAAAATAATACATAAGTGAACGGTAAGGAATTGCATTGATTAGGTCTCTTGGCTGATCTCCAAACATAGCGTTTATTTTCCTTTGTTCTGTCAAACATTATTCCGTCACCAATTGATTTGATGACACGACTAGAGAACAGCCTTGCATCCGCCACCATATCGAAGAGCTCATCCGAACAATTACCATAAAAGTATTTATAAAAAAATGCAAAGGGATACAAGATTACGGTGGTGGGAAAGTGACTGAATCCGAGATGCCAGATCAGGCACAATAATATTACTGATTTTTCTTTGGTTTTTATCAAGGAGCTCTAGATAAATAGCTGGAGAACCGGGCCATATGTGGCAGCAATATTCTAAACATGGACGAATGGTAGACTTATAGATATGAAAGATCGACCCTGGAGGGTAAAATCTTCTATCACGACACAGTAAAACAACTTTCGTATCCGTTGACTTAGCAATGGATTCAGATGGACTGAATTCTTATTAATCTTATTTTTGTATGTTTGCTATTAAACCACAGGTAAAACATAAAAATAAAAATAATGCTAACGTTTCGAGGTAGACTTGTACTCTTAAGTGCGTAAATGTGGCGCAACACAAACATTCTATTCAACCTTCCACGTTTTGAATAATTTCCCCAATTAATACAGTCTTCCTATACTAATTTAAAAATACTAAATCTCCTCACTGATAAAGAAGAGACTAGGCAAAATATATTGTTCTACAGAAGCATGCTGAGATTCTACTGAGCATGTTAGTAACGAAGAAGAAGAAGAAGAAGAAGAAGAGGAAGAGGAGGAGGAGGAGGAGGAGAAGAAGAAGAAGAAGAGGAGGAGGAAGAGGAGGATGAGGATGAGGAGGAGGAGAAGAAGAAGAAGAAGAGGAGGAGGAGGAGGAGAAGGAGGAGGAGGAGGAGGAGAAGAAGAAGAAGAAGAAGAAGAAGAAGAAGAAGAAGAAGAAGAAGAAGAAGAAGAAGAAGAAGAAGAAGAAGAAGAAATACGTTAATTGTACATACCTGGCCTCCATTTGGCACAACTATCGCATTGACCCAATCGTCACCGCAGGGTGCCAACACAAGGCGGAGTCATTTGGAACTAGGGTAACTTAATACACGCTCAAGTGGCCCGAACCAATGAGATGAGACAAATAGAACAACGTCTCATTTTTTTCTTCTACTTTGCTACCAAAAGGAATGTTGAATACATTTGTTTTACATTTTTATTTGTTATTAATATAGAACGTGTCAAATATTACAGTCTGTTGAAACATCGTAATTCAGAATGTGAATGAAATCACACACACACACACACACACACACACACACACACACACACACACACACACACACACACATACACACATACACACACGAATGCGTGGCCGGATAAACTAACAAATAGTCGTGATGTTATTTAAATATAATGTGTATGGTGACATTAGAAAATAATTACTAAGCTTAACTTATTTATAAGCTGACTACCAATAGCGGGCTACACAGTATCTAACTCAGTATCATTTTCTAGTGTGATTAAATCCTTAACCATCAAGCAAGAACAAAAATATTACAAGATGAGGTACTGAGGGGAAGAGTTATATCGGAGACTGTCTTCTCGTCGGGATTTCTAATTACCAAAATTAAGACGTTGCTCGTAGTGAATTCTACTCAATAGGAATTCAGTCTAAGGGTGAAAATAAAAGAAATGGGAATCGTATTTATTTTTTATTTGAGCAAACTCAGAGAGACGAGAGGTTAGACATAATGGCAGAGTCGCATACAGACTTTTAATTCTACTCTCCTTTTTCTTCACACCAGTATCGTTTCGTGTTTTAAAAATAAAGGGTCTCTCTCTCTCTCTCTCTCTCACACACACACACTCTCTCTCTCTCAGTCTGCTTTGAATATTGCTGCCGTATTTGGTCCGGTGCCCCTGTTATTTACCTTAAACTTCTTGATAAGATTCAAAGAAGAATCTGCAATATTATTGGTCCTGATCTGGTGGCTCAGCTCCAGTCACTTTCCCACCGCCGTAAGGTTGCCTATGTCTTTTCTATAAATACTCTCATGGTAATTATTCGAATGGGCTCGTCGCTATGGTACCTAGAGTTTTTGAATTTAAGCGCAGCGCTAGACTGGCGTCGAGATCTCATCAATTGACAGTTGAGCTGGCGAGATGTAGTCGTAAATTCTGTGATAACAGTTTCTTCTTTCGCACTTCTCGCTTGTGGAACTGCCGTCCTGCTCCATGCTTTCCAGCCAACATCAATCTGCAGAAATGTTAATGTAATGTAATGTCAATCGCTATCTACTGTTCACCTGATTACTCTCTTTCTGCTTATCATTAATATTTCTGTTCCTAATTCTTCTACACACTGTAACCACTTGTGTTTTAGTGATATCACTGCCTTGCTTGGGGTGATTCAGATTATACACACACACACACATATATATATATATATATATATATATATATATATATATATATATATATATATATATATATATATATATATATATATATATATATGGTGGACTCTCCCGTTGATTTTCGACATAGGAGTGCGTAGCCGTTCATTTTAGAACTAGACAGAATGGATTATAATGGTAAAGGGTTCTATAGAACTGGTCACACTTTTCGGAAGAACTCATAACAGAAAAATAGTGCACCGTGTGCCACGAACTCTCTAAACAACTCTTTTCGGGTTTAGATTGAGATTTCATTATCTTAGACTGGGTGCGAACCTAGGATTAATAGCCCAATCTTCCGTGTTATTTAGCCCATAGATAGGGGTGAAGAAATGTGTTCCTATCTTTCCCAAGACTATTTGTGTGAAAATGAAGGGAAGGAACGTTTGAATTCTTATTCGGATTTACGATTTCTCTGTTCAAGCTGTTACACTATCCACACACACACACACACACACACACACACACACAGGTACACATAGATACACACACAAACACACACACATGTATATATATATATATATATATATATATATATATATATATATATATATATATATATATATATATATATATATAAAGGAAGAACAGTAAGATATATAATCCGGTGTTCTTATTGATATTTTTTATTTTTATTTTTACAAAACAGTGCTCAATGTAAATTTACAGAGTATAAATATTATAAATTAACTGATTTAAAATATGGTTTTTCGCTACACGGTAATAACCATGTTTCAAAAATGGAAGCTAAAACCTTCAAATTTAATTATATCATTAAATTAAAAGCATTAGTTCCGTTTCATATATATATATATATGTCAATATATATATATATATATATATTATATAAAAAGATTACTTAACTTTAATATCAATTTTTTGTTGCTGTTTTCCCCGAATTCGAAGTTTCTTGGTAATGACCATTCTTCAAGAGGTTCTGTTTTTTAAATGATAATTCCAATTTTTTTAAATTTATTCCGCGTCTTTTTCAATCCGGTTTGCCTTTATGGTTTAACGTCCTTTTACACGCGCACCTCCTTGGATTTTTGCTTTTGTTTACGTCTTCGTTTTTTCAGTTGTAGATTATTCTTCCAGTTATAAATTGTTCGAAATTATTTTTTAATATTGTTTATATTGAAGTTGTTGTTATGTTATATTATCAACTAAATTGTAATATTTGTTAATTTGTATTATTGATTAAATTATATTTAAGTTGTATTTATATTTATATTAAATTATATTTTATTGATTTATTATGTTATATTATTATTAAAGTAACAAGTAACTATTTGGTAATATAATAAAGACGTAAACCAAAGCCAAAATTCATGAACTTGCGCGTGTTAAAGAACGTTGAATTCATGAATGCACATGTGTTCAAAACGGATTGAAAAATAATAAATTGAAGAAATTAGAAATATTATTTTTTAAAAAGTGAACCCCTTGAAGAATGGTTATTACCAAGAAACTTCGAACTCGGGGATAACTACAACAAAAAATTGATATTAAAGTTAAGTAATCTTTTTATATTATAATTATTAATGCTTTATTTTTAATATTATTTTAATATTTTTAATATTGAGCACTATATATAAAAAATATCTGCTGTTTCTTAAATCATAAATCTTTTATATATATGTATATATGTGAGTGTGTGAGAGAGAGAGAGACAGGGGGTGATTGAGAGAGAGGGGGTGAGTGAGAGAGAGAGGGGGTGAGTGAGAGAGAGAGGGGGTGAGTGAGAGAGAGACAGGGGGTGAGTGAGAGAGACATACATTTCTTTTATTTTAAACTGCAGGTTATTTCTTCTCTGATCGTTGTCAAAATCAATAATACGAATTCTAAGTATCGATTGGCGATAATAACATTTGAAAAACTCTCATTTCAGTCTTTGAAATCGGTAAATGAAGAAATGTTCAGGACAATTGAAATAGTTCTTGTCACTTTTACATACGTGAGAATCTTGTGTCCATTTTAAAGAAGTCTTTTACACGCCCTGTTGCTTTCGTTCAACCATTATAGGGTCATCGGTTCATCAAGAGGCTTGTATCAGTAAAAAAAAGTACACCAGAGAAATCTAACAGAAATTAAAATAACAGTTCAAGCAACACAAATGATTGTTTATCTAACGTTCAATGATTACGATACTGTTTGAGAAACACCTTTGTGTTGACCAGCGTTCTTTTTTCAAATCAACGACTTATAATCACAGCTTTGTTTTTATGTCATGTGTATATTTACTGACACGTTTATCTTTTTATGTCAATTATAATAATGCACAATTATAATGCCTCGTCATATTAGAATATGTAATTATAATACCACGTACTATAATAATATATAATTATAATGACACATCCTATAATATATAATTATAATGCTACGGCCTATAACAATATTATTATAATGCTATATCCTATAATATGATTAAAATCCCACATCCTATAATAATGTAATTATAATACTAAATCCTTCTAATATCATTATGATATTTTTTATAATAATATAAGTATAATTCTGTGTCTTCTAATAATACATAATTATAATGCCACATCCTATAATAATAATATATAATTATAATGCCACATCCTATAATAATAATATATAATTATAATGCCGCATCCTATAATAATGACATATAATTACGCTGTTACCTTCTTTCTGGATGTAGGTGAGCATGAATCTTCGAAGGTTTCTTTTCTTTATTCCATTTGAATTGCTATGCCTTCTTAGGAAAGATAGTGAAGTATTATTTTTCCACGGCTTGGAATCCCGAATTTTATACTAGTCGCTACCTATGGCTGGAGAGTACACTTTACGCTGCTATTCATTCCATTGCTAGAGGAACATTTGTGAGAAAGTGGACTTTCTATTTCCAAGCCGATATCCGTTACACCCTGTCAGTTATAAGATTGGTAAAGGTAACGTTAATATTAGCCGTTTCCTTATAAGGAAACATTCGACATTCATTTACCGAGCAGCCAATAGTATTGTCGGTTGAAATTTATAAAATCCTTCTATTAAAACATTTTTTAGGAAAATAGTCTAGTCCAGTAATTGTTATCGCTCTTGACTAGAGGTTCATTCCTTTTTGTTCAAAGTTGTGCAGAATGTCAGCATCATACGTCATTATTTTCTTTTAGAGTTATAGCGATTTTACAAGCGTAGCTTAGATGTGACACAAGGCCGAAAGTATGGGGCACCAAGTGAGGATCGAACTCACAACTCAGTCGTAATTGTGTTAGAGAGACAAGATTGCTGACCGTTACATCGCCGAGGAGTGCCTATAGTCTTTTAGAGTTATATGCGATATCTATTTTAGTCTTTGTTGCTGTTGAAAGTTCTCAAGTGATGTAGTTCCTGTTATTTGGCACGTGTTGTTAACTTGTGATCCTATGGCTGCAATCCAGGGAGGGTGTTCGAAATATGATGATCCTCTCTAAGATCGGCATGTCCCATTTGTTCAAAGCCATTTTAAACATTGAGCTGTTGCTTAAATAAAAAGGGGTCTCTATTTTGTACAGATTTATAGTCAATATCTTATTTTATACAGATCTGTGCAGAAGTGATTTGGAGTATGACATCAGAGCTTTATAGGTTGGGGGAGACAAATTTACGAGCATACTGAATATTTATTTATTTTTTTGCTTTCTGTTTTCTTTTGCTGCTCGATCTCAAATTGAAAGTTGAACAAATAGCCAAATGACGACGGCGACCAACAAAACCGTGATTGCTCATAATGGGACGCGTTTGTTGTTCAGAAAAGAACATTGTCCCGAATTGGCTTTCCATAGGTTTCTGCTCACTTCAAACGTCCTGCAGACTTGCTTGGCCGCCCCGGGTGTTCTCAGCTGGTATGTGCTTTATGATATCCATAAATAAATTATGTTTTCTCTTTGAGTCGCTTTCATAAAAAAAAAAAAACGGCGAATAGATTTATTTATTTCAGCGTGAAATAGCTGCAAGCCATTGCTTGCTGTTCCCAACTGTGCTCGACTGTTCACTTAATCGTACAGTTTTTCGCCTGCTCCTCCTAAAGACGGTTTAGCTGACCGTCGGTGATAGAAGGAAAAAATAACAAGAAATTGATACAAAAGCAGTGCATACCAAAAAAAAAAGATGCAAAGAAAACCCATTGAAAGGGAGATAGAAGGATAAAAAGCGAGTGGGCAAATAGCGGGAAGAAACAAAAGGAAGGAAGACGGAGATAAAAATAGAGAAATAGAAAGAAAAAAGCAGATAGAAGAAAAGACGATAAAGAGAGAGTTTATAGAAATGGAAAGAGATAAGAATCAAAGAAGACGCACTGGGAAATATCTGAAATGATGTAGAAATCGATGAGAATTGATAAGGAACCCGGCTTACGGCCATATCACGTTGAAACACCTATTCTCCTACGATCACCGAAGTTAAGCAACGTCGACCCTGGTCACTACCTAGATGGGTGGTTATTTGGAAAGCCAAGGTGCTGAATCAGGCTACATTATGTGAGTTGATCATTTGTAAGATTTGAGAAAAATAATAGTCTCTTTCATAAGGCAATCACGTATTATTCTGAAATTAAAGAATAGAATATTCAAAATTTAAAGGTACTTTGAGAATAAAGAAAGAAATATTCTGTTGACAATAAATGAATGAAAAATACACGCCTAGAAAGAAAAGAAATAATTTTTCAGATTTATTTTTGTGTCCATTTTGGGTCTGGGAACCAGCAATAATGAACCATACCGATAGCCGGAGATTCATGTTTTAAATGACTCCACAATCGTCTGTTGCACCAAAGTTAATCAACAGCGATCTTGGCCAGTACCTATATGGGTAACCATTTGGGAAATCCTAGTGCTGTAAGATTGTATGTGCGTGTGGTGAAATTGATAACGGCTCGGAATGAGAAATCGGAGAGACGAGTTCAAATCCCAGTCGAGTTCGTTGCATTCACATACGCACTAATAACTTTGGGAAAGTTATGAATTCATCTCTTCTCTTTTTCCACCTATGGGTTAAACAGTAGGACTTGTTTCTAAAAATTCATTATTATCTCAAACCAATTGTTAACACAATATTTACACGCTACAAAAATGTTTCTAACAATCCAAAAATATGTTTCGGATTTAAATAACCTACAAAAAGTTGATAAACCGTAAAAATAAAATCAATCGCAACGGGTGAATATAATTTCTCCTACATTAAAAAAAAATCAGCATGTATATCATATTCTGCTGTTTTAGGGTGACGAATAAGTCAGCGTCTTTCTCTCACTTGTGTGTGTGTGTGTGTGTGTGTGTGTGTGTGTGTGTGTGTGTGTGTGTGTGTGTGTGTGTGTGTGTGTGTGTGTTCTCATATAAAGCAAACAGAAATTAATAGAAAACAGTGTGAAGAGAGTTCCTGGAAGTTTAACGCAACAGCATCATTTTATTCTTCATTTTAGCTTTTATGCCACATTGTGCGAAACTTTATAAATATCGACTTCTCAATTCATCTTGGTGGAATGGTTCGCAAACTAAGACTCATAAATCATTACTGCTATGGTGAGTTCGATCCTGATAACCTTGGTTAAGCAACGTATAATTTGGTCAGCTTTGGACGACTAGAAAATACAAAATTAAACGAGATAAATAAGAAAGTGTAATAGTTATTTACCCACTAAACAGATAGTAATGAAAGTATTCGTGAAATTAAAAGCATGCAAAAGATTTTCATCCAAATATATATTGCTTAAAAAAGGAATTAAGTATCCATGTTTATAGCCAATGATCCAGTCTTCTTGCTTTCTTTTGAATAGAAAAACATAATCCAAATACTTGAAAAATCCAAACACTGAAAAGCAGTTCAAAATATTATTGCGAATGGAATAATAAACACTATTCTACAATTAATGCTGGTCTCCTTTGTAAGGCTAGTTTTTATGTGTGTCTAATGTATTAGCCGGCGCCAAACAAAATAAAGTTTTACATGTTACGAATGATGGAAGTATTAAACTTTACAAACAAAGTTTTAACAAGTGAGATCTAAAAAGCGTAGTTTGGTTGTGGCACAAGGCCTCAGGCATGTAGCTCCTATAGAGAATCAAACTCACAACTCAGTCGTAATTGATCTATCAAGACAGTCTTGCTAAACATTACCCCTCATGAAAATGCCCGGCCAGAATAGCAATTTACTAAAAGATTAGACGAGGCACAAGGCCGAAAGTATGAAGTACACAGTGAGAATCGAACTCATTTCTTCTTCTTCTATGAGCCGTGTCTCTTCAAGACGTTGGCGATCATGGCTCTCCACAATTTTATGTCCTTTGTAGCTATCAATAAATTTTGTCTCTGCGAAACCCTGCTCCGTCATCGATTTACTCAAGTGCTCCAGGAACGTTGGGCGTTGTTTCCATTTTTCCTTTTAATTTCAGTCTGTCCTGTGAGTATCAAATTTTCAAAGCCCTCTTTCCTCATTATGCGCCCGAGAAACTTCCTGGTGTTATGTACAAGTCTCCTTTTTGTTTTCTTTTTCTCTAATATTTCGTCGTTGCTTACATGTTTGGTCCATGGTATTTTCATCATCCTTCTGTAGAACCAAATTTCTGTTGCTTCGTCTCTTCTTCATCTGTGAGGAGATTGTCCAGAATTCACTGCCATATAGGAAGACTTATATAACATAACATTTCAGTATCATTTCTTTGTTTCTAATGAAATCTTCCTGTTTCTTATTATTTTGCTTAGCTTTTGGAAGGCATCTTTCGTTATCCCAATGCGCCTTCAGATTTCAGTATCGCACATTATGTCCTCTGTTAAAACACTTCCCAGATATTTATATTTGTTTGTACCAATTTGTAATACGCACGTTGGGTTGAGCCATACATTCTTTCGTCATGAGTTGATGTTTAGTCCTTTCTTCTCGTTTTCATTCATTAACTTCTGTAGAATTTTCTGTAGTTTCTTTTCTGTGTCTGCTATCAACAATGGGTCATCTGTCTATCTTAAGAGTGTGACTGCCAATAATGAATGCTGGTAGGACTTTTAATTCTCTCGCCTCACTGTATAAGTTGAATAAGAATGACTGCAAAACCTACCCAAGTGCCGACTGCGGAAACGACCATCGCCCTGTTATATGTAAATTAAGAGTGAAACTACGGAAATTGAAAAAACCTAACGCAGCACCCAAACTGCAATGCAACAAACTCCTGGGCGATCCAAAGATGAAGGAAAAATATATGGGCAGTTTGAAAAGAAGATACGAGGTACACAATGGAAATGGAAACTCGAAATGGGATGCGCTAAGAGAAGCTTTAGGGACATCAGCAAACGATATCATCCCAAAGGAGAATGGACGAAGAAGAAAAAACGAATGGATTACTGATGGGATTCTTGACATGATGCAAAGGAGACAGAAAACTCTGCTAAGATACGGAACGGAATACAGAAAATTACACAACGAAATAAGAACCAAATACAGGCAGGGTAAAGAAGAGTGGCTAAAAATAAAATGTACAGAAATGGAGAGATTGAGTCTCACCAACAAAGGGGATATGCATAAACAAATAAGGGAACTAACCGGACAGAAGACGAGCTCGTCCACAGGCTGCGTAAAATTAAAGGATGGAACGCTCACATTAGAGAAGGAAAAAAATCTTCAGCGCCGAAACGAATATATTGGAGAACTCTTCCACGATGAAAGAGAACAACCAGCAATACACAGAATTACCGACGGGCCTGAAATTCTAAAAACCGAAGTAGAAGCTGCATTGGCCAAATTGAACAGAAACAAAGCGGCAGGGTCAGTCGGAATTGTAACAGAAATTCTGACAGTCTTAGATGGTTTTGGCATAGACAAGATTACAGAAATAATAAATGAAATCTACAACAGTGGAGATATATTGGAAGAACTAATCAGATCTATTTTCATAGCACTGCCTAAGACACCAAGCGCAAACGAATGTGAACTCCACCGAACAATCAACCTAATGAGCCACATAACAAAACTCATCATCCGTATTCTGATGAATAGAGCGCGCAGCAGAATCAGGGTCAGAGATAGGACAAGAACAGTGCGATATTTTAATGACACCGGAACAAGGAATGTGATATTCATTCTTAGAATGTCATCAGAAAGAGCAAAAATATGCAGAGCGTGCACCAATGTTTTATAGACTACGCAAAGGCGTTCGACAAAGTACGCCTCAAAGATCTGTTCAGCAACCTTGACATATTCAGGAAAGACATCAAAATAATCAAAAACCTCTTTTGGCACCAAACCGCCTGCATACGGATGAAAAATAAGTTCAGCAGATATACAAAAATAGAAAGGGGCGTACGGCAAGGATGTGTCTTCTCACATCGAGGAAATTCTGAGAGAACTGAAAGTTTTACCAGGATTCATTATTGGCGGCCACAATCTTAACAACATAAGATATGCAGATGACAAAAATGGTAGCAGACACGGAAAGGAAATTACAAAACCTTCTACAGAAGGTAGCGAAGGAGAGCGAAAAGAAGATACTAAACATAAACTACAAAAAGACAAAATGCATGGTCATCAGTAAAAGGATGAGCCCAAAATACGATTTACAGATTGGGGACACTAAAATCAAGCAGGTACGGAAATTTAAATATCTGGGAAGTGTTCTAACAGAGGATGGTAAGTGTAATACTGAGACACGAAGACGTATTGGGATGGCCAAAAACGCATTCCAAAAGCTAAGCAGAGTATTACGAGACAGGAGGGTTTCGTTGGTAACAATGAAAAAAGTAATGAACTGCTATGTGATATTTGTTCTCTTTTACGGCAGCAAATGTGGACTCGAGGCAACGGAGGTATGGTTCTAAGGAAAGAACCTAAGGATACCATGGACCGAATATGTGAGCAACGATGAGGTTTGGGAGATGATGTAAACAAGGAGGAAGCTTATACTTAACACCAGGGAGAGTCAGCTAAAATTTCTGGGACACGTAATGAGAAAGGAAGGCTTGGAGAATTTGATACTCACAGGGCGGTTAAAAGCAAAGAGGGTCAAAGGAAAGCAACGTGTGTCTTACTTAACGGGCTTAAGCAAGTGCATGTCAGAACAGGGTCTGGAAGAAATAAGAAAAAGACAAAATGTATTCAGAGCTACAAGGGGCAGGAATAAATGGAGAGCCATGATCGCCTATGTCCTGAAGGGACATGGTACATAAAAGAAGAAGAGAAGTCACATCCCTGTCACCACTCCTTTTTATTTTTCTATATTTTGAAAGCTGTTAGTTCCCATGCTGTGGATTTGTTTATGTTGTTCGCCCAAGAAACCAATTATCTTTACAAAAAATATCTCCAGGGAGATTCTAAGCTTCTAAGAGGCTACCATATGGCTAGTTAAGAAGATTTCTTAATATAGAGACAGTCGGGATGAATTGAGATATCAATGTCAAATTTTGGAGGGAGTCTGATAGCCACTCTGCCTATCCGAGAGACAGTCGGAGAATCGAGGCCACCAAGGAAGGTCGTCAGGTATTCGCTCCGGTCGCATTTCCCGTGATATGAGCGAAAACAAACTGACATAGACGGTCCAGAGCGGCCCAGGATTTCGCGTAAGACAGTCGTCGCTAAGAGCACACCCGTTATTCCCGTGGTCGGAGCGAAAACACAGACACGCATAACAGAAGAATCGAGTGAGTTTTGAAGGGTTGGTTATTACTTTGAAGAATTGAATGAGAGTCGATTGGAGGGTTATTAATTTAGAGTTTGCGACTAGATTTCCTAAATCAGCATCCGGTAGTAGATAACTTGATTTTGCAGTAGATAATAGAGACATTTTTATTCAATCAGTTTTGCTTTATATTCAATAAACCTGTTGCTCGAGTTATCAGCTGCGCTGTGCATTTTACTGAAGGAGTTCTTATTCCCAAGGGTTACGATAAGGGGTAGTTTATATGTATAGAAGAGGGAAGATAACGGTTGACTCTAGACTCGAACAAGTTAAGATTGTAGTGATCGGGGAAACATCCTCTAGGGAGTCTGTTCCATAGGGCCGTGGTTCGCTGGAAGAGGCTGGAATACGGAGGGAACGTGGGTGATTTGCTATTACGTAAGTGGCATGGCGGATCCTAGCCGCGAAGGTCAGATCTCGTGGAACCAGGAGATGCAGTTTGTCCGAGCATTTTCCATGGTAGTAGTGACAGACCGGTGAGAGGCTCGCCACATCCCGCCTGTGAGAGAGAGGTTGGAGTGTGGAAAATAATTCTCCTTCCACAAGGACTCAGAGACGCTTTTGAACTCTATCAAGACTGGAAAATGAGGTCTGGATAACTCAGTACTCCATTTTCGGCCTGATCTGCCTCTTCTAAAGGTAGAGGATAGCATGAAGTGTCAGGTACTTACTAGAGCGGTACTGGGAGCCGATCATTTTACCTGCATCTTTAGCGATGGGTTATATATAGAAATTCCACTTGAGGTCGGGTGTGAGTTTGAGGCCCAATATCTTCTCAAGGCATGGGGGTCTCCTTGAGAGGGACATCCATTCATCGTGATTGGCGGTAGTTCGAGGTCGGTTCGGCGGTGATGAAATGTAACCAATTTGGTTTTAGAGGCATTGAATGTAACCAGCCAATTTTTTTCCCTATTGGGAAGATAGTTCGGAAGAGAGGTCATTTGCCAATCTCTGATTGTCAAGACTTTTAGAGGTACGCCCGTATATCTTCGTATCTTCGGCATAGACGTTTACAAATGATCGGTGTATATTCTTAGGTAGATCATTTATGTAAATCAGAAAGAGGTTTGGTCTGAGAAGTGAGCTCTTGGGGACGCCTGCATTAACCACTAGGGCTTCGAAGAACTGGCCGTTAAGGGATCTACCTGTTAGGAAGGATTTTATACTGTGATTCCATTGTTGGGACAATACAGGGCAAAGACGTATGTGGTACTATGGATAAATGCCACGCGAAAATACAAATACGGCAGAGGGAGATCAGGGTCATCGTTTTTGTGTCCTTGCCACAAGGAAACCCGTCATTGATGTAGACACCGAACCCGTGACGGTGACGATTTAGTTGGTCATATTTTGTTATAATTGTTGAGTATCCCGGGTTTGTGAGTTGCTGCAATGGGATTGAAGCCTGAATAGCTGTTTCAGACAAGAACAATGGGTCAGATATAGACGGAAGGAGACGAAGTTCCGCTTCCGGGAAGTTGAAACGTAGACGCCTTACATTGGTGTAAGAAATGGTATAACTGGGGACTACTTTTTTTGTTTTGTTTTTGTTTTATTTTTTGTTTGTTTTTTTATTTTTTAGGTTGGATTTGCTAGTTTTGTTCTTTTTTTAATACGCGAAGAGACAAAGGTTATCACGGCTATACAATTACGCAATCTTGTCTGTGATATACAATGTACACAAAGGGGTCCAAAAATAGACTTTACTGTCAATCCCCAATGTTGTAAGAATTTGGGAAACCCGAATCAACCCTATTGTGACGACACACCGGCCTCAACCCAGGGAGGAAAAAAAGCCGTATGACCCGTTAGGTAGGTTTTACTCGACAAAGCTAGCGGAGCTAGCGACAGAGGACGAAGAGGAGAAAATAAGGAGAAGAGGAGAAAATAAGAGGAGGAGGAGGAGAAAATAATAAGAATGTGTGGGAATAGAGAGAGGTTAGAGTGATGAGTTCTATATTCTGTGCCCTACCTTGGTATTGTTTTTTGTCTTTCTTTTTATCATGTTAAGAATTTGATCTGTCATCCATTCTCTTTTTCTTCGTCTATTTTTCTTTGTGATGATTTCGTTTTCTGATGTTACTAAAGCTTATCTCAATGTGTCCCACTTCGAGTTTCCATTTCCATTTAGTCCATTGTATCGGGTTTTAACGCTGTCCATATATTTCTCCTTGACATTCGAGCCATTCAGGAGTTTATCGTATTGCAATTTGGGTGCTGCCTTGGCCCACTTCAATTTCGCTAGTTTCACTCTAAGTTTACATATCACTGGGAGGTGGTCGCTCCCGGAGTCGGCACTTAGATATGTTTTGCAGTGTAAGACTGCATTCCTGAATCACTTGACAGTTATATAGTCGATTTGACTTTTCTTTTCTCCTCTCGGGCTTCTCCATATCCATATATGTCTTGGGTGTTCGTGAAATCAGGTGTTGGCTACTACTTGACCATTCACTTTGCGGCATTAGACACATTTTTCTATGCGTTCAGTACGAATTTGCCAACTATTTCACCATCTCTCTCCTTGCCTACCTTGGCATTCAGCGTAGGAACTCACTACTCAATCGTAATTGATTTTAGTGAGACAAGCTTGTTAACCATTACACAACGTTCCCTGTCTGAATAGCGATTTAGTGAGTGTAGCTTAGATGTAATACAAGGCTAAAAGTATGGAGCATCCAGTGCGGATCGAATTCACAACTCAGTCGTAACTGATTTAATGTGACAAGCGCGCTAACCATTACACCATGTCGGTGTGTCGTACACCACGTCGAGGCTTGTTTTCTTTAATAAGTGCTGACATGTCTTGTTCAGTTCTGTTTATAGACCTCGCTTTGTACATAGGAGAAAACACAAAACATCCACGCCAAAAATTGTAGCTAAAAAAAAGAAGGAAAATAACTGTTGTTTTTTTTTTATGTTTGTTTTAAGTCATATCAATCAATTACTCTGCTGAAAGTCTTGATGTTTAACAGCACGTCTTCCCATTCGGATTCACTGGTGCGTGTATTTCAACGTTTATAGTTAAATTGATGTTTGACGAGACGAGAAAGTGCAGGAAAATTATGTAAAAGTTCGATCACGACATATTATTAAATAGGTTATCAATCTACTTATATCAAACGGATAGCTTTGATATTTTTCTCATTTTATTCTTAATGTTGCCGTTCCTTTTTCTTTTGTTTCGATATTTTTTCCTGGTCATTTTTTCATCGATCCAATTATTCAAATTGCAAATAAATGGATTAAGACAATCGATTTTCACAACTTCATCAACAATGACGAACGAATTTACACCATAGGATTTTAAGGAATACCACGGTAATCCTTTTTTTTTTTTTTTTTTTGGAGCGGGGTGGCGTCTATCCAGGTTTTTCTTGCTACTTGAGTCTCGGGATTTTAAATGAATCATGAAAAAGGTTATTTTCTGAAGGAAAAGTAGAAGCAGAGCTTCAGTTGAAATAACATTTATAGATTCCTCTCGGAAATATACAATAACAACAAAATGTTCACTTTTCTTTGCAGTTTGTTTTATGACGTAATTAAGTGCTCTTACTGCGGTGAGGAAATGAGTGAACAGATTAATGGCCTCCGGAATTGTTTTGAACCCCGAGAAGCAGTAGGCTTCTATTTTTATATCCATAAGGGGATTCAAAATCTAATTTTACATAGAGGTGTGAACTTTTTGAATGTAAGGTTTTCATTGGTTAGACAATGATTTCGCACTAGCTCGTTAAATACTTTTTCTCGAATTTGCGGAGAGTTATTATTATTATTATTATTATTATTTAAATACTTCAAAATAACGCGCGCTAGATTTACAACATCCGCAAGTATTTTGGCGATTTTATTGGTTGAAAAATATAAAGAGAGTTTAATTATATGACTTACTCCAATCACACCAATTAATCGATTTTCATTGCCTAGATTTACTTTTGAAACTAACTTTGATTTACTTTGTTTGGCTTTTGAAACGAAGTATTCTGGTCTTGAATCTTTTCAAATTCTCTTTTATCTTATTTATTTCTATTTATAAATTTAATCTTTTTCCTCGATTCACTAAACCCGTCGTTTTTTCTTTTCCTTTTTTTACTTTAATCTCTAATTTTGTAATATTTTCCGACTCGATTTTATTTTTGGGGCATCCGGCAATCATTAAACTCACATTAGTAGCCGTTTGTTGATATTGTATATTACTTATTTTGTAATATTACTTAGGCTGAATATTGTAATATTATTTAGTCAAACTGAATATTGAAATATTATTTAGTTACGCTGAATATTGTAATATTATTTAGTCAAACTGAATATTGTAATATTATTTAGTAAGGCTGAATATTGTAATATTATTTAGCTAGGCTGAATATTGTAATACTATTTAGTTAAGCTGAATATTGTAATACTATTTAGTTAAGCTGAATATTGTAATACTATTTAGTTAGGCTGAATACTGTAATATTATTTAGTTAGGCGGAATATTGTAATATTATTTAGCTAGGCTGAATATTGTAATATTACTTAGGCTGAATATTGTAATATTACTTAGGCTGAATATTGTAATATAATTTAGTTAGGCGCGATGCAGTTACTGGTAATCTACTACGTCTGGGTATACATTAGCATACGAAATAACTCAACTTCCCAAATAAGTCACAGTATATATATTTTTTAAGATTTGTGGATTGGCTACGGTGTTTTTATTTACTCTCAAAAACGTCAAATGTCAAAAACCGTCACCGAATGGATGTTTCATTGATGAATCAACAAACAATAGATTCATTTATAATGCAATAATCATTTAAAAGGATACAACTATAAAGCTTCGTAAATTGTCCATTGCATGCTGAATGGTTTCATATCAGCTTCATTATTATTAATTTGGGATCGTCATTTTGTTTTTCATCATCATTTCAAGTGCCTTTTATCGCAACATGACTCGATTACTCTGTCTACGGCAGCGAGCAAACGACATAGAGAACAAAAAGAAAGGATGAATTCTTGTTTGCGATTTGAACTTAAATTGACTTTAACTTGTAAATGATGGTGCAACAACGCCGTCAGTTCTTCTCGTATAAGCTACAAAGCTACTTTACGGCTAGTAGACGATAAAATCAAACGTTACAAAACGACTCTTCGATCTTTCTCAATTTGTCATATCTGTTATTGTTTTTACACTGGTAATATTAGTAATATTAGTATTTTTAGCAAATTTTTGTAATATTAGTAACAATAATATTTG
>OZ038480.1:5405583-5413083 GCA_964036315.1 Acanthosepion esculentum | reverse complement strand
TGTGTGTGTGTGTGCGTGCGTGTGCGCACGCGCGCGCCAAAGGGAGTAAAATGCGCCAAGTTAGAACCTTATCATTACGGATTTTTTTTTCAAAGAAAAGTTTTTTTTCGTTTAAGCGCCATATTTAGTAACTTGCAGAAATTGTAAAAATTTATAACTTTTCCATTTTGAATTTTAGCAATTCATTTTACTTTCAATATTTCCTTTGCCTCCATATAGTCATTAGAATTTGTATTTTTTTTTCTTTTTTACTAACAGAGCTTGCCTGCAACATCACAAATTGCAGAAACGATGACAGATGTATATAAAATGATAGCACAAGTTTGTTGTCATTGCATTCATTCCTAATAACTGGCAACATTTTTTTACATTCTTTATTTAGATACACAACATACAGATGGAGTGCCGAAAGTTGCTGTTATTATTTCAAAATTCGTTGCTTAATCAAGTAATGTTTCAATGTTTGGTGGATGAAATGGATAAAACAAGTTGGTAAAGTTGTTTGATAGAGTCGGTGATTGTAATAACAAAAAAAAATCTGAAATCTACGTATATAACGACTTCAAATGCAATGGTTGTTAAAATATAACGCTTGGATGTTGTTCCCTCACTCATCCCTATATTAATTGGTTGATTTGTTTTTGACGACTTATCAACCCTTTGTACCGAAAAAATATTTGGGATTGTAAGAATGATTTTTTTTTGTGAGTCAATATTGAATTCATAATTTTTTTGATTGGTGGAGTAGATGATTTTCCAGATACAAGTTCTACTATTTCCACCATAGCTGAATGGGGGAGGGTGATAGATGGATTCGTACCTATCCTAAATGTATTTACGCATAAGTGAATGTAACGAACACAAATGCAATTCGAACTCGCCTTTCCAATTTCTCATTTAGAGCCGCTCTCTATTACACCGTCCGCACATCCACTCATCCCTACCACCACAATTGATTGGGTTAAGATTCGGTCTTGAATCAAGTTTATGGTGCATGCTGTCTCATAAATAATTTAGCATTACATGAACATCTTGTTGCAAATAAACCATTTAACTGATTACAAGGAAAAAAATTGCTATACAATATCAATTGGCAACGAATGCTAGACAATTTCCTCACATAAAGAGGAGACTTGATGCAACAGAGATGTGGTTCTACAGAAGGATGCTGAGAATACAATGGACAGAACGACGAGGAATTTTTGAAGAACACAGAAATAAAAAGGACGAATTAGAATCAGAAAGAGACAGATGAAATATCTGGGATACATACTGAGGAAGGATGGTTTGGAGAGTTTAACACTTATAGGACATACTGAGGTAGGTAGGACAGGAGGGAACAGCGAGTAACCGATCAAACGTGCTTATGTAAATTTTTAAAAATTAAAATTGTAAAAAGTAAAAATAAAAAATATTTAAAAAAGTAAAAAAGCAAAAAAGTAAAAAAGCAAAAAGTAAAAAAAGTAAAAAAGTAAAAAGACTAAAAAAATTTTAAAAAGTAATAAAAAGTAAAAAAAAAAAAATTAAAAATAAAGAGAAAGTAAAAAGATCAAGATTATTAAGAGCTTCAAAAGGAATAGTCAGTATCACCGGTGTCATGGATGGACAGGGCAAATAAAAGAACAAGTGGTTAATTTTGATAGAAGGACCCAAGCATGAATTTTGATAGAAGGACCCAAGCATGAATTTACACAAGCATGAATGTGTTAAACAATGCTTTCAGCCCAGGATAACAAATTACTGCCCAGAAGAGCCGTGAGCTTGAAACTGTGACAGTGATTGATTGCCTTTGATAAATTTTGGATATAAGACCAAAACGGTGCAACATCGACAGAGGGCCGCAATAAATTTGAACAGTCGACGCACTATTCGCACCCAGATTCCTTAGAAAGGCAACCCCGCAGGTGGCGGAATTCTTAGCCAACGAGTGGGCATGTGTTAACCTGAAGATCTTCCTTTCGCTCGCTCCTAGTATCGATGCTACGACGTCGGTCTCTCTCGTGTAATAGAGCGAATAGGGAAAAGAAATCATCCTTTTTTGATACAGTCGATGAAGAGGCGTTGCAGTCTGAACGAATGGAATCAGTAGCGACACGGAACGCAACAAGAGTCAATAGAAATAAAAAATTTAATTCAGTAATAACCATAGATTATCTTTGCGATATCGAAACAGATTAATCTTATTTGTATTAGATGAAACCTAGCCAACCATCATTTTTTAATAGTATTTACTTTCATTTGAAGTCTTTAGTTATGGAAACAAAAATGACACTTATACTTACCATCAGGTAGAGACAGTTGCAATTTCTAGGTCATATAATGGGGAAAGAGGGTTTGGAAAATCTTATACTCGCAGGACAGATTGAAGACAGAGGAAAACAACGCATAGCCTAGCTAGCGAGCCTCTGTAAATGAATAGCAGAACAGGGTTTAAGGAGAGATAAATGTAGACAAAATCTATTAAGAGCTACAAAGGACAGGAAGTTGTGGAGAGACATGATCGCCAATGCCCTGAAGAGATACGGAATACAGAAGAAGAAGAATACTCAGGCCATCAATCTACGGCAATGAGCAGACAGATCTTTTATTTTTGATACTACGCTGTCTATTCACTATCGTAGTTTGACGGCAAGGCTATAATTGCAATAAAAAGCAACTAAAAACTTCTGACGTAAGTAAATACTAGTCAAAACTCAGAATAATAGTTTCAACAAATATAAAATAATATCATCTAACGTCTACATTATCTTCTATTTAGACTATTTATTGATTTATTATGTGTTGTAACGACACACATTTTTATTTTCTATAACGGTAATTAAACACGAAATATTGTTTACGGGTATATTTTATTAAACAAAAAAGTTTCATTTTCTATGAAGGAGAATGGAGGATATCCGGTGGGAAACATCTTGTATACAGCAGCTGTCGATACTAAAAAAAGGTTTCTTTGTTGTTAGCTGTTTTAATGAATACTATCAAATTTTGTGATTTATTAATTACGAGCAATGATAACCGGCATTGCCCGGGACAAATCCCTTTTATCTGCTCTGCTGCGTAGTCATTTCTTTGAGAGATCTGCGTCAGCCGTAAAAATGCTATTCTCGTAATTGCTGTAATTAACGCCATTCGACATGTTTAAATATTTTGGTAGTCTTTTATTTTATATACAGCATGTTACTTTATAATTTTGCTAGATTTTCAAATTATATAATAAAATGTCAACATTGTTTACTTCTGTTTACTCGCAAGCTATGATCTAAATGCTTAAGTCGTTACCACTTTTAGAGAAAATGGTTTGAATAACTAAACAATTAAATTATAAAAGCTATCAATAAAACAATCGCTTATTCATAAAGATCAAAGCATTTGAGATTAATAAAGAACAATTTGATTTATTAAACTGAATATGCGAATAGATTATCTCTGTTAAGCAAGAAACAAGTTGAACAATATATCAAATACTTACTACTACATAAAAATAATATTAGATCATTGCAAAATTCCGTGCCCGATTAAAAAATTAAAAACAAAATTTGACATATTCACAAAAAAAAACATTTTATTAGTCAAGTACCTAATCTGCATTGATTTTTAAGAACTGTCTACCATCGTTTTACAAGTTTGTTGATGTCATTTTCGTAGAAACTTTGTGTTTTTGTTGGAAGAAGATTATCGCATAGTTTTCGACGCACTGTAGAGTAGCAATTTTTTGTCGGTTAAATTATTCTGTAGAGACCGCTAAAAAAAAAAAAACGAAAATCCGAAGGAGTCAAATCAGGAGAATACGGTGGGTGCTGGTGGGTGGGCTCCCATTTCAGCACACTAAGCTTCTGCAGTGTCTGTTTTACAATATTCGGTTTTGCGTTGTCGTGGTGAAAAATGACACCTTTTCGATTTGCCAAAATCGGCCGTTTTTCTTGAACTCAAGTCTCTTCAAATGGCAAAATGCAGTTGATATATTCATTTTCAAACTCTTAGCAATCGCTTCCGTTGAAATCTTCGGTTTAGTTTCTACGATGGCAAGAGCGTTTTCATCGACGTCGGAAGGTCTCCCGGGGCGTGGTTGATCGTTTAGGTTAAAATCAACCTGACGAAATATGTCAAACCACTTTTTGCCGACCCGATGATCTGTAGCATGATCCAAATAAACCTTCTAAATATTTTTTGTCGCAGTTTCGACGCTTACTACTTCCTGAAATTCATCGAGCACAATATGACGAAAGTGCAACTTTTCATTTTCCATCTTTAAAGCATTCATTTGTGGACAAAACGTCAATATTCAACAAAGACTGACTTGTATCTGAACGATGTAAGGTTTCAATGTAGAAATCGACACCAGAAATCGACACAAGAAATCGACACCAGAACAACCTCCACTGTCAAGTTGCGGTTGTTTTATATTAACAATGAAAATGCAATGATCTGATAGAACTATTTTGCTTTTGTGTGTCTCAACGGCTGTTGTGATGCGTCTAGTGTGGTGTCTAGTCTGTAGCGGTAGTGCTTGTCGCTTCTCGCTTTCAGCTACTGCCGAAAAGGGTAGCTGAGTGCGTAAGTCTTTCCCTGCCAGTATATAGCCTCTCCATCAGCAAACTCTATGTTGTGCCTCCTCGTGGCGACACATGGCAACCGAGCACCTTGCGGTCTTGGGCTAAACTACAGAGGACGGGGGGAGGAGTTTGTCCCCCTTAAAATGCGGCTTGTAGGACCACCAGTGTGTGGACACGCCCTGATGCCCATGAACCAAATCCCAGCTATGGGTTAAATAGCTCCACTGCCTCGTGGAAATCTTCGCGAGAAGAAAAGGCTAAGGAGTAAACCCTACACAAATCCGGAGTGAAGGCCCTAAGGCGGATGGACGGCACTGTGTGCTACCTTCCGGCAACTCTTTCCTTTGGACTCTACTAGCAAGGCTGAGAGGGGGAACTAGACGTCCGGGCAGCCCTGGTTCTCCATACATCCCGCCCATCCTGCTACTCCATCGTCTCCCGAGACGGACGGATGCCGACGACGACGACGATTTTGCTTATGTAGTTTTAGCCCCCAATCCCATTTACACGCGGAATTTTCGCTTTAAACTCAGCTCTGTGCACTATTTCATTCGAGGAGACGAATGGATAAATGCCAAGCATGACCGATATATATATATATATATATATATATATATATATATATGTATATATGTGTGTGTGTGTGTGTGTGTGTGTGTGTGTGTGTGTGTGTGTGTGTGTGTGTGTGTGTGTGTATTAAACAACACAATTTTACAATGGACATAGACAATAACATTTGCGTGTGTGTGAACATTTGTGTTTGTTCTTTGGTGAATGTTCGTACGTACGTGTATGTGTGTATAATGTTTATGGCGTCTTCCCACAAGTGGGAAACGCTATCTTTTGCGAGAGCTCACATTGTAGAGGTGTTCGCTGAAAAGAAGAAATGAATAAAAAGAACAAGGCGAGAAGTCCCCCAGTATTTATAGTATAGGGAAAGTGACCCCTTATTTCCTGAATAATTAGGGAATTAAGGAGGAGCTAACTCCGACAATGTCGCTATTTTACATAATAAAAAACACACACGTACACACACAAACGCACAGACAAACACATACGCGCATGCACACAGGAACATACACACGCATACACAAACACACACACACACACACACACACAAAAGAAAGAACAACCAACCATCAATTTGTATATATTAAATTCATATTTAGAGTATCAAGTTGAAACAAATTTTGACCTTTAAACTTTGCCATCTTAGACGGCGCGTCCGAGTGTTCTGAAGCGATAGTGTTATGTCCTGCTGTCGTCGTGGGCACAGGTTAAAATCTAGTCACTGTTTATTTTATTTTTTGCCTTCCACTTATTTAATTTTGTAGGTTTCGTAATGACACCCGCACATATGCAAAACTTTTATACATTATATTATATAATTTATTTAATATAATTTATAATTTATATTATATAATTTATTTTAAACACAATATATAAAAATATTAAAGCATAGAAAATAGGATTTTTCTATTCAAATCTGTTTCGTCCCTCACAAAAAGTATTTCATTCTTATTTTGCTTTTACTTCAAATTCAATCAATATAATACACCCAAATTTGAAAAAAGCGACTAATTTATCTTATTTTAATGATAAATAATTAAAATATTTAAAAATTAAAAATTTACATTTGTTAAATTTTCAAAATATGATATTAAAATGAAAAACTTTCTTACTTCCTTTTACTCTCAAGCTGTAATCGAAATGACAGACAGAAAAGATAATCAATAAAACAATCTTCTTTCAAGATATGGGTGATCATCGATCTTCACAACTTCCAGGTTTTTGTTGTTCTAAGCAAATCTTACAGCTTCACTGCCCCGTTTTGTCCTCGTTCTGCCATCTATCCGCACATATCCCTTAAGCAGGTTACTCGCGGTTTCTGCTTGTTTCTCTTGCCTTCAGTCGGTCCTGTCAGTATTAAACTATCCAAGCATCCTTTACTCATGACGTGTCCCAGAAATTTCATCTGACGCTTTCTGATCGTTTGCAGTACTTTCCTTGTAGTTCTTAGTCTCCTTAAATCTTCCTCATTGTTCACATGCTCTGTCGATGTTATTCCCAGCATTCATCTGTAGATTGTCAATCTCTGTAGCGCAAACTCTCTTCTTCATCTGTGAAGAAAATGTCCAGAATTCACTGATTAGATATTACATAGCACATCAGCACTTTTTCCTTTCTTTCAATAAGCATTTTCGTGTCTTTTAATACGTTGCTTATTTTCTGAAAGGCATCTACTGCTATTCCTATATGCCTCGAGATTTCTATGTCACATTTTTTATTGTTTGTTACTACATTATACAATTTGCACTTGGTTGATTTTAACGTCCCCAAAACGTAACTTGTAACTTGCACTCTCTTTTATTGATTCTAAGGGCATAGGCAAAATGGACTTACCCTATTTTAGATAGAGTCGATCGACTACTAAATGTCAGCGACACTCGGCCGTGGAAGTCACTCTCCATCCCAAATTAGAAGACATCACAACAATATGGCGTCACTGATAGGATCTCAGACACCGTTGGATGGGCTGGACTTGGTGGAAAAATGGTTTCGTTGTTTTGCTTAGCAAGGGTCGAGAAGTTAAAAGACCACAAGGTTGCAGAAGAGGAGAACGAGATTACAGATCTCATTTTGGATTTGGCAGGATGTGAGGCTATCATAAAAATCTCTGTTATGGTGTATCCCAGAGAATAGGAGGATCTGACCTTTTCACACACTTCAGACATTATAAAGAGAATTGACAACGAAGAGGTCGAGATGGAAGAGGAGGAGGTAGTGAAATTGCGAAAAACATGAGGGGCGCTTCGGGTGGAGAACGGGAATATAGCAGTAAAGAAACTATAGAGGATACTTTGCCCGAATCTGACATGGAGTTGGAAGGTTGGAATGGAAATGAGTCCAGAGCTATATAACCAATAAAAAGAACCAGGTAAGAACC
>OZ038480.1:5248083-5400583 GCA_964036315.1 Acanthosepion esculentum | reverse complement strand
TATTTGTCACTGATAAAAAAATACTCTTTCAAATAAATTTTATGAGTGTTATTTCTTGCAAAAGAAATTTGTTCTACACAGTTTTTCTGCATTAGCTGAGTAAGCCAAATAAGCAGATCGCTGCTCTAGTTCAATCAGTTCAGACTTTTACAGTTAAAATACGTCATGCTATTTCACAGATTCGAATCATCCACTTTTCCCCTGCATACCATTTGTAAGGAGGAAGTTCTACATTGACATCTTTTCCCCCGAGAAATGCTTTTCACTGGAACTAACTCCCACGTAGATATTTCCCTGAACTTTACAATCTTCAACTCATCAAATCGCAATCTATTCTCCTTATCTTTATAATCTTCGACTACCACTTACATTTGTATCACACACTTCATTCAGTAACCCTCTACCACGAAGGGCTCATGAGCCTTGTATTGAGCGAACTTTAGTGTTAAAATTCAAAAGCAAAAACAAACAAAATATATTCCAAACAAATCAAACATGTACATTAACAAATAAAAAAGATCTCAAAGCAAATTGAATCTAAAAAGGATTTATTTAAGCATCCTATAATATTAAGTGAAAGGTGTGCTTTATAAAAGAAAAAACTAGTATTTCGTAAAAACTCGTTATTATTTTAAATTTATATCAAATATTATCTATCAAAATGAAAATAAATGGCGTCACGAGAATTTCAAGGGAAATAACTCTAATATTTTCTAAGAATTACTTCCCTTGTATAATCGGTTTCTCGTTCAGTTTGAAATTCAAAGAAAGTTTTTAGGTTTTTAATCTATACAAATTCATATTTTCCTCTGATTATATAATGGATTGGAATTAAATTTTAGTCTTTATTATATTCTCTTCAAAAATGTGCCGTTTTATTCATGATCTTCTATTTATATTTTTAAAAAAAGGATTAACTTGTACTACAAACAATTTGAAAGAGCAAGCTTCTTTTTTGTAATGTTCATAGTTTAGGCTGCGAGATTAAAATGTATTCATGCTAATTTATGTCGGAATTTATCATGATTCAAACCGATATGTTCACCTTGTTTGATTTTACTCACAACATTTCGAACATCTTCAAATGTTTCGCGTGCTCGATCACCTTCTCAGAATGTTGAACAGAATCATTTGTTCAATTCATGGTGGTAGATTTGTTTTTATTCGACTTATGTATTTAGGAAGTATTATTAAAATTTACATAATTATTTTTTACAAAGCGCAAAATCCACTCGAAGTAGAGTCTTACAGAGCAAGAGACACAGTTCGTGGAGATCTGTGGGAAAGATAATGATTAACACTCAACTTGAACAGGTTAAGATTATAGTAATCGGCGAAGTAATCTTGGGGGTTGCTTTCAGAAGGTAGCTGTTCCTGAGAAGAAGCTGCTTGAGTGGAACTTACATCTCCCCAGTGGAATATGAAGGAAATGAGTGACGGTGATTCGCTACAATGTTCGCGGAACGGTGGCTTTTAGCCGTGAAGGTTAAAACTAACGAATATAGTTCGTTTGAAGACTTTTCTATATCGACATATATATATATATATATATATATATATATATATATATATATATATGTATATATATATATATATATATATATATATATATATATATATATATATATATATATATATAAAAGTGTACATTGAAGTCAACACTTAGAGGCGACGGGCTGTTTCATGCTAGACGCAATCGTCAAGCATGACGGTTGCGTCTAGCATGTACAGCCTGTCGCCTCTGAGTGTTAATTTCAATGTTCACTTTTACATTTACACACGCTCTATCTCTGATATTGAGTACTTTATCCCATAAATAGAACACACCATAAGAGTATATTTCTTTATATATATATATATATATATATATATATATATATATATATATATATATATATATATATACATAAATATATATATATATATATATATATATATATATATATATATATGAAAAAATATAGTCTTAAAGTGTGCTATATTTGTGGGATAAAGTGCTCAATATCAGAGATAGAGCGTGTGTAAATATAAAAGTGAACATAGATGTCAAGACTTAGAGCCTCTAAGTGTTCACTTTTATATATATATATATATATATATATATATATATATATATATATATATATAATGAAATAGATTAAGTCTGACAATTATTTAATATATTTTCTGTTTCTAAAAATAAGGTATAAACAGAAAACATATTAAATAAATATTAATGTATATTTTGGCAGCAACTTTTCTTTCAAACAACTTTTATTAAATACGGCCAACAAGGAAGACTGAATTAATTTTTTATTAAATTTTTCCACCATTCTAACATTTTTCCGTTTTGCAGGAGTTGAGGAATATAAAAATGTTCATAATCTTTATTATTCCAAGCAATTTTGGCCACTTCTATAGCCATTTTCAGGTGTGTTTTGTCTCTGGTGTTATTTTTTCCTCATATTTTGACTGTCACATTGTAATTTTTTATGTAAAGAAACGACTTATTATTGCTTATAATAATTTTTTTCTTTTTTTTTTTTGCTATCGTCTGCCAGCCGCAATGATGGAGAAAGCATTACCTCGAACCATTGCCAGTGATACACTCTGCAAGAGATACTCCGTTTCGCGAGGCTCATCCCTTAATCGAGACGCCATCGCACCAATCCTCCGAAGGAACGCTATCGAAAGAGGGCCAATAACCCCAGAAGTCTCCACTGCCACAGGAGTAAAAAAAAAATCTATCAGCAAGAGAAGAATATTTAACTATATTTTTTTATCACTGCGTCCCGGACGACAGACCCCGGCTCAACCGCGGACCTGATCAAATTGCCGGCCGAAAATGTATCCGCATATGTCGCATCGCAAATCAACGACTTACCCATTTTAAATGATGCTGAGATTTATTATAAATTAATACAATTATGGAAGACCGAAAAGCGGGAATGGGTTGAGGCTGGTCTTCACTAACTATCTTATAACTAGCTAATCGGATTCAGGACCCATTCACTCGTTACAATTTCCTCATTCACCATAAAAACTCATCCATCGTCAATCAATCCTCCATACACCATAATACCACACCCTCTCAGTGGGGTGGAGGCTTAAAAAATACACAAAAAAAAACATCCCAATGAGATGATAAATATTTTAATAATTTTAAATTATGTTTGTGTTGTTTTTTGAAAAAGAAGCATTCATTCCAAGCTCTCACATGCAGCGTACGAATGGAAATTCGCGTGAGCATGTTTCTCTTTTTTATGTTTTTAACCTTTCAACACACCATTTGTACTATGAAATAATGTACGGTTGATGGTAGGAGAGAATTGTTTGATATATAGGGCTTCTTCAATAGCAAGAAGATATATATATATATATATATATATATATATATATATATATATATATATATACGCGCGCGCGTGTGTGTGTGTGTGTGTGTGTGTGTGTAAAAATTTCAGTTAGAGTATATCTGTGAAAAGGACAATATGAATAAAGACAAAAGGAAAACTTATCTTAGCCGACAAGTTTCGCCCTCTGAGTGACTTGATCAAGGAAAATGCAAGGGTTCTATGTTGTAACTAGTATTTATATACAAGAGCAATAATGTTATTGGTTTTTCAAAAGTTTTAAGATTAGGAACGCTCATAAATATTCATCAGGTTAGCTGAAAGTCAAGCAAACTGTGGAAGACACGACGTGACACAATTCAATGTCTAATAAACGAAAGTGAGTAAGAGATATTTTAAAAATTTCTTTTAATGCAATTTAAAAATTAAATTATTTTAGCTTGGGATTAATTTATGTGTTCTATATTTTAAATAACATGAGGTCAAGAATTTAACCATTTCCTTTTCATTTTTTAACATTTTTGTAGTCATGTATGTTGACTTGGGATAGAAGTAATTCTTTCAGGAAAGGAGATATTGGAAAAAATCCTGGGCACAGATTTATATTTTGATAAGTTTCAATAGCGAAACTCTTAAGAATTTTAATTTTTTTTTACATTTTTGCAGTCGTGTATGTTGGCTTGAGGTAGGAGTAATTCTTTCAGGAAAGGAGATATTGGAAAAAAACCGGGGCGCAGATTTATACTTTAATAAGATTCAATAACGACACTCTCAAGAATTTTAATTTTTTTATATTTTTGTAGTCATGTATGTTGGTTTGGGAAACTAGTAATTCTTTCAGGAATCCTGGCCGCAGATTTATATTTTGATAAAATTCAATAGCGACACTCTCAATCATTTTTATTTTTTTAACATTTTTGTAGTCATGTATGTTTACTTGTGATAAAAGTAATTCTTTCAGGAAAGGAGATATTGAAAAAAATCCGGGGCGCAGATTTATATTTTAATAAGATTCAATAGCGGCACTTTCGTAGAGGAAGGTACTACAGTAACTGTTACATCGGACCGTTATTGTGAACTCCTCGAAAAACTTTCTCCATCCTAAAGTCGTCCAGTTACTCGCCAATCATTATCCGGATGATGTATGATTCCAACAAAATGGTGCTACATCGCATAAATCTCAAAATTCACTGGGAATCCTCCGTGTCATGTTTCTGGGTCATCTTGTTTCTCTGCGAGGCGATATTGCGTCCCCCTCCATTCCACGGATTTAGCCCATTGTGATTTTTTTCTATGGGGGGCACCGCAAAACCCGAATGTATCAACACCGACCAGCAACTATAGAAGAAGGCAGCTATAACTCAGGAAATCAATTCCATGAGACATGGTTCAAAGGGCGCAGATTTATATTTTGATAAGATTCAAGAGCGGAACGTTCGACAATGTTTCTTCTTACTTTCTCTTTTAATAAATATGACATTCCTTAGATCAAGGTTGTGGTTGAATGGGCTTTTAATTTAAAACTTAAATGCTGGACTACACACACGTTTTTTTTTAATCTATTTACCCCAAGCAAAGCGATAATGCAGCTATGGTTACCGGGAGTGATAGAGAATAAGAAGATTTTAGGAGGAGGACCTGGAAACCCAATCCTAAACAGGAAACAAGGGATAAACCTCTACATCTTTTCAAAGAAAGACTGTGAACTGGGGGAATAGGCGAACTTATTTGATTTGATTATCAGTGGATGAAGGCTTGTGTAGAATCAAACTCATTTTGCTGAAGGGGTGATAAGAGGGAAATGGTCTGCAGTGTGCTACCAAATCTCTAAACAACCGTCCTCGTGTTTGAATTCAGAATTTTCCTTCTCCTATGTTGGCTGACATCCAAGACAAAAACAAAACAGGTTACCTTGCAACCATAACTGTCCACCTTCACAATACAGAAATATACTTGTCGACAACACCAATATAATAGACCACAAAAATAATAAACAAAAACAACAAATTCTCGAGGCCCTCTATTTCAAAATCAACCCACCAACACTCAGCAGAATTTATTACGAATATAGCAACAGCCTATTAAAGTGCATATAACATTTATATACTAATGTCATTTTATATTTCTACCAATTCCCGGTCAGCTCCCTTATATCGAAATACTTGTTTTGTAAAAATTCCATGACTACAACGGATAGATATTAAAATTCTAAAATAGCGATAACAGAACGCGTTCGAACATGTTTTTAAAAATCACCATGACAACGAATTTTTATCGCAATAACAATAGCATGTTTGTCTTTATAATTTGAACCTGATGATGATCTTAGAAAAGGTCGAAAGTACTTGGGTTATAAAAAAAAAACTTCCTTGATGAATTTCATCTTAAGAAATTGACAACTGGAAAGAATCAGTATAAAAATATATGTCTATATTATTCCACGAAACCTGTTTAAATATAAATATATATACCTGGTGTAACAGCAAAATTGTAAAAATCGTGTCAGTAATTGTCACAAAATGTTTAATATCTAAAACAATCACTAAACTAACCGGGGTTCTTTTTCCAGGTTTAAGACCAGACGTTTAGCCTTCTTGACACCATTTGTCGTAAAATCCCTTTGAGTTTATTCAGCTAGAAAGAGAACATGTTAAAATTGTTTTGTGTCAGCCCCACTGTCTTCCCAAATGAGCAATGGTGATAGAAAAAAAAGATCATTCAGGCCTTCAGTAATGTTACCAACATTCATACTCTGGCCTCCATCTTCAAAGTTCATTCAAGAACCATCAAGAGAATAGGAATATTTTTTTAAAAGTGGGAACATTAGAGAAGAAAGCTGGATCAGGAGATCACAACAGGAAGAGGGATCATCATTTCAACTTAGAACAAAAGAGATCAATTAGAAACGGTCCAACACAACCCATAAGGCGCTTGGCATGTGAGGGAAGAGTTTCAGTCCAAAGATCAGTGAAAAAAAGACTTGAAAATGAAATCGCACGTGAAACGTGTGAGGCACCTTGTTACTCCAGAACAGAAAGTTAGAAGATTAGAGAGGGCGAAGATAATTTTGAATCTATCCGTTTCTTTTACTTGATTCAATACCGCGTAATGAAAGATGTCTTGAACGGCCACTCTTCTAGATCTTTTTGCATTGATGCGGGCGTCTCCCAGGATTTTATTCTTGAACCCACAGTGTTCCTCATTTTCATCAAAGACCTTCTGGATGTCATTAGTTCCCGATTCGGTGTCTATGCTGATTACATCTGTCTTAATGGTAAGTCTGGTGGATTCAATAACATCGAATTGTTAACTGATCTTGCAAATAACCATCAATCTATTTTTTTAAATAGCTTGTTAATTTTAATGCCTCTAAAATTGCTTGGGTGTAATGGTTAACGAGCTTGTGTCACTAGATCAATTATAATTGAATTATGAATTCGATTCTGACTGGGTGCTCCACACTTTCAGGCCTTGTACCACATCTAAGCTGCGCTTAGAAAATCTTTTAAGGGAATTTCAACATAGTGTAGTGTTTAGCAAGCTTGTCTCGCTAGAACAATTACGACTGAGTAGTGAGTTCGATCTTCACTGGGTGCTCCATACTTTCGGCCTTGTGCCACATCTAAACTACGCTTAGAAAATCACCAAGGCCACTTCGACGTGGTGTAATGGTTCGCAAGCATGTTTCGCTCGAGTAATTACGACTGAATAGTGAGTTTGTGGTGTGCTGCTCAGATTTGTTTTAAAATTGTTAATGAGGTTGTTAGTGAGGCTGCGTTTTCAGTGAGAGCACATACATTTAAATTTGCAAAAACAGAAGGCAAGAAGAACAAGAGATCAAATTGCATTCAACAATAAAATATATATTGAAAATCAACGAGTACAGCAATTGTGTTTATGTATTAATATTTAGGGAGGGAAAAGTAGCTTCCCTTGTACTGATATCTGATACAAGATAGGAATAATGTACTTAAGAATTTTCTTGTTGAAATGTTCAGAGTTCAGTGAACAAATAAGATTTGAATTCAAGAAAGAAAAGTTTATACAAAAAGGATAATAGAATTTGATTTTTGACTTGGCTTGTGACAGACAGTTTACAGTGTCGTGTAATGGTAGTTCTGTGTCTGTGTGTGCGTGAGTAGAAGAATGTAGATACGTGTGCGTTGCTGAGTTCTGCTGATTTATTGTTCTACTACTTTATTTCTGGAGTACGAACTGTTTAAATACTTTTTGGGTAGGCTCCAGAGAGAAGCGGGAAAAATATCGAAAGGAATATCTAAAATACACGATTGGATAAAAATTGGCCAATCACTGATTTTTTTTACAAAACCAAGTTAGGCAGAAAATTTTGTGTGGATACTGCGATAGGTAAATTGTCCTGTTGTAAACAGTACTTATTTTCTAACCAATTATAACTGAGTATTTTGTGGGCGTGGTAAATCGGAGTAGTCACTACAAGTTCGATCCTCACTGGGTGCTTCATAATTTGGGTCTTGCGCCACATCTAAGCTTCCCTTAGAAAACCACCTAAATACTCTTTATTAAATTCATTATCGTAATCATCTTGAAGAATTCTTTTTATTAATCGTTAACTTTTGTCTTAATTTTTGTTCATTTGTTTTTTCGCTCTCCTTAATAAAGTTCTTCTTTATATCACATTCTTTCACATTTGTTGCCTTGTTTGTGGCGAAATGACTATAAAAAAAAAGAAGAGTAAAAACACATTTGTATGAGTTTTCGGGTGATTTACTTATGCATTGACTAATTTAAGGGAGATAACTGTTGGTGACTTGGATTTATCCGAGATTCAGCGTAGTTGGAAACGTTATAGAGAAAATTGCGTCTGGCAGAGGATAGAAAAAAATGTTTATAGTTACGTTGTTCTGGAATTGTCATCAATGGTCGACTGATTAAAAAAAGAGAAAATAGAGAAAATATCATTCGGCTATTAACAGGAAATCAAAGGTAAAAAAATATTTTTTTTTACTGACTCCGCGTTACTTTAGTTGCAGCTTATTCAGGTTTTAACACTAAGAATAAAAAGCAAACATTTGATGAAAAAAAACTATAGCCCAAAATTGAAATCTTCAAATACTTGATCAATTTTACAAATGCAGTGTGAGTGACTGTTTCTAGAAATCATCAAAACCTTGGTTTGGCTTTGGTTCGGTTTGATTTTGGTTTGGTTTGGTTTGGTTTGGTTTTATCAACCTCAATGGGTTATTTAATGCCAAGAAAATTTTTATTATTGGTAATTTTTTTTTTTTTTTCGCAAATCTATTTCTAGTACAGTGTAACCCGGATATAAGAGAGTTGTCGGGACCTGAGAAGATGTATCTTATATCCGGGTTTCTCTTATATCCGGGTTTGGTCTATTTTGTTTACATTAACACAGGCTCTAATTTGGGACCAGAGAAAAGCTCTCTTATATCCGGGTTTCTCTTATATCCGGGTCTCTTAGATCCGGGTTGCACTGTAATATTTTTTCCTTCAAAAAATATATTTTTGGTGATATTTTTTCTACAAAAATTAAAAACCTATTGGTAATATCGTAATATTCTTTCTTCAAATATGTATCTCTGATAATATTTTTTTCAAAAAATGTATAGCTGGTAATTTTTTTTTTTTTAAACGTATGGCTAGTAATTTTTTTTTTTCCAAAAATGTATTGCTGGTAAATTTTTTTTTTTCCAAAAATGTATTGCTGGCAATAATTTTTTTCTTCAAAAATTTATGGCTGGTAATAATTTTTTACAAAGTATTTCTGATATTAAAACCTATTTTTACACTTTCATAGTGTTTTGACCCTAGTTTGGGGGTTAACCATTAGCCCATAGCTGGGACCCTAACAGGTGCTACCACCCCGGGTCAGGGTGGACCTGGGAACAACAGCAATTAAGATGTGGTTCCACGCTCTTCAAAACCTTGCTGGAGGACGTAGTTTATCGTCATACCCAGGACGGCCAAAAACTTGGTTTGATGGTAAATAATTAACTCGAAAATTAATGTGGCTTCGTGGTGATTTTAATACGAAGCAATAAGAAAAAATCCCTCTAAAAATACTAAAACATACGATGCTCTACTCTGGGAATTTAACGATGAAAATAAGTTATTTCCTCTAATATCTCGTTTCTACCTTCTTCTTTGAAGTAATTCCGATAGACATGAAAATAACGATCTCATTAAGCCTACTACTCACAAAGAGTAGCGGCAAACGTCACTACTACATTCAGTTTGATAACACAAATTCACTGAACTTTGATATGAAGAGAAGATTCTTAATATAAAGAATTTATAAAATGTGGCGAAGGTTCATGCGCCGAACTAACATTTTGAAATATCTTAAACTGGTTTTGAAATTTTCATTTTTTTAATCAGCAAAAATGTTATCATTTTTGCTGATTGTCAGCATTTCATTTTGACAATCAGAAATTTTTTTATCATTTTTGCTGATTGTCAGCATTTCATTTTTTAATCAGCAAACTTTTATCATTTTTGCTGATGGTTAGCATTTCATTTTTTATCAGCAAAAATGTTATCATTTTTGCTGATTAAAAAATTAAAATGCTAACAATTTCAAAACCAGTTTAAATTATTTTTGACTTCCTGTTAAAAATGGTTATGTTCTTAAAATATCTTAAAATATTTACCATTATCTTGAGTGCTGCTGTAATTGGTGACGAGTTATTTTTATTTTTTAATTTAATTTTACTTTTTATTTTATTGATTTCTTTTGGGCTGAAGGGAAGGCTATTTTAACTGTCGTAAATCAGAATCAGTTTTCAATTAGCACAAAGTAAAAGAAAAACGAATGGGTTAACGAAATTAATACCGTTTCTGAGAAAATCATGTGCACACACACACACACAAACACGCGCACATGCACACACAAGCACATTTTTTAAAAGGCCTTTAGTACCCTTTTTATCTCCAATTTCACTTCAGTGGTTTCTGTTTAAAACCAGGAAGTTTCATTTAATAATGTTTTCAATTGGGATTTGTCAAAAGAGAAATTATAAATTGCTTTGTTGACTTAGAAGGAATTTAATTCTATGCTGAAGTTGCTCTGATCTGTGGTAACAACAAATTGTCTGTCCATTAAACAATTTTTAGTACTGCATATTCTTATAATCGTTCTGTTTAATTATTATTGTTGCTAATGAGATTGTATTGAATTCTAAAATAATAAATCAATTCACCCATTCCCTTCAACTTTGGAGGAAAAAGAAGGAAAGAAATTTGCGAGCCTATGCGAAATTCCTTCGGATATAAAATGAATGAAAAATTAAATTAAAGAAGAATGTCTGAAGTCATGTGAAAGGTTTCGTTTCAGTTCCTTGCGACCAGCGTTGAGTACTCACCAGTGTAAAATTACTCACCAATTATATTATTGGCATCAAACCAGTACGAAACACTTCAAAGAATTTTCCTTCAACAATCCAAGAAAGCTAATTATTTCAAACTATCTTTCTTCGTCTACTTTTAAACGTATACAAACCATATATCCTTTCGGTGAGCAACGAATTCTCTTAAACATTTTTTTAATATTATTTTGTACTAGCAGCATGGCCCGGCGTTGCCCGTGCTTGATTCAAAAATCGTACGACTCCTACAGCAATCGCTATCACTTGACTTAAAATATTTTTGCCTTTCCTTGCCTTTAAAGGAGTGCCCTTTGCCGTGCTGATATTGCTACATGCCTTACTTCTTGCCTATCTCACACTGCAAATTTTTTCGAAGCTCTATACTAAACATTCAATCTTTTACGAAAAAAGAACTAAACAAAATGAAGACAAAACGATCAGCTTTAAAAAAGGACTCGTAACTGGAAAAACCGAATGAAAAAAGAATGTTAACTTTTTAACACCCAACGGAATCAGAACCAACGTTGAGTTTAAGCAAGCGAATGAGCCAATTGGAGTAAAGTGACATGCAGATTTAAATTTTTCCCACTTGTGACGAATGCAGCTAGTTAACATTCGTGTCAGTCAGCTGTTGGCTCTCACGCTGGCCAATAGAATCTTCCCGCCTATTCGTGGCAACCAGCTATAGGCTCTCACTCTGTCCAGTAGAAAATGGCCGCAAACTACATGAAAACTGCCGTAGAAGCATGAAAAATCGATTATTTCCACTATCAATGGGAGTTGGGAAATGCAAAGTCGGTCTTGGCCTCCCGCCAATTTGGAGCATGTGCATGTAAATTTTGGTGCAAATCCGTCAAAAATTGCGGCCGTGCATTCGTTACACACACACACACACACACACACACACACACACACACACACACACACATCCTGCCTTTTATAGATAGAGATCAGATCATTTAATCTGTTGTATGAACATTTCCTCTTCATAACAATACATTGAAACTACGGACTTTAAGAATACTGATTGATCTTTCCTGAGACGAGCTACTGATACTACTTCAAGCGTGTAAATTCGTGAATAAATTCTTTATCTTGCTTTGTTAAAATTACTCATGTGTTTTACTTGTCATTATCATCCTTCATGAATCTTCTTGGCATGGGTAAATCAATTGTTCCTTTAAACCACCAAGCTCTACACCACTGTAAGATCTACGGGAAGAACGAATCTTCTATCCGTCACATAATGTTTCTTACAATATCGTATATAATCGTGTATAAGTCTACTTCATGTATAGTGCGCCACCCGAATTCTTTTGGAAAAAACCTGATTTATTTCATATAGCTCGTGTATAATGCGACCCTCACCATCTGAGCAATACTTGTAGGCCTACCGTAGTCAAATATTGCAATACTAGGCATCATCCTGGACATATTTTATGGAAAATTATTTGTCTTCATTCTTTTTTGTACAAAGCTACCCCAAAATAGTGAGAAAGAACACTTACCGTAAAATATGTGGTACGAAGATTTAGTTACCGTCAAAATATTTTAAGAATATTTAACAGAGAATTATAAGATAAACTAATTATAAGAAAAAATAATTATTAGATAAAATAATTATAAGAAAAATAATATCAGTAAATGCAAAGAATATAATAAATAAATAAAAATATAGATAAACAGAAAGACGGAATAAGGAACACAATTGAAACATTTATGGTTATAGAAGCGTTCCACACCAAAAGGGTTGTCGTTGGAAAAGCAAAATATCTCAACGATGTAAACACGTGCGAACGAAGATGAATGCAAGTTGGAGAAAAGGAAAAAAGAATATTGTTAATTTTTCATTTATGTAACAAGATATTTGCAGATTTTAAGCGGCACACACAATGAATGACGTTCTGCTGTTCATGTAGTAACAAAAAGAAAGAACATCGGCTACGGGAGGCAGACCAAAAGGGTTTACCTGTACCGTTAAGGTTAGCCAAAGGTAAGATAAGAATGGAGGTCTATCGGGGAGGTTATGGTCACCGAAAATTAATAAATTTTAAACTCTTAAAAAAAATTACCTGTTTATGGCGCGAGCGCCTATTTTTTACGTAAAAACCTGATCATAAAACATACACTATACTCAAGTATACACTGTGTATTGTTTTCCTAGCTATGGTTAAATAGCAACAGGGCCAACACGTACTACCTCCGAAACCCCTCAAAAAGGGGGATCGATTGAGAGCCTCGGGCTGTGCTTTGTGACTTTAGCTATCTTATCAACATTTGCTTTTTTCTACTTACATTTATATAGGTTACAAATTAAACTAAGCACGGAATATTAAAGGATGAAAAGTTTTCACGGATTTTGACGTCAAACTGGGGTTTTTTTACCCTTCAAATCCGTCAATTTATTTTGCTTATACTAAGTCTCGAAAAACACTACATAAAACTCACTATTTTTTTATCCATAATGTTGAACGTGTTAAATTATTTTTAATTATTCTTAATTTAAGAAGGACTGATTTATTACGACTAATTTGTATTTTTTTACATTGTTTTTATTTTCATTTTTTACACTAGGACGCAGGGGGTTACTGAGTGCTAGAGAATATGAGAAAAATTACTAATAAGGGGAGAGGACAATAAAAGAATAAGAATTAAGAAGATATGAGATAACGATTGCATTTAAATTTTTGAAGATCAAAGTTGACTGGAAGCAAGAAACCGGAAGAGGGTTCCACAATCGAGGAGTGCGATAGAAGAAACTCTTAGTATAGAACTTGCGGTTACATCTAACCATTTCAACTGTAAAATGATGGAACCTTGCCGCCAATTTAGTACATTCATTAAATCTTCCTTGTCCCCAAACATCACTGATATTTTTAAACGATTTTATTAAACTGTAGTCGAATTTGTCAAAACAAATTTTGTGAAAATTCTTTGTTATCTTCTCTACAGAGATCCGGAAATTTGACAAAAATGCATTTTATATTTAAAATGGATTCAATAGAAAGAAAGAAAATAAAATGTTTTAAAATGACGCATAATTTTGCACACATTGCGTGAGCTTTTATTCTTAAGAAATGGCGGTGTGTGGGTAGAAACAAAACTTGCATTAAATTTTGATCAAGTGATTTTTACTTGTTTCATTCCCCTCTATTGCACTTCTTGTTTCTTCCCTTGTCCCTCCCTTGTCTCTCCTCCCCTTCTCCCTACATTTATAACATCTTCCCGTCTCCTTTCAATCTAACCCCGCCATTATCATTTTACTAGTTTTTTTTTCTCTCGATATATCATTATTCTCACGTTCTTACTCTCTCCTGTCTATACTCACTCTTCCCTATACCTAATACCATTTGTATTTGTTTAAATGATTCGTATATTTGTAAAGTTCTGTCTATATTTTTCCTTTTTATTTTAAAGTATTTCTCAGTCCATCTCTCTTCTGATTTTGATAAACGCCGAGAGAAATTAAAACAGAGAAAAAAGGGAATAATAATGCTTAAGGATTAGAAAATGTAAAAAAAAAAAGAAAAGGTCGGTTGACAAAAGAAAAAGAGAAACTAATAAACAAACCTCTCGAAATCTATTAAACGGATGGGTGGGTGGGGGGTTGGATTGAAGATTGGGGTCGGGTAGGAGCGTAACCACTCCTTTAGCTCCCTCCTCTATTTCTTTAGCAATTTATCTCTGTCTCTGACAGTCTGTCTCACTTTCTCTCTATCGTACACATTTCTGCCCTCCTCTCATTCCCCTTTTCTCTTTCGATCTGACTGTCTGTCTGTGTGTCTCTCACTCACTCACTCACTCACTCTCTCTCTCTCTCTCTCTCTCTCTCTCTCTCTCTCTCTCTCTCTCTCTATATATATATATATATATATATATATATATATATATATATTTACCTTCATGAGATCGCTAAAAACAGAGCATAGCATGATGAAAAAGACGCCAGACTTGATGAAAACAAAATTTATCGTCTAAATGTTTATATTATTAAGAGGAAAGATCAAAGAATTTTTTAATTATTTTTTTTTAATTTTTCGTTCTTTTTAGAACATTCTAAATTTTGATTTAAAAAAAAGCTTGTTTCTCTTTGCATCACCCGAACTAGTAAAATAACAAAGTTTTAGCGCGTTTTTTTTTTCTGTATAACAGACATTAATTTGGAAAATCTTGCAAAAATAAAAATAATTGTTGGATTTTAATGAAACTTTCAGAAAGTATTCACAAATGATGGAACTTATTATAAATGTTTTCCTTTTTTAAAGTCATGGCAAAATTTCTTTTTTATATTTATTACCGCCTCCGCCCCCCTAACTAATTGTACGAAAACTCTATAATTTCAATTTTGGAAAGATTAGTGATTATAGTTAAAAGCACAAGGCTTTGAGGAAACCAAAGCATGTTTTTTTTGTTTTTTGTTTATGTTTTTTTTTGTTTTTTTTTTAGTTGGACCACCTCTACCTGAAAATCATCTCTGAATTGTAACATACAAAACTCAATAAAACAAAAATATTATTTAATTTCAAAAGCTTTTAATTGCTTTTATTTATTTTAATGAACATGGACAATATTGTCTGAAAGCAAAAAGATATTTCGATGAAAAATGAATTTATAAAACAATTATTTTTTATTTCTGAAATATTTTATTATTTTTACATTAAATTCTTCTAAAATTAGGGAAAAGTTTGTAAAATTTAAAGAATGTTAGATATATATTTACAGATTATAATTTCCAAAGCTTCTTACAAACTAACGAACACCAGTATATAAAAAAATTAATTTGTGTCAATAATACGACTGCAAATCAAATCTACGAAAGACCGGAAGTATCATGCTTGCAATAAAAAAAACGTCATGTGGATTGAGTTTCTGTCTAGTATTTAACGTAAATACTGAATTTTAATACAATTATTTGTTATTTCTTTAATTATAATAGATTTTACATTTAAGTTGTTATAAAATTAATTAAAAGCTGCATTCAGTTTCGTAAATGTCCTTTTGAGATAGATTTATTTTTGCGAAACACGTGTGGAGAAGTTAATTTGATTTTTCAATTTCAACTGGAAAGGGTACCTACAAGTATCAGTATCATCTTATGAAATTTAAATTTGTATTTTATGTACACTTCTGATAAAATTTCATAAAAAACATAGCTATAAATTAATTAGATATCTTATGAAATTTAATCTCACTCTCAACAGTCTTATTTTAATTTCTTTATAATATTTTTTCCATAACGCATCGTAAGCGTAAAGGTGAAAGTTTTGTCAAGTTTGGCGTCTTTTCCATCATGCTATACTCTTTTTAGCGAACTCACGAAAGTACTTATATAAATATATATATATATATATATATATATATATATATATATATATATATATATATATATATATATATATATATGTATATATAAATAAAAAGAAAGAACAGTAAGATATAAAATCCGGTGTTCTTATAGATATTTTTATTTTTACACAATAGACTCCAAAATTTGCTTGACAAGGAAATGGAACTAATGTCTTTAATAACAAAATTAAATTCGAAGGCTTTAGCTTCCATTTTTGAAACATGGTTATCACTGTGTAGCGAAAAAAAACATATTTTAAATCAATTAATTTATAATATATATAAATATATATATATATATATATATATATATGATATATATATATGATATATATATATATATATAAGAGAGAGAGAGAGAGACAGAGAGAGAGACAGAGAGAGTGTGTGTGTGTGTGTGTGTGTGTGTGTGTGTGTGTGTGTGTGTGTGCTGAAAAATTCTCAGCCCCATCCACTTTCCAACATCAGCATTTCTATAGTCAAGCAAGTGTGGAGGGCCTTTTCCTCATACACACACACATACATATACATATATATATATACATATATATATATATATATATATAGAGAGAGAGAGAGAGAGATTATAAAATTATAGTATTATGGTATGCTATATGCTATATGTATGGATTAAAATACTCAATATCAGATAATTGTTAGAGTACTACAATAGGCCTACCCATAATGCATCACTGGCCAATGGCCAGCATATATAAATAGTTGTGCTAAAACAATGCACATGACCTGGCGATTCCATGGGTCTACAAATACCTCAAATAAATACAACCACACGAATTTCACTATATTCTGTATCGCTTACTTTAAAAAGCTAGTAACACTTTTCTTTATTTAGTTCGAAAAGGTTTCACCAATGCAATTCAGAAAATAATTTTCCCAAAAATATGAACTTAAATGAATAAAATCTGAAAAAATTATATTAAAAAATAAAAATGAACAAACAGACATGAGGACAGACAGACAGACCTGAAGAGGGAAATTATTATCCGAAGAGTTTCGTATTTGTTAATGTCTAAATAGCAGAACAGCGGTAGATTACACCTTATAAATAAAATGTGGTTCAATATTTACAAAGACTGTCCTTTAAGGTAGCATCTTCGAATTTCGTCCAGATTTTAAAAGATGGAAATGAATTACGATTTTCGCTTTGAAAAAATGTGTCTCTTTGCTGAATTTCATCATTTCTTGGCTGTAAAGCTGAAGCCTGCAACTCGAAACATACATACATATGCATATATTTCTTATTAGACTACAGGGAACGTTTAATTGCAAATAAGAGGAAGTATTGTGACCATTAAGACGACGACATTGTTGAAAATAGTAAGAATACCGTGGAAGGTGCTGGAGTATTGAGTGAACTTGTTGTCACTTGATCTATGTGAATGTTCAGAAGGTGAATAAATAAAGAAAGAAGGTTTAAATTGAAAAACAATCATATAATCGATGAACTGCAAGTTGATTTATCAATGATTATATTTACTTCTTTAAAAAGTCACCTTTGGTTTTAAGTCTATAGAATTACTATTTCGGAGAGATCAAAAGAAATGAAGATAGTCTCGATAGAAATATCACAGAAAAAGATTGGATTGAATCTTTTTAATCGGCGATATATAAGAAATTATAATTGGTTAATCAAATACACTAATTAAACACATCTCGAAAATTGACGAATAAATCCTCTGACCTCGACTTCGGCGATATTTAAAAGAGATATAAGCGCACCTGCAGGCGTATTTTGTATATTCTTCGCAATTTGTTTAAGATTCGTAAAATTGTATCTCGTATTTTATAAGACACCATTTTATAGGCGCCGTCAAAAATGAGAAATGTGCCATATATAAATATATATCCTCACATATATATATACACACACATACACACACATACATATATATTCACCAACACACACAGACACAGACACTTACACACACACACACAGACACACACTTACACACACACACACATATATATCTATATATATATATATATATATATATATATATATATATATATAATATTTTTTTAAAAAAATATGATTCCATCGCTACATAAGAGTTCTCATGTTTCAAAAACGAGAGCCGAAACCCTAAATTCAATAATTATAATGAGGGTTTCGGGTCTCGTTTTTGAAACATGAGAACTCTTATGTAGCGATGGAATCATTTTTTTTTTTTTAAATATTATAATATAAGCTCTACTTCTGTATGGAGCACTGTTATTTTAAAAATAAAAACAAAAATACTAAAGAACTCTGGATTATTTACCTAACGTGTTCTTTCCTATTTTTCTGCATACCTGCACACACACACATACACACACATTATATATATATATATATATATATATATATATATATATATATATATATATATATATATATATATATATATGATATAACGATATATAATTTTGTGTAATTTTATATATCAACAAACAGTATGTAGTTAGAAAAATATGAAAAACTGGAAAGGTATTTTTGTGATGCGTTTCATCTGCCGACTGGGATTTGATGACGTAAGCATGTGTAGACGCGGCAATTTCATCAAAGACCAGTCAGATGAGATCCTAATGGGTGAAACGCGTCTCAAAAGAAAAACTTTCCAGTTTGTCATATATATATATACATATATATATATATATATATATATATATATATATATATATATACTTTCCAGTTTGTCATATATATATATATATATATATATATATATATATATATATATATATATATATATATATATATACATATATACTTTCCAGTTTGTCATATATATATATATATATATATATATATATATATGACAAACTGGAAAGTATATATATATATATATATATATATATATATATATATATATATACATATATATATATATATATATATATATATATATATATATATATACTGGAAAGTATATATATATATATATATATATATATATATATATATATATACATATATATATATATATACTTTCCAGTTTGTCATATATATATATATATATATATATATATATATATATATATATATATATATATATATATATATATATATATATATATATATATGAAGAATGATGTTATTTAAACTATGCTCGATAGGTGTAAGAGTGTTCAATATCGGAGTGTATAAAGGCAGCAAGAATTGATTTCAAGAACTCATGGATTTGGGTTTTATTTTCGAATACCTTTACTAAGCAAATATAAGCTACCTTAAAATGAAAACAGAAAATATACACCCGCCACGGTGGAGCAACGTATTAAGAAATCAGAGAGCCGAGTTCGAATTCCAGTCGAGTTCATTACATTCACTTCCATAGGAAAGGCATAAATCCAACTTTTCCCTCCAGCTATGGGTAAATAGCACAACAACCTGAGTTCTATAGCCTTGGGTGGCAACCGGTCTAGGAGAAGGAAAACTCTGAAATTAAAATCAGCCTGAAGAGGTTTGAGCTCCGTCTGGCTATCTTACCCAAGACACAGCACTTCTTGCCCAAGACACACCACTTCTTGTCCAAGACACGCTACTTCTACTGCAACTGCAGTACATGCGATTCCCCTACGATTCTAAGCAGTTACGGGTCTCGTGTTACTGTGGGCGTGTGACCAACGTTTATAACTTTTGCTTTCAGACCATGAGACCTAGGTTCGAATCTCATCATCACGATTTATCAGGAACAAGACTTTTTCATGCTATTGGCCTGAGAACTGGGGTGAACCCAACGTGCGTTACCGTTGGAAAGTGCTTGAAAATCATACCTGAAAACTTTGTGGGTGAAATTGTGTACAGGGAATTGTATTCGATGGTTGTGCTAGCACGAAGTTACAAGTCAGCGTGACCGAGGGTTTGAATGTACTGACCTTGTTGAAACTAGATCACGCCAGATGATGCGCTCTCTTCCAGATACGCTCAGTATAGTTGCAGTGTAAACATAAGTGTTCCTGAACAGGCGTCTGCAACAGGGATTGCTTAGCCGTCATGCAGACAGGTGTACTCGGAAAAGAGCGACCCAGCCAATATATATATATATATATATATATATATATATATATATATATATATATATATATATATATATATATATGTATTTACTTTTGTTTGCAAAGCCGGCTCTGAGTTATTTAATTCAGAAAGCATACGTGCACACCATTTCTGGGTCAGGAAGCCTCCCACGAAAATGGTGGGCACATGCAAAGGATATATTTATAGAAATATTTGTACGCTCGATAATTGTACTTACTTTACGAAAATATTTATCATTCTTGTGATTGTACGAGTGGGTGTATTCGGCTCCACCCTCCTCCAAAAATAGACGTTTTAATATTTAGTAATTAAAACACTGGTTTTCAGGAGTGATTGGGAGTCCATCATCCCCCCGTTGCATTTTTGACTAAAGAAAAATATGTTCTTATATATATATATATATATATATATATATATATATATTTTCATTAAAAACGACTGACAAGGTGCTTTTATTTAGTTTTTTATATAATTTCTCGTGCGATCTAATAAAGTTTTTCTTTTCAGAGGATAAATTATATAAAAATTGTCCGAATGTTCTTTTCCGAGCGCTTTCGGCTATACATTTAGCCATTATCAAGGATTATATTTCAACTGTTAGAACTAGAAATAGTTTGTTATGTGTATGTTTTATAAAGTGATTCATTTTTTTGTTTCAAAACACGGTCAAGATATTATGTCCATGTTCAAAGTTAATATTATTAAGTGTTGGTTTGTTTATTTTTATAAGTAAGGCTTCCATTATTTTTAGCCTTTTTTTGCAAGTGGATGATGCTATTATATTAGTGTTGTCGACAAGTATATTCCGAATAGTGTCCGGTAGGTCTCCATGAATATTTAAATGAGATCTAATTGTGCTATTGTCAGAAAGGTGTAGGGTTAATCTGCGTGTTAAACGATTTGTAGTGTGGCCTATATAATTATTTACGAAAGTTGATTCTTGAGGAATACAATTCCTTAATGGAATGTAATTGAAAGAAGGATTGCTGCCTAAATACACAATATATATATATATATATATATATATATATATATATATATATATATATATATATATATATATATATACACACACACAGAAGTTGATTGAAAAGTAACTCCCTATTTTAAAATACTTATAATTTATTTATTCATTTTTACAAGATGGCTATGAAAGGAAAGCGTTTATCATGGTTATATTTAAAATTCGCTATGGGCACCAGATTTCGCTAACAACTTCTCGAGCCGCCCAGAAATCGCGTCAAATGGGCTGGTTTCACCAGGAACTCTTGTGTTATGGAAGATATAACTTCTTGTATTCGCCCTTATCCCTGCCGTGAGCCGACGGCTTAGTGGTAGAATTTCCGACTGACGCCAATTCAGTCGGGTTTTGATCCTAGCAAGAGGCAACCGGACGTCTAGCCACATTGAAGAGCTGTGATACAGCGAAACAGTCTGTCTGGGGATTATATATATATATATATATATATATATATATAATCCCCAGAGCTCACCTGACCCTGACGATCTGCCTAAGTGAAGCCTTGGTAGGTTTGTCTGGCTCATTAAGTTTTGACTATATATATATATATATATATATATATATATATATAGTCAAAACCTAATGAGCCAGACAAACCTACCAATATTGACTATATATATATATATATATATAGTCAAAACCTAATGAGCCAGAAAAACCTACCAAGGTTTCACTTAAGCAGATCGTCATGGTCAGCTGAGCTCTTTAGTTAGTTAGTTGTTTACTCGTATCGTGGTTTTTTCTTTGGGCCTTGAACCTGTATCTGTGCTATTATTTTCGACAGACTTTCATGTTCCTGGCTCTTTCTTTTTTAAAACCTTTTTTTCCTTCGAGATTGATTTGGCTATTGTTAAATCAAGAATTGGAAGGTTTTTCGACACGTGTATAGTCACCTATATATATATATATATATATATATATATATATATATATATATATATTTGGGGCAGCATCCTTTCTTTTACACATGTTTCGTTGAAGATAGAGGAAAATTTAATTAATTTTCTGTTTAGTTTGTTCAACATTCTTACATTTTTCCCTTTGATAGCAGTAAGGGAATGCAAGAATTGTCCATTGGCCCAAGAGCTTTCGGCCACTTCTTTAGCTGTTTTCAAGGTGTGTGTGGGGGGGGGGTTAGGTTTTAATTTTTCTTCATGTTTCCCTATTTAAGAGTAAGATGTCTTTTTGCAATGTCTTTGAAGACTAGCCGGAGCGTTTATTCCGAGCTTCGCGTGTTGATCGAAGATGGAATTCGTGCGAACGTCTTTCTATCCCTTTTTAAAGTTCGCGCATTAATTTCTTGGTCGCCGTAGAAAATTGATTAAGAAAAATACCAAATTTCTCTTTCAATTAGTTTTTATTTTCCCAAGTACTTTCACTCTTATATGAAATCATTTTCATGGGTTAAGTTGTCTGTGAGTATGTATACGTGTTTCTGTAAATTCAAAACATTTTAACTGTTCGTTTTTACTGCTTATGCAGCGTTCTAGTTTTCAAGGTTCAAAGTTCACGTGGAGGGGGGTCCAGTATAAGGAAAGTAACTTTTCCATTTTTGCTCATACATAAAAGAAATTAATCCGTGAACTTAAAAGGATCATAACGAAAACTAAAGGATATGTCTAAATTATTTAACCAAACTAGTTTGAATGAAAATATACTGCCTAAATATACACAATATATCCATGGTCATACATATATATATATATATATGTATATATATATATATATATATATATATATATATATATGTGTGTGTGTGTGTATATATATATATATATATATATGTATATATATATATATATATACACGTACACGTTGTCAGTTTGTATTATGAAGTTCAATGTTTTGAAAATAAAATTTACAGAAACTATTACTAAAATATTGTAGCTATATTTATATAAATAGCGTATCATATTAATGTCAATTAATAATATCTATCGTTATTAAAATTATTGATAATAACATGTTTGCTGGGAGTGTTAGTTTCTATGATGCAAAAAAAAATTCATCCATGCATTGAATATTGCTGCCACATATAATCTGGGGCTCCTGCTATATATATCGAGATTTTTGACAAAATTACGAAAAAAGATGGGTCAGTGATGTTATCGGCCCTGACCTGACACCTCGACTTCAGTCACTTTCCCACGGCCGTGACATCGTTTCCCTCTGTCTTTTCTAGAAATATTCACATGGCGATTGATGTAATGAGCTTTCCTCCTTGGTACTTTAACCGTAAATTGTCAACTCAGTCTAATCGCTTTAATGTAACTGTAAGTAAATTTTTCAAAACAATAATAATAAAAATAATAACAATAATAATAATAATAACAATAATAATAATAACAACAATAATAATAATAACAATAATAATAATAATAAAAACAATAATAATAATAGGATAAATAACAACAATAATAATAACGATAATGATAATAATAGCAACAATAATAATAATAACAATAATAATAATAACAATAATAATAACAATAGCAATAATAATAATAATAACGATAATAATAAAAACAACAACAACAATAATAATAATAACAACAATAATAATAATGAGAAGAACAATAATAATAAAAATAATAACAATAATAATAATAACAATAATAGTAATAACAATAATAATAACAACAATAATAGTAATAACAATAATAATAATAATAGTAAAAACAATAATAATAATAAGATGAATAACAACAACAATAATAACGATAATGATAATAATAGCAACAATAATAATAATAACAATAATAATAACAATAGCAATAGCAATAATAATAATAACAATAATAATAACAATAATAACAATAATAATAATAATAATAATAATAATAATAATAATAACAATAATAATAATAACAATAATAATAATAATAATAAATGGCAGTAACCCGAAAATGCAGGATCTGCGGAAAATATGATGAAAAAAAATGAATATACCCCCATACATAACAATGTAGCGACATATGTGCATTGGAAAATATGCAAGAATCACAAAATCGAAACGACTGAGAGATGCTATGACCACCAACCAGACATAATTACCCAAAATAACGATGTAACTATCCTCTGGGACATGCCAATTCAAACTGACAGGGAAATAAAAGCCAGCAGACCTGATATGATCATAAATGACAAGAAAGTCAGAAAGTGAATGCGTATTGACATAGCAATACGATCTGAGAGAAACACCTCCATAAGAATTATCGAGAAATTGTCCAAATACAAAGATGGAGATTGAGATTAACAGGATGTGGGGGATGAAGACCGAGACTGTACGAATCGTAATCGGAGCACCGGGCCTCGTGAGAAAAGGAATGGACAATTTTACTAACAGTGTCCCAGGTAGCATCAACATACAAGTTGCCCAGAAGATTACTCTACTAGGAATATCCCATATATTAAGAAAAGTGCTATTAATTAAATGAAAATTCTCCTATAAGGCCTAAGGACCATATTTTGAACCCGACTCTACAGGATACAAAGCATAACATACAAACAAGAAAAAGAAGAAAGAGGAGGAGGAGGAGGAGGAGGAGGAGGAGGTCTGGTGCTTCTTCTACTCATCTCGAAGTTCTTGACAAAATCTAAAGAAGGATCTGCAATATAATAGATCCTGACCCGGCATCTCGACTTTAGTCATTTTCTCACCGACGTGATGTGGCTTCCCTTTGTCTTTTCTATAAATATTTTCATGGCAACTGCTCTGACGAGCATTTTCCCCTGGTACCCGTATTACGTGCTACTTGATTGGCATCTAGGTCCCACCCTGATACTGTTGGAAATGCAACCACCACTTATACTCCGACAGTTTCTTTTCTCGCACTTCCCACCTGTGGAACTCCCTTCCGTTTCCTTGCTTCCCTGATAACTAAAATCTTCAAACATTTAAATGCAAAGTCAATCGCTATTTTCTATCATCATGAACCCCGTTCAGCTTTTATCCTTTCCTTGGTCCCCCTCATACCCAGTCCTTTCTCTCACTTTCACTCTCTGTAGTAACACCCTGCGGACCAGTGACATTCTCGCCTTGCTTGCGGTGAAATGACTAAAAAGACAAAAGAAAATTGTAATTCAGATTGTAATGTATCATCGTAAAAGATCATCAAAATACAAGAGTCTTGAAATGGAGATCTCAAAAATGTGGACATCAATAATTCCAGTTGTAGTTGCAGCCCTCGGATTGATTGGCAAAGATTCCACTAGACTCATTAAATAGATTCCTGGTGGAACTACAAACAATTCTACTCGCAAGTACAGATCAGACATGAAGAAGGGCTTTATCTATGTAAAATGTATGTGATCTTAGTCTGTTTTTTTTGTTTTTTGTTTTATTTCTTTTTTTACAAAAATGATCACTGGAGAATGCCAAGAAACCATTCCTGACCTTAGGTCATTGGTTGGGCCTCGGAAGGAAATGAGTATACAACAGAAATTAAAGGAATAATAATAATAATAATAATAATAATAATAATGATGATAATAATAATGATGATAATAACAACAACAACAACAATAATAATAATAATAACAACAATAACAACAACAACAACAACAACTTGAAGGTTTATTTTGAATTGATTCTTTTAGCATTTGATAATTTCACTGTGAATAACGAAATCGAATTAAATAAAAATTCAATGTGCATATACAGGGTGTCCATAAAGTTCGTGTGCACTTTAAAAAATTTCCGGTAAATTTATAACTTTATTTGTATTTGCAATAGAAATAATTTTTAAAAAGGATTAGAAAAAAGTAAATCTATATTTTTTAAGGTTTTATTGAAATTTTATTTAAGTTTCCACATGTCCCCCATCATTAGCAATACAAAGGGTAATACGATTTTGCAGTTCACGGAAAACATTTGCCAACTGATTTACAGTAATGCCTGAAATCACATTAGTTATTTTAGCTATACTTAAAACTAGGTACATTAAACTTATAACATTTTTTACAGATTATTTCTATCGCAAATACAAATGAAGTTATAAATTTTTTAAAGTGCACACGAACTTTATGGACACCCTGTATATCTGTTTATGATTGATTGATTTAGTTTTTTACAGCTTATCAACCTTTTGCAGGTTATTTAAAGCCAGAATATATTTTTGGATTGTAAGAATTTTCAGATTGTGAGCAAATATTAACTGATACAAATCCTACTATTTAACCTATGGATGGAGGAGAGGTGGATTCGTGCCTTTCCCAAATATATTGGCGCGATCTGACAGTAGGTGGAACTCGGCTCTCCGATTTAAAATTCCTAGACGTTATCCATTACACCACCTGCACATCCAAGCTTACACAACCTAGTATTTCTAAGCAGTCACTCATTTAGGTGCTGACCCGATTCAACGTTGCTCAACTTCTGTGAGCGAACGAGCCCCGCGATTTCAAATTTACACAGGCGCACCTCATCAAAGCCCAGTCGGATGAAACTCGTTACAAAAATACAATTTCAATGTTATATTTTTCTAAATACTGTTTGTTGATATATAAAATTAGACAAAATTATATATATATATATATATATATATATATATATATATATATATATATATATATATATATATATTTGTTTTACCTTTAGCCAATTACCTTGCAGCGGAATCGTATTGCTACATTTATAAGAACCAAATAAACGTTACGAATTATTTTTAATTCAAGAGACGCGTTAATGTTATCACGTGCAGGCGACGCCATGTGATCGTATGAAGCGGGGGGAGATTTTTTATTGTAAATACCTAAAGATCAAAAATACGTTATGGAATTTTTTAAAAATTCAAGGGAAATGATTCTGTGATTATCTAATTACGTAGAAATATATTATAGACATTGAAGGATGTTTCCAGAAATATTGTTATCTATACGATTAATAAGAGGTCTATTGCTTTTAATATGTAGTGCCTCTAAAATTTTAAGGCGTCTAATGTCTGTATGTTGATCAATAATTTTAGTATTATCTATAAGGATTTTACGATGTCAGAATGCAGAAGGGAAACAGTATATGACATAAGATGTTGTTTAATAGCACTAGAATTATTTAAATGCATAGTTAATCGTCTGGAAAGTCGGGTGGTTGTAAATCCAATGTATGTATGTGAATTAGAAGAGCATTCTTCCAAAGGACATTTAAACTCATACACAACATTGGTTCTATCAACCACAGCAGCAACTGGAGAAGGGTTATTGCTCATTACCAGGTTAGAGGTTTTAAATTTACTATAATATATATTAAGTTTTAAGGCTTTGTTAGAATCAACAGGGAACACATTATGGTGTATTATAGACTTAAGGGCCTTTTCATCTACACTGTATTGTCTGTCCATTTGTCCTCTGTAAAAAAGGTTAATTGAGGATAATTTTCTGGGTGTATCTCTTGTTAGGTCTGAGAAGTATCTATCAAATTCATTATCAACTAGATAGTTAGGAAAGCGGTTATTGATAAGGGTTTGCTTGATGTTAGTCAATTGCGTATAAAATATTTTATTAGTAGAAGAGATAAGTTTTGCTCTAGTAACTAGGTTGGAAATAATTGACCGTTTATATTTAATGGGGCATTCACTAAGATGTTTAAAAGAGGGGATGCTGCCTATGTACAGACACACACATACACACACACACGCATATATATATATATATATATATATACATAAATATATATATATGTCTGTCTGTGTGTCTGTATGTGAGTATGTGTCTGTGTGTGTGTTGGTGAATAAATATGTGTGTATATATATATTTGTGTGTTTGTATATATATATATATATATATATATATATATATATCATGCAACTGGAATTAAGATACCATTAATGAATGATCATTTTCACCCGCGAATTTTAAATTTAAAATTCACAGGTATTTTCAAACTGTTTATGGTGTCAGCTTGTTGAAGAGGAATTGTCAGCTGTGGAAGCTGAACATTGGGCGCTCTTGTGAGTCAGGTGTTTTTTATGAGGTGTTGACAGATTGATATTTGATAAAGTTAAGAAAACTGCACATAACTATAAAAACTACTTGACGAATACAATGTGAACGCCTTTTTTATATAATTTTTAACTAACTAGTAATATTAAAAAGTTAGAAAAATATTCTAAGAAATCTAATAGTTTGTTGAATTTTAGATACCTTGGCTTTATAGTCTTATTTACGAAGACGCTTGTTGAGTAAATGTTAGAAAATTACCAACAAAATTTTAAATTTGCTAAAATTATCGCTCTTATTTTCTGATAATGTCATGTATGGACACCCGTATTTATAAAAATCGAAACATTTACACACACACACACACACAAAGAAAATACTGAGGTTGCTGAATTGTAAGCGTTTCCATTTATGATTAGTAAATATAGCTTTTCTTAATTACAATATCATCTTTCCGCTATAAAATAAGGATTTTAAAAGATTTATAATTAATGAATTATTCGAATTAAAATTTTTAAAAATGAAAACAATTCTTGGACAAAGTCATTGTTCATCGAAAAATATTTTTTTCTTAAGCCAAGTCTCCATAATATATTTTATTCACAAAGACAATTAAAAGCTTTTCTAATTAAGTAATGTCTTAGTTTTATTGCATTTATTATGTTTCGATTCAGAGCAGATATTCTGTAACTGGGTGTCCCGTTTGACAGAAAACATTAACAATTTAATTTCTCCAAGGGCTTGTCCTTATAACTAATATAAACATTAAAACCAAAAAATAAAAACCAAAATATTAACCTTAAATCTTGGGTCATATTCTTAAATCCTCGTCGGATTTAGATTTTCTTCTGGATGGGGTCAAATTCGTTCAGAAATATAAAAAGTGTCAGCTGTATAGAATTTGTTTTTCTCAGATCGATGATCAAAAATGGTTTCGAGCGAATGTGGACTATCCTCTTCTAATTTGAAATCAGACGATTTCCCAAATTACAGTAGTAGGACCCTTCACCTTACTCTAATAAGAATTGGTACAACTATCACTTTCATATTCCACAACTTCATCAGTTCTCTGGCAAGGTATGCATTATTATTATTATTATTATTATTATTATTATTATTATTATTATTATTATTATTATTATTATTATTTTCTTTGATATCTTGAGTTTACACATTTCTTTCCGGGTCCCGTCCAGGGACCTAAGGTTAGAAATGGCATCATGACACTTTCCATTGCAAAAAAAAATATTACATAGATAAAGCCCTTCGTAAAGTGTGGGCTGTACTTGTCACAATAATTTTTTGTATCTCTGTCAGGCATGGACTTCCAGGGATCCCTTCAATTAGTCTACTGGAATCTTTTCCAACCAGTCCAAGGGCTCCAACTACAACAGGGATTGTTGATGTTCCCATGTGCCACATTTTTGAGATTTCTATTTCAATGTCCTTGTATTTTGACAGCTTTTCGAATATCTTCAAAGATACATTACAGTCTGCAGGGACTGCCATATCAATAAGATGGCACTTATTTTGTTTGTGGTCATTAATAACAATGTCTATATTATTATTATTATTATTGTTACTATTATTATTATTATTATTATTATTATTATTATTATTATTATTATTATTAGCAATTATAAAAGAAACCCCGATTCGTGTGTGTTGCTTTTTATTTGAATTTACTAGTTTAATAGCACCGACAAAAATGATAATTTTATATTTTAAAATTACAAAGCAATTACTAAATTCTTATTCATCTATTTGCGGTCTAAAAGAAATTTCGAAACATAAATAAAGATATGAATTATAGCCTTCGGTTTGTTTAAAATAACAGGGAAGATTATTTCTACCCGCGGTCATCAAAAATCACAAACTCTTTATGTAATGGGCTCTTAGGAGAAACGGAGAAACATGTTACAGGACCACACCCACCTCCCTCTCTCTCCCCAACTTGCTTACTTACTTACTTTCTTTCACTCTCTCTCTCTCTCTCTCTCTCTCTCTCTCTATATATATATATATATATATATATATATATATATATATATAAATCTCTCTCTCTCTCTCTCTCTCTCTATATATATATATATATATATATATATATATATATATATAAAATAATAAATATGAATGTCGGTGTGCCAGTGTGTCATTCTTATTCAACTTTACTCCTAAAGGCCCTAGCCCAACATATAGCATTTTGGAATCAGGCCGACTTCGTGAGCAAATTAAAAAACATTCCGGGCCAGATTCGGACCTGCAACTCTGAAATTTCATTTCGGCGATTGTTTTCGGCGATTTTTTTACTTGATATTTTGAGACGAATTTTTTGTACGATAAAAATTTTTATAACTTGGAAATAAATTTCAGAATAATCGAAATTAATTGTGAAATCCAACGAAAGTCAACCATGAAATAAAAATAATTGTATGGACGAAAAGTAAGGACCTACGTACATCAAACTGAGTTTAAATTAAGTGACGACAGAAGAATTATCGTTGAACTTTTAAATGGTAAGCTTAAATATTAATGCAATACTTAAATGCAGCGATCAATTTCGAGTTCTTCTGTAGTTTATTGTTGCCTATGACATCTACTCATAACAACCTATTGTAATAGAGGCCCAATTAAGAGCTCTATGCATACACACACACACACACACACATATATATATATACATGTATACATATATATATATATACATGCATACATATATATATATGTATATACACATGCATACATATATATATATATACACATGCATACATATATATAGATAGATAGATATATACATGCATACATATATATATATATATATATATACATGCATACATATATATATATATGTATATATACATGCATACATATATATATATATATATATATACATGCATATATATATATATATATATATATATATATATATATATATATATATTAGTGTATTGGATTGGGACAGAAGACCATTATTCAAACATATTAAATATAACAGACAACGAATGTCTATTATGTTTGATCATGAGCCGTTCTAAGCTTCGTATAATTGCTTTAATTTTGGACGGAAATAAAGACAAAACTGTCCAACACATGACATTGCACCTAGACATGGTTCTGTTGTTAATATTTCGTTCTCTCACGTGATATGACGTCATAGAACCGCATCATGAATTTACGACCTGCGTCTGCTATTCCGCGACCATTATCGTCGCACCGCAATCTTCTATGTCAACATAACAAAATAACTTTATTGAAATGTCCATATAACCACTCTGATGATGGCTCATGTGTGCTGAAAGGTTAGACCGAGAAACAGTATAATAAAACAAATATCCAAATGTTGTACAATTTTTGTCTTTATTTTCGCCCGAAATTAAAGCAACTAAACGAAGTTTAGAACGTCTCATGACCAAATATAACAGACATTCGTTGTCTGTTATATTTAGCAAAATATGTTCGAATATATATATATATATATATATATATATATATATATATATATATATATATATATATATATATATATATATATATATCACTTGAACTTTTATTTTTAGTAGATACCCATATTTAACTAGACGCGTCGTTTTTATTTTTAAACAGTATATTTATTATTGTCTACCGGTCTGAATACCGGTTGTGGAAAATTATGCGCATTCCGCGGTCAAGCATGAAACAAACCGTCGCCACTGGGTGTTGACCTCAGTGTCCACTTTTATATTTACATACGCTCTATCCCTGATATTCGACACTCATAAACATAGCATTCCTAAAGATGTGTTTTTATCGTCCATCTATACATATATAAAAGGCAGTTGTGTGTGTGTGTGTGCGCCTACGCGCGTGTGTGTGTGTGTCTGACACATTCCTTTTGAAAAACATGATAATAGCAAACCACCCACATTCCCTCCGTATTCCGTCGGTGCGAAGAAAGTTTCTTCCCGCTGTGGAACCGACTCCCAAGGGGATGTTTACCCGATCACTACAATCTTAACCTGTCCGAGACTAAGGTTAACTGTTATCTTCCACTCTTATCCGCACAAATTGCCTCCTAACGTAACTCTTCATCGAGTAACCCCGCTCCCGGCCTTGTAAAGGGTGAACCTTTCTATAAAAAAAAAGTTAGATCTTGGGAGCGTCCAAGATAAACAAGCGTCCGTTTGATAAAACAGTTAAGCATATGAAACAGGCTGCAAATAGGCAACTCAATAAAATTATGTCATTTTTATGTGCATTAAGAAGCTCTTTTAAAAGTATTTAAAATTGTCCTCACTTATATACATGAGAAAAGCACTATCTAAATAATAGATGCGTGTGTGTATGCATTCGCGCCTGTGTCGAGAGTTTTCTTAACAGTAGGGAGGTATATTTATATGAATATAATTTGTGTGACGGTGTGCGTCTATTTTGTTCATTTCGTTAGCAAACAATGTCCTAATGTTTTTGTAGAGAGTTTTGTGTGCTTAATGGCTAAACATAGTTTCCATTAGCTTCCATACATTTTGTTTGACGTTTTATAAATGCAGCCGTTCCGATTTTGAACAGACTACATTTACCAAATTAGTTTTGTAGAAGATTCGTCAGTTTGAACATTTGTCCTTCCGTTAATTCCAGCGTTACAGAGTAACGGGCGCCAATCCAATCAGACATGCTCTTCCCTGGGACGAGTGTCATAGCCGCGTGGGCACATGCCACTGACATACCTTTTCTCACCCGGAGTTACTCAAGACGGTTGGAATCTCATTAGACACAAAAGTAAACGGGCAAACAAAGTTTTTAAATAGTTTCTGCGGCGAGCAAATGACAATTAAGTGAATGATTGGAGCCTGTTGCAAAGCAGAGTAATAGGAATAGAATGCGGGGGGGGGTGCAGAGAAAACGAATCCAGTCTCGCCGCTAAACAGTGGTTCTCGCAAATCTCGCAGACAGTTACTACTGTAGCGGTATTGGTTATAATTTGAGTTCAAAACAGTTGTGACCTTGTGCTCCCACAAGCCGACATTAATACAAATAGGTGCTACCCCGTAGAGCAATGGTTAACGGGCTAGTCAGATACATAATTATAATACCTCTGTGCTAAATTTCATCCGCTCCGTGCATAAAAATGATGAGACATTACAGACCCTTCTTTGGATTTTATCAGGTATCTCAAGATATATATAGCAGGGGCACCAGACCAAGTGCGACAGCAATATTCAAAGCACGGACAAATTTATAACCGTTCAAGATGGGTTTTGGTGAGAAAAATTGTTTAGTACGGCACAGTGAATCAACTTTCCTAATAGGAGACCAGATTCAACATTCCACTTCTATTTCAGTGTGTTCTTTATCTATCTATCTATCTATCTATCTATCTATCTATCTCAATCTGTTCATTATCTATCTATCTATCTCAGTCTGTTCATTATCTATCTATCTATATATATATATATATATATATATATATATATATATATATATATATGTCTGTTCATTATCTATCTATCTATCTCAGTCTGTTCATTACCTATCTATCTATCTATCTTAGTCTGTTCATTATATATCTATATATCTATCTATCTATCTCATTCTGTTCATTATCTATCTATCTATCTATCTATCTCAGTCTGTTCATTATCTATCTATCTCAGTCTGTTCATTATCTATCTATCTATCTATCTATCTATCTATCTGAGTCTGTTCATTATCTATCTATCTATCTATCTATCTATCTATCTCAATCTGTTCATTATCTATCTATCTATCTATCTCAATCTGTTCATTATCTATCTATCTATCTATCTATCTATCTATCTATCTCAATCTGTTCATTATCTATCTATCTATCTATCTATCTCAATCTGTTCATTATCTATCTATCTATCTATCTATCTATCTATCTATCTATCTATCTATCTATCTCAATCTGTTCATTATCTATCTATCTATCTATCTATCTATCTATCTCAATCTGTTCATTATCTATCTATCTATCTATCTATCTATCTCAATCTGTTCATTATCTATCTATCTATCTAACATTGGCTGAATTCAATTTGCATGATGGTCACACGCAGCACTACCGTTTTTCCAGCCAGATGCAATACAGTCTTCCTTCCACTCCAATTTTAACCATGAACATGCCTAAGCCAATAATTGTAAATAGGTATACGAGTCATGTCTTGTAACTCAGGTGCATATTGCTCGCCAGTGTCAGGGGTCGATATTGGGAGCCAGATAAAGAGTAAGATTCCAAGGCATGTAAGCGCTGTTGTCATTTCGAAGATTGGTCCAACATAATTCCGCCCCCCCCCCCCACACACACACACTCTCCACTTGTCTGCGGATCACACCGAGCAAAGCTTAGTAGTTATCGAAACGAAAGTAGATGTCTATTCATTAAATGATTGTTTATTTTTGTAAAAGAGTTGTTTATTTTTCTAAGAAAACGACAAAATATGCAAAGCGAAAATGAACGAAAGCCTAAAAATGGCGGAACGTGCGAAACTTACTCAGACATGTGAAGCGCCGCAACGAGAATCGCTCTCGCCAAAATATGACACCCGGTCGGAGCGGATGCGTTCTTTTTGATTGCTGAGTGACGAAGTTGCAGGCCTTTGGCAACGGAGCAGCGCACATACGGATGTGTGCACGGATACATTAATAGATATCAAGACTTTTATTGAGATGAACATATTTAGATGCGAACAGATGGTCCTAAAAAGGAATATAATACTGATAGATAGATAGATAGATAGATAGATAGATAGATAGATAGATAGATAGATAGATAGATAGATAGATAGATAGATAATGAATAGACTGAGATAGATAGATAGATAGATAGATAGATAATGAACAGACTGAGATAGATAGATAGTTAGATAGATAATGAATAGACTGAGATAGATAGATAGATAGATAGATAGATAGATAGATAGATAGATAGATAGATAAAGAACACACTGAAATAGAAGTGGAATATTGAATCTGGTCTCCTATTAGGAAAGTTGATTCACTGTGCCGTACTAGACAATTTTTCTCACCAAAACCCATCTTGAACGGTTATAAATTTGTCCGTGCTTTGAATATTGCTGTCGCACCTGGTGTGGTGCCCCTGCTATATATATCTTGAGATACCTGATAAAATCCAAAGAAGGGTCTGTAATGTCTCATCATTTTTATGCAGTGTGGGGATGAAACGCCTGTTTCAATTTTACACTGAAAATGCTAAACTTGCAATTGGATATCAGACATTTTCAATTTTAATTTTAAGCGTCGCGGTATTTCTAGTGTTTTTACGTAACATCTTAACCGAGATATATCGTATGACCTCTCTCTGTAAAAAAATGACTGCATCAGCAAAACAATGATTAATTTATATTCATTCCTTTTAGAAACAAAGCGGGTCAGCGTGTTTTTTCATTTTGTCATTCAATGATAGATAGATAGATAGATAGATAGATAGATAGATAGATAGATAGATAGATAGATAGATATAAACAAAGATAGATAGATAGATAGATAGATAGATAGATAGATAGATAGATAGATAGATAGATAGATAGATAGATATAAACAAAGATAGATAGATAGATAGATAGATAGATAGATAGATAGATAGATAGATATAAACAAAGATAGATAGATAGATAGATAGATAGATAGATAGATAGATAGATAGATATAAACAAAGATAGATAGATAGATAGATAGATAGATAGATATGAAAAGACTGAGATAGATATGAACAGAATCAGATAGATAGATAGATAGATAGATATAAACAAAGATAGATAGATTAGATAGATAGATAGATAGATAGATAGATAGATAGATAGATATGAAAAGACTGAGATAGATATGAACAGAATGAGATAGATAGATAGATAGATATAAACAAAGATAGATAGATAGATAGATAGATAGATAGATAGATAGATATAAACAAAGATAGATAGATAGATAGATAGATAGATAGATAGATAGATATGAAAAGACTGAGATAGATATGAACAGAATGAGATAGATAGATAGATAGATATAAACAAAGATAGACAGATAGATAGATAGATATGAAAAGACTGAGATAGATATGAACAGAATGAGATAGATGTGAACGGAATGAGATAGATAGATAGATAGATATAAACAAAGATAGATAGATAGATAGATAGATAGATAGATAGATAGATAGATAGATTGATTGATTTGAAAATACTGAGATAGATATGAACAGAATGAGATAGATGTGAACAGAATGAGATAGATAGATAGATAGATAGATAGATAGATATAAACAAAGATAGATAGATAGATAGATAGATAGATAGATAGATAGATAGATAGATAGATAGATAGATATGAAAAGACTGAGATAGATATGAACAGAATGAGATAGATGTGAACAGAATGAGATAGATAGATAGATAGATAGATAGATATAAACAAAGATAGAAAGATAGATAGATATGAAAAGACTGAGATAGATATGAACAGAATGAGATAGATGTGCACAGAATGAGATAGATATAAACAAAGATAGATAGATAGATAGATAGATAGATAGATAGATAGATAGATAGATATGAAAAGACTGAGATAGATATGAACAGAATGAGATAGATGTGAACAGAATGAGATAGATAGATAGATAGATAGATATGAACAAAGATAGATAGATAGATAGATATGAAAAGACTGAGATAGATATGAACAGAATGAGATAGATGTGAACAGAATGAGATAGATAGATAGATAGATAGATAGATAGATAGATAGATAGATAGATATGAAAAGACTGAGATAGATATGAACAGAATGAGATAGATGTGAACAGAATGAGATAGATAGATAGATAGATAGATAGATAGATATGAACAAAGATAGATAGATAGATAGATATGAAAAGACTGAGATAGATATGAACAGAATGAGATAGATGTGAACAGAATGAGATAGATAGATAGATAGATAGATAGATAGATATGAAAAGACTGAGATAGATATGAACAGAATGAGATAGATGTGAACAGAATGAGATAGATAGATAGATAGATAGATAGATAGATAGATAGATATAAACAAAGATAGATAGATAGATAGATAGATATAAACAAAGATAGATATAAACAAAGATAGATAGATAGATAGATAGATAGATAGATAGATAGATAGATAGATGTGAGTACAAAAATATAAATATGAAATTAGAGATCTGATTTCATAGGCAGGAACATTTATTTTTCAACTTCTGTTTTGGCTTTCTTCAGTAAGGAATATATTGCTTTTTCATTTAAAAATAAAAATTCTATTTCATTTAATTTTATTAAATCGCGCTTTTACTTCTTTCTTTCTTTTTCTTTCTTTCTTTCTTTCTTTTTCTTTCTTTTTCTTTCTTTCTTTCTTTCTTTCTTGCATCCGTTTCTATACCTTTCACCCCGTTTTATTTTTTCATCTTCTCTTGTCCCGTTTATTCTGTCAGAGTCCATCTTTTCTTTCTCTTTTACAAACGTAAATGAAAAATAATTCTTTCATTTGTGTAAACTTGCAATGTCGCGGTTTACCTTCGTGTCCATTGACGCCAATCCCCATCGCTGACAGATGCGCGTCAGTTCCACCCCCAGGAAGTTTGTGCAATCGCTTACAATCGCACAACACAAACATGATAGTTTCAAACAACGGGATTGGGTATTTTCTTTTAAATCTCGTGGAGATGAGACTATGTGAGACGCTGACGAGAAGAATAATATGGAGAAGTGGAGGTGGAAAGTTAGTGGCAAATTGACGAGAAACGGGAATGGAGAAAAAAGGAATAAAAAATAATTTTTTTTAAATCTAAAAAAATAGAAGATAATAAAGAGATTTTCAAGCCCACCTCCCCCTTCTCCTTCCATCTTTATACTAATTAGCATTAGAAGCTGTCTGTTAGGACAAAAGTGGAACGACGACCCTTATGATGGTGTCAGAAATATGAGAAACGCTGTCTCTGTCAGGTTAATAAGTTGTGCAGCAGGGTGATGGGAAGAGAGGTCACAGAACGCGGGGGACGAAGAATATTAGAAGAGCCTGGGGTAATGATCTGCGAGTACATTAGTAACTGTTGTTGCTTTACCGTTGATCCATTGTGGAATTCTTAGGTTGGCCCGAAACAGTGGCATTCTGGGTGGACATTGGTAGATGCGGCTGAATTGCAAAAACAAGAACGGTACAAACATGGGCGTTTTAATGATGACAGTTTAAAAGCCTACAAAGTAGTCATAGATTTGCCTTTGATGTACACTGAAGCGCCGGCATCTCGCCGTTGAGTTTTACTGGAGAAGAATGGCGCTGACAGATCATCATCATCATCAACTAATGGCGTTCTTTTCTTCTTAGATTTCTTTTCCGCTTGTTAATATTGGTTAAATATCTGTTTGTGCATATACTACTTATATGCTGGTTTTCGAAGCATAGCTTAGATGTGGCACAAGGCCAAAAGTATGGGGCACCCAGTGAGGATCTAACTCACTATTCAGTTGTAATTGATCTAACGAGACAAGCTTGCTAACCATTACGAAGCGCCCTCTTTTTAAGCGTGGCACAAGGCCGAAATTATAGAGCACCCAGTGAGGATCGAACTCACCACTGAGTCGTAATTGATCTTCTAATTTTGCTGGCCATTATACCACATCGAAGTGTCCTATGCATATACTTTAAGCATCCATCTATATATACTGATTTTCCAAGCATAGTTTATATCTGGCACGAGGCCTAAAGTAGGGGGCACCCAGTTAGGACCGAACTCACTACTCGTAATTGTTCTAGCGAGAGAAGCTTACTAACCATTTCACCGCCTCGAGGTGCCCTGCATCCATATATATATATATATATATATATATATATATATATATATATATATATATGTATATATATATATATATATATATTTCTTTTCTTACCTCTTTCTATTTCTCTTCTTTCTTTTTCCTATTTTTCTTTCCCTTTTATGGTAAAATTATATATTTCTTTCTTTTCCTTTTAAAAATATAAAAAGAAATGATGTTTCATGACTAGTATTTTTTTTTAAATCGTATATAACTATCTTTGATCACCACCTGATGAGATTCCTGAATTGGGCATTGAAACAAATATGCATTTTTGTAGTGGTAATTTAAATGTTCGTGTTGTAGTGTCCTTCCGCTAAAGAGTCTATGTTGGACTCTTCCGCCTACTATAAGATTAGCAGGAAAGAAAGCCTTGAGGGAACAGTCGACCAGACTGCTGATTGCTGTCAAAATCTCCGCCTCGGCGAAGAGGAACCCGGACGAAGCTTTGCCGCAGGGCAAAGTTTCGTCCGGGGAGGTAGACAGGCACTGAACCAGTTTATACGAGATCTAAAGGGAATATTTTTGGCCGAGCCTACGGGCTTGGAGTACCCACTATAAACCGGCCTTGTGCCACATACACCCTTGTCGGGGTGGGGGGAGTAGCTGTTAAATATTAACAGTTGACCAGATTGTTGAACTGTCGAACTCTCTGCCTTGGAAGGTAGACAGACCCTGAACCCGTTTATGCGGGTTCTAAGGGAATATTTTTGGCCGAGCCTACGAGCTCGGAGAACCCACGGAAAACTCGGCCTTTTGCCATATACATCCCTCGTGAGCGGAGGCTGTTAAATATTCACAGTCGAGTAGATTGAACGCTGGGTCATCCGACACACACTCACTAGTCATGTAATACTCTTCTGTTGTGCTTACTGCTTAATATATGATATATCTTCAACACTTGTTTTGTTATTTCTTTAACAATTTACTTGGTTACAACAGTTCGAATGTAATTATAATAATATAATATTATAATATAATATAATAATAATATAATATAATTAATATAATATAATAAATAATCATTGCGCTACATTTGTATTGAGCTCTATTTGAAATTAATGTTATGAACGTTTCAATTTTTTTTTTTTTTTTTTTTTTTAAGCGTATCACCCCAAGCAAGGCCGGTGGCCACTATCACGCATGGGGTTACAGAAGGGTTGGAGGAAGAGCAGATAGGAGTGGTAAAGGAAGGGATGTGGAGAAAGAGAAGGACGGAGGGTCGATCGAGGCAGGGGGGTTACGGAAGATACAGAGCGAGAGCAGATAGGAATGAAAGATGTCAGGAAGTGGATAGATCAAGGCAATTGGAGATGATGATTGACGCTACACTTAAACCGTTGGAGATTGTATTTGTCAGGGAAACAGTAATAGGGAAGGGAGTTCCATAGGCGAGATGTGCGAGACATGAAGCTATTGGAGTAGAAAAGACGTCTACATCTAACAGTTTCAACGGTGAAGGGGTGGGAACGGGATGCCAGCCTCGTAGGACGCTTAAATTCACGAGGCTTAGGGACAAACAATCGACCTGTGATACCATAACCCCGGAGCTTGCGAAGGAGGCCGGCATGCCAAACCCTATCGAATGCTTTGGAGATGTCAAGGGCCACGGCACGGGCTTCGCCGTTACTATGGATAGCTTGGTAGACAAATTCAGTGATGGCCGTAAGCACATCGGCAGTAGATCGGGCAAAGCGGAAACCATACTGCTTGTCTGAGAGCAGATCGTGGGATATCAGGTGAGTAATCACTTCGGTGTTGATAATGGCCTCGAAGACTTTGCCGAAGATGGGAAGGAGACTGATAGGACGGTAATTAGAAGGGTTGGAGGGGTCGCCAGAGTTCTTAAAGACAGGAACAATGGTAGAGGATTTCCAGCAGTCAGGAAAACAGGAGTCCTTGAGGCAGCGGTTGTACAATTTAGAGAGGGCAGGTGCCAGTTCAGGTGCGCATTTCTTCAGGACAATGGCTGGTATTCCGTCACCGCCGGTAGCCTTCTAAGTTAGAAATAATGCCCAGAACCGACGACGGGGTTATGTGCAAGCCGTCCAGTAGGGCCTCAGTTCTGGGAGGGAAGTCGGGCAAGGGTACCCCAGAGGAGTCAAGCATAGAATTGGAAGAAAACTTTCGAGCGAAGCATTCAGCCTTGTCGGCAGAGGTGGTCAGGACCTCAAACTGATTGAACAGTGGAGGAATGGAGGGTTTGTTTCGTTTCGTTTTCTTTATATATATATATATATATATATATATATATATATATATATATATATATATATATATATATATATATATTGTTATGGTGCAGGTTAGGACCAAGGAAGAACAACACAAACACAAGAGAAGAAATAACGAAGATATATTACACGAAATAATAATATAAGATGTGGAAGGTGTTAGTATGACTGTCAGTCTGGTTTGGAGTGAACTGCTATCGGCTCGACTCGATTCGTCCCTCTTTCATGAGAGGCGTAGTATACATAGTGTTAGGGGGAGTTCATTCTGTAGTTATAGGTAAGGAGCCATAACATATATATATATATATATATATATATATATATATATATATATATATATATATATATAATAAAAATAATAATATATATATATAATAATAATAAAAATGAACACGCTACCGCCCCTGTCTAAATGAGTGGATTTCTTTTTATCCTTGGAAACAGGAAATTAGGAATTTATATGTGCGTTTAAAACTCAGTAAATTTAAAAATAAGTTATTCCAAAATTCGCTTAAAGATGAAACCGAACTAATGCTTTTAATTTAATTATATAATTAAATTTGAAGTTTTTAGCTTCGGTTTTTGAAACATGGTAGTTCCTGTGTAGCGAACGAACCATATTTTAAATCAGTTAATTTATAATATTTATGCTCTGTAAATTTACATTGAGTACTGTTTTGTAAAAATATAAATATCAATAACAACACCGGATTATATATCTTACTGTTCTTTCTTTTTATTATAATATATATATATATATATATATATATATATATATATATATATATATATGTGTGTGTGTGTGTGTGTGTGTGTGTGTGTGTGTGTGTGTGTGTGTGTGTGTGTGTGTGAAACGGAGGTATAATTAGTGTAATGGTTAACAAAGCAGAATCAGCAAGCCAAGTCCGAGTTGCAATTGCGGATTCTTATATTAGCTCTCATATTTTTTTTACAAAAGGCATGACTCACTGTACTCAGTTCCATCGACAGACATCATAAGAAATATCTTGTCACTGATATGTCACAAGAAAATAGTGGGCTAGTGAGTAATTGGGTAAACCACTCTCCCATAACTACTTTAACTAGTCGTCGGTTTTAGCTAAGCATTCTTCAGTGAAAAAGAAAACAATTTAAAAATTGGTTTTCATATATTCTGTTGTTTATTTTAATTAATTTTTATTATTGTTATTATACATTCCGTTGCAAAGACGATTTAGAAACTGCATTCAAAGATTTCTTAGCATCAAAGATTTCATGGCATCCAATCCATTAGAGTTGTTTTATCGTAACTCGATGGCAGAAATATATAGATGTCCAGGATTCCTACTTTGACTTATTCAAATACTGTTTAAATGCATTCATTTGGGAATAAAATTAATTCTAAAATCAAACATTGTTTTCCGAAAAAACCTAATATTTTGGTTTGGTAGCATCTCAGTGCATTCTATTATTTTCCTACTCCATCACAATTCAATATCGACTAAACATTTTTTAAAATTCCCAGCCTTCTTATCTTTGGTAAAGTCTAATATTGTTAATTTTTTCTCTATAACCGTCAGTCTAGAAATTCATTTGAAACCTAAACAAAAAAAAAAGAAAAAAAACGCAACATGGTTATGAATTTGAAACTTCTTGGTTCGAATCTCATCATACTACATTTGTCAGAGAGGTTGACTTCTTGAGGGTGGGCAGGAGATCACAGGGTGCGGCACTATTGGAAAGTGCTTGACCCAAAGCATGTGAATGAAATTGGGTAGTCAGAACTATTCAGAAGCCACGAATGCTTGTGTCAGCACGATGTCACAAGTCATTGTGACCGAGGATTTCAGCGTATTGATCTTGTTCGAACTGTTTATCACTTTATCACACACCACATTATGCTAGTTTTTCAAATAAATGCTGAAGATCTCTAGATTATAAATCTAACTGTTTTTCCATATATATATATATATATATATATATAATTATTCTATCATATAGACAAAACCATTTTACTCACTACAAAGATGCAACTTCGTTTCAGTGCATTTTAACTGCACTTCGACGGGTGAGAATCGAAAGGTAACCATTTTCGATTCTCACCCGTCGAAGTACATTTATCAATGAATGATGTTTACTAAAAAGTAAAGCTTCATCAGAGAATGAGATATGGAAAAAATGCAAAAATAAATTTTGGTATTTTTATTTTTATGTTGTTTGATTTTTATTGGTTGAGCAGGTTTCAGGTGAATTTGAATTATTAAGCAGCGTTATTATAATTTATGGTGTTCCAAATTCAAGGAGAGACGATGCGTTTTTTCTTACCCCCACCCCAAAAAAAATTAACAGAAATAAAATAAATATATTTCTTTATGTAGGCAAGGTATCATAAATTTAGTTTGTCTATGTAGGATTCGGATGATAATATATATGCATAAGTGTGTGTGTGTCTGTGTGTGTGTGTGTGTGTGAGAGAGAGAGAGAGAGAGAGAGAGATAGTAGATATTATTTATGTTTGCTGCTAACATCCTTTTGTTTTACGTAAAAATGTATATATATATATATATATATATATATATATATATATATATATATATGATTTGGGGTTAAATCTAGAACAAATATCGATTGCAATCTAACAAATAATAGAATAAGGAACAAATAGGAACCATTTATAGATTTAACATGTTTCACTTTTATTAAAGTTTTAAGGAACTTGAGGAAGTTTTAATAAAAGCGAAACATGTTAGATCTATAAATGTTTCCTATTTGTTGCTTATACTATCATTTTTATATATATGTGATCGGAAACGAATAGGCAAAAATTATATATATATATATATATATATATATATATATATATATATATATATATATATATATATATATATATATACATATATATGGAAAAAACAGTTAGATTTATAATCTAGAGATCTTCAGCATTTATTTGAAAAAAAATTCCTCACCCCAATTCTGGGCACCATAAGTGACGCGCATGTAAAGAATTCAGGCGCTCTTCTCAATAAGTTAAGCAATATTGACATAAGAAACAAATCCCTAGCCAGCTTAGACGTTAAATCCCTATTCACTAATGTACCTGTTGATAAATGCATTAAACGGTTAGAGAACCACCTTAAGAAAACTGAGTTTAAGCTACCTATCCCCATCTCAATATGCATCAAATTATGCACCCTATGCACATCTCATTGTTACTTCCAGTATAACGATATCTACTACAAACAAAAATTTGGCTTACCAATGGGTAGTCCTCTCTCTGGATTCCTAGCATGCATATTTCTAGAATTTCTCGAGTCTGGACCTTTCAAATATATAATCCCTGATGATACACATTACTCCCGTTACATCGATGACATAAAGAACTAAAAATTCTTGAAGCTATATACATAAAACAGTTGAAACCTAACCTGAACAAAATAAACTATGAAATCTCCAAAAATATCCTTAAATGCCTATAATTAGTAACAGAAGTCATTGGTTCATACCAACGGCTTTCCATACTCACTACTCATCGGATTCACTCTCGCGTGGTCATGTGTGACGTCATGAGCTGTCGTGCGATTTTCGCTTTCAGCGTTTTATATGCACGTGTTTATCGTTGCTTGGAAATCATCCATGTAAACAAATAATACTATCATCAATTTCTTGTTCGTGTATTACATAAATATATTGTGTAATTGTCATCTTTGATAATGGCTTATGTAAGCCGAAAGCTCAGATTGGATTAAATAAAAAAAAGTATGTATCAATATTGTGATTTTCTTTCATTATTTAATGATAATGTTATTAAGATTATCAGACTATATGAAAAAAACTTACATAAAATATATAGACAACGCTTATCTATATTATTTAATGAGACATGTATTAATGAAAAAATGCTGCCTAAATACACACAATATATATATATATATATATATAAAGAAATATAGTTTTAAGGTGTGCTATATTCATGGGATAAAATGCTCAATATCAGAGATAGAGCGTATGTAAATATAAATATAAAAGTGAACATTGAAGTCAACACTCAGAGGCGACAGGCTGTTTCATGGTAGACGCAACCGTCAGGCCGCCGATTGCGTCTAGCATGAAACAGCCTGTCGCCTCTGAGTGTTGACTTCACTTTTATATATATATATATATTTAGAATATCCCTTTTCATCTGCCGTGCGCTGATAGCTCAGAGGTAGAAACTCCGACTGATGCCAAAACGGCCGGATTTCAATCCCGACTTGAAGCAATAGGATGTCTAGTCGCACTGATGAGCTGTGATAGAGCGATACAGTTCTGTATGCAGATGACATTATATATATATATATATAAATTTAATTATATATATATATATATAGAGAGAGAGAGCTATATATATATATATATATATATATATATATATATATATATATATATAGGATGTCAGGTATTTGTGCATTTGAGAATCCATCTTTAGAAAGCCACAATTGGCCAACTTTAACTAAAAATTCTTTTTTTCAGTCCCGCCATGGAAGTTGGTACTCTAATGTAGGAGTTGACAAGACATACCGTTGTCGTTGCATTGATTCAGAGATTGTAGCCTTCTTAAATGTTGCTAGATCCTTCGTGTTTTGGATAAGAAAAAAGGCTTCAGCAACACTGTGTATTCAGCGTCCAAATGAAGAAAAAAACATTCCCGTCAGACATTGGCGAGAATGTTGAGTTGGCCCACCAACACCAGAGTATCAACAACGAGAAGCCCGAAAAATCAACGTGTGTCATTGCTAATCCCTTCCATGTGTCGGAGACGTGTGCTGCACGAATACCTCAGATAAAGATTGCACGCTATAAGGGTAGGGGACAGTTCATGCCCAATAGTAACCGGAAGTGCTTGCTAAACAGTCAAGGACCCCTAGGAATCGAATGTGCTATGATTTTTCTCAGATGAGAAAAAATTTTCAAGATCAAGAAGTCAGCAGAGAAGGATTGAAAGGTGGCCCACCCATTCTCGTTGTCTTTAATAGTCTTAGGGGCCGTGAGTAATGTGGGACACGTCATACCGCCCCACTTTTATCTGAAAACACTTTTGGATCCGTCAATTGTTACGATGTTCGGGTGCCTCACGATTTAACGAAAAAAGAGATTCCGTCTGCATTTCTCAACACAATCGTAACAAAACCAACCTATTTTTGAAAAGATCGATCACAGGCGATGAAAAATGGATTGTTTACAACAACGTGGAGTGAAAAATGTCCTGATGAATATGAAATGAACCACTATTATCCACACCAAAATTTTGTCTTCATCCAAACAAGGAGACGCTCTGTATCTGCTGGGATTGGAAGACTATTGCGTGTATGACGAAGTCTTTCTACAAAACCAGACGTTGGCTTAAGGCAGCTATTGTTCCCAATTGAAAGCATCAATTGACGAAAAGCGTTCGGAATTGGCCAATCAGAAAAGAGTGTCGTCTGGTAGCATAGTCATGATTTTGCCAGACTTCACATCTCTTTGCAGACCCGGTAGAAATTGGTACACAACTTACTTGCGATGTTCTACTACACCCGTCATAATCACCTGACCTTGCATCTTTGGATTACCATTTATTTGTATCCACACAAAATTCTCTTAATGGAAAGAACTTTAATTCTCTGGAAGCATGTAAGACTCTTCTAGACCGGTTGAAAGTTGGTGCATCAAAATCGCAGATATGTGGTTGAATAAATCGATGTCCAAATATCAATAATACATTTAAGAAACGCTACGAAATTTTGTCCCGACCAAAAACATTCATAATATACTCTTCGCTTTAATCATATTGGCAGGATGTTTTTCATTGCATATCTTTCTATTAAATGAATGTATTATCACCCATGCCTCTTCTAGCCAAAACTTCCTCTCAATAATTTGTCTCACCATATTTTAGTACAGTTACAACTGTTTAAAATATTTTAGCAGGCACCTGAAACTATTTGCTTCTGAGTTAAAAAATATTATATTTCATGTAAAATAAAATAACAAAATCATGACTATGCTACCAGTATCCTGTGTGAAACAAAGCTATCGATAATAAAATCTAAATTGGATTCTTTAAGGGGCTCAGAAAGAGGGATAAATAGAAAAGATCGTAAAAATGTGATAAGTAACGTGGATGCTAAATTTTAGAGATATTTATGGTATTTCAACACAAATGTGTTTGTGTTTATTGGTCAATGTAACCTACAGGTAGTTTCAAACTGAACACTTTATTAAATGTACGGGGGATGAACTCAAAATCTGCCCTACCTGGCCCAGGGATTGAACTCACGATTACTATGCCACCAAATGTACGAATCAATTCTTTAATCCACTAGGCTATTTTTCCACGAGACGCTGAAGATTACTCGGATCAACAGACACATGACGAAGGCTGGAGAGTACAACGGCCGAAATTTTGTGATGATAACAACAACGATAAAGACATTATTCCGAATATTATGTTAATAATTATTACTTCTCAAATAGAAATTCAGACAGAAGCCACAAATTTCGTGAGACAAAGTCGCCGTGTAATTCTAAAATAACAGCGTGTCTTTAACGCACGTGTTAAACGAAACCCTATACGCTCACTATCATTCCCACAATCATCTCGTAGATAGGTGGACTTTGATTTTCCAGATACACTGCGTTAAAGACCTCTTTCTGAATCAACATCAGTTGCCACATCGTGTTTCCTTAATCTCATCCATGGCATTTTAGGGTGATTTTAACATTGGCAAAATCCAGAAATGGCAGTGAGCTAAATTTGTGCTCTAGTGTTGAGCGGAGATGAAAGACCTGCGAGATGCGTTATTTTGCAAAAAAAAAAAAAAGAAAAGAAAAAGAAAAAGAAAAAGAAAAAACCCTACCCGGAATGATCAAGCGTTCCATCATTGTAAATACGATGGGCTCACAAAATACAAACTCACTCGGTCGTGTATCAGTGCCTCTCGTGCATGCGTGTTGAACTTCTGATTGGTTTCGAATTTGCACCAAGGCGACCAAACAGTTTTCGGAATATGTCAAAATGGCTGGGTACATTCCGGATAGATCTCGTACAGTAGATCTAAAGTTGAATTAATGTCAAAAATTAAGAATACCAAAAAGCTTATTCATGACTAATTCAGAAATTAAAATCAGATCTTCGCCGACATTATTCTATCTTTTTTATTTTGAAGGAATCGGCTATTTTGCTGGTACCGATAAAATAGACACCAAGGCTATTTTGTCAGTAAATATAAATAATGTTTTAGAACTAAGAATATATCGTCAGGGTAGTGGATGTGTGAGTTTGTAGGTAGGACTTGAACAACATGGATTCTGTTGTCTTCAGTGGGTGCAGCTAAAAAAAAAGCTTATTTATGACTAATTCAGAAATTAAAATCAGATCTTCGCCGACATTATTCTATCTTTTTTTATTTTGAAGGAATAGGCTATTTTGCCGGTACCGATAAAATAGACACCAAGGCTATTTTGTCAGTAAATATAAATAATGTTTTAAAACTAAGAATATATCGTCATGGCGGTGGTTGTGTAGGCAGGACTTGAACAACATAGATTCTGTTGTCTTCAGTGGGTGCACCTGAAGTGTATTGGCAAGAGAACCATTCTCAATGGCAAGTTTTAGATTTGCAGAGACTTTTTGCCTGGAGTGCTTAAAATATGCAGAGACTTCTATATTTCTTTTAATAATTGATGATGAAGAAATGATTTTAACTTGTTTTTAACAATTGACGATGGAAAAGATTTGAAATTGTCTTCTTAACAATTGATGGTGTTAAATCTGTGTGTCGTTATTTTTAACATTACCTGCCTTCCTAATAATGAAAATATTTACCGGCAAAATAGCTTGGGTGTCTATTTTACCAAGACCGGTAAAGTAAGAATAAGCTTAAAAACATGTTTATCTATTTTACCGAGATTCGGTAAAATAGTCTCTTCCTATTTTTAATTATGTTTATTTTTAATTACAAATATGGGGCTTTTTGTTATTTTTTACTAAAAGCTAACATCCATAATTCTAATGTACGTTAGTTTAAAAGAAGGAAAACATTAAATGATATTCGCTTGTACTCGCTAAATGAAATCACAAATTCTCAGTATTTTTGTTAGTCTCCGCCATAAGGACAAAATTTCTCTGATCATCTCGGTATGGTGTAATGGTTAGCAAGCTTGTCTCGCTAGATCAGTTACGATTGAAAAGTGAGTTTGATCCTCACTGGGTGCCCCATACTTTCGGCCTTGTGCCACATCTAAGCAACGCTTAGAAAATAACCTTTCCACAATTCTGTATGTTACAGAATAAATATGAAGACAAAATGTCTACAGCCTCCCGCCAAGCCCTCGATGGGTCGGAACTAAGGAAATAAACTTGTTAAATCTTTCTAGTTATGAGAACATTTCTCTTAGTAAGGAATAATGAAAAGACACCGAAATATTTTGCTCTATTTTTTTCTTGTTTCAAAATTCGACAGCATTAGCCTGTTTTCAGTAAAGCTGCAAATATCTGACAACGTAACTGGACAGGAACCCAACTAAAAAGACAACAATGACTCTTTTGGAGAAAGGTTGAAATATTTTGATTCTCCAAAATCATGCTATTAAATTTGACTCCAAGGTAACATCACAAATTGAGTTTCTTGTTGCCGAAAATAAATGCAACTATTTTCAGGCTTCCATACGTTATGGGCCTTACAAAAAAGAACACCAAAATATCTTCCTTGTAAAGTTAGGGAAAAATATTTCCTTTACATAAAAATTTCGATCGTTATTCCCAGGTTATTTATTCAATGAGTTATTTCATACAGAGTCAAAGTTATTTAGAGTTTCTACTTTTTCTTCAATTGTCTGTTAAATTTATCGTGCGTCCTATCACCGCAATGTCCAGATGAAATTATACCGAAGGAAGGTTAATCGACTCGCTTTTGGTCCGATCAGTTGCATAATCTGTCGAATTCTAAAATATCGTTAGACAAGTGTGTTTTACTTTTAAGCCTTCTATTGGTACCCAGGGTATTTGAACACCCAATCGAAACTTTTTTTCATGAATAATTAATCAGGAAGCTTTTCTTAAAATATCTGTCATGTAACGACAAACAGGAATGGTGCTTTTCCAAGCATAGCTTGCCGAAAGTATAGGGGCACCCAGTGAGGATCGAACTCGCTCCTCGGTTGTAATTAACCTAGCGAGACAAACTGGCTAACCATTACACCAGGTAGACAATCAGGGAATATTTGGTTTTAGTTTTAATATTTGTGAAAATTACAAGAAGTTTTATTCGTTTATTGAAAATAAAAGTTTTGCATATTTTAACTTTTGAAATTTACAAATTGATTTTTAAATATTCACCTTCTAATTCGACTTTTCAAAATAAAAACACTTTTTCATCCATTTTTATTTACCCCTATAAAAATCAGAACATTAAAGACTATATATAACAACAAAAAATAACTAAATGATATATCCATAATATTTCAAATGTGGGGTTTGAAAAACACACGGTATCGATGCTGTAACAATGCCCAACACGACTAACAAATGGTTAGAGTCATAATAAAAACTAATTCCTCCAAACAGTCTGCATCAATAAGATGATTTGTGGTATTCCTAAGTTTTGCTTTTCGTACGAATTTAACAATCTCAGGACTAATCCAAGCAAAAACAGTTTTTCAGAATTGAATTTCCAGAGACTGTATAATTTTTCTTCCTATCAAAAAAGAACTTATTTCTAGTGCATTTTAATCTCCTTCACAGTTTTATTAGATCAATTCTCGAATTCTATTTTATTTTTGTTAATGTGAAACAAATATACATTTTTTGCTCTATTTTAAGTTTAAAGAACAGATTTCGGGCCCTGGGACTCAGCCTAACAATTACTTTTTGTTAAACACCAAACTGTATTATTTACATTATTTACATTATTCGGACAATTGTCCTCATCTTTGTCGCCATATTTATTACAACGTTTCGGTAGTTGTACGCTCCGGCCTTCTTCAGGTGGTTGGAATGTCGGACTGAACCCTTTATTTCGCTCACTGGGGTAGACTGTTCTAGTTCCACGTGCCATGTTTAATGGATGTCAGTTATCAAGGACACATGGCACAGTGGATAAAGGCGTTGGTTAGATCCAGTGACAGGACCCAAAGAATGTGAGTTCAATACCCGGTTAAGGCAGTGGAGAATTTTCAGAGGGAAAAATTAACAGGAGATAACTGATAACTGACATCCATTAAACATGGTACGTGGAACTAGAACAGTCTACCCCAGTGAGCGAAATAAAGGGTTCAGTTCGACATTCCAACCACCTGAAGAAGGCCGGAGCGTACAACTACCGAAACGTTGTAATAAATATGGCGACAAAGATGAGGACAATACTTCGATTAATGTAAATAATATACATAATGCCTCATCTCTGAAATATAGACAGATATTGAAAGGTCGAAACGTTGTAATAAATATGGCGACAAAGATGAGGACAATAGTTCGAATAATATAAATAGTGTACATAATACCTCATCTCAGAAATATAGACAGATACTGAAAGGTCGAATCTTTGTAATAAATATGGCGACAAAGATGAGGACAATAGTCCGAATAATGTAAATAGTGTACATAATACCTCATCTCAGAAATATAGACAGATACTGAAAGGCCGAAACGTTGTAATAAATATGGCGACAAAGATGAGGACAATAGTTCGAATAATGTAAATAATATACATAATACCTCATCTCAGAAATATAGACAGATACTGAAAGGCCGAAACGTTGTAATAAATATGGCGACAAAGATGAGGACAATAGTTCGAATAATGTAAATAATATACATAATACCTCATCTCAGAAATATAGACAGATACTGAAAGGCCGAAACGTTGTAATAAATATGGCGACAAAGATGAGGACAATAGTTCGAATAATGTAAATAATATACATAATACCTCATCTCAGAAATATAGACAGATGTATTATTTACGTAACGTCTCCTTTTTAGAAATTGCACCGTGTCATTATTTGGTCGTCCGCACGCTTCTCTAACTAATGCGCTTGCTTTTTGTTTGTCTGCGTGAATCTGCATTGTTTTATTTTTTGGTCTACGCACGAAAAAACAAAAAAAGGTGTCAAAATATGCTTTTAGTCTCAATATGAAAGCTAATTCATACGTTATTATACTCTCTACGAAACAAATTGACAGCCGGGTCAAACTTTTGGGACGTTAATCTATAAGCAATCATTTCATAGATTTCTGATCTATTTCTGTGTTAACCTCAGCAAAAACGCAGCACGAATCTATGAAATGATCTTAACTGTTTATGGGTTAACGCTTTAAGGACGCAGAGGAGATGGAAGAGGCTGTGACGATAATAAATAAATGTTTCTTTTGAAAAAGTCTTTAAACCTCTGGAGTCTACATTGAATATATGCTTTTTTGTCTTCCCCTTTGTTAGGCATTAGTTTTTAAATATTTTAGTGCGCATGTACTAATATATTTTTGCTGTTGTTGTTGTTATTGTTTTGATTGAGAGAGCAGCCTAGCCAAAAAGTGACGCGGGGTACAAGTATGCAATTCTCAATATACACATCATGACACTCAACCTGGTAATGTATACTAGACACATGCAGCATAGCCAAATGTTAGCGACATGGTCACAATTTCTGAAAAAAAAAAAATAACAGCGCATAAATTTGCAGGTGTGGGCCAGTTAAAAATAATACCTTCGGGTCGGGTAAACCAGTTTAGATGTTACCCCCAAACAAAAACCCCAATCTACTTGACATCCAGTCATTTTGTTCATTTACTATTTTTTCTCATGAACAGAAATGTGCAGAATGCATCAGTCCCCGGTAGGGTGGGGGAGATACCCAAGTATTTAGAGTCGGGAAGCTGGCAAGTAAATACGGGGGTGGGTACTTATCGTGCGTCCTGTCACCGCAATGTCCAGATGAAATTATACCAAAGGAAGTTTAATCGACTCGCTTTCGGTCCGATCAGTTGCACAATCTGTCGAATTCTAAAATATCGTTAGACAAGTGTGTTTTATTTACGCACGATATTTATTGTAGCCCAGTTTAATTCACTAAGACAAAACTTGCATATATTTACACCACTAATTATTTATAAGAGTCATGTCTGGTATAGCATCGGGAAAATTATTATTATTATTATTATTATTATGAACGATAACTCATTTATAGCAGCATAGCACAAAATGACAAATAAATGGTTTTGATTTTGTTAAAAATAGGACTGCAGTCAATATATACGAAACGCATTATTGTCCGCTAGAATATCTTGATCATCATTAACCACCTCCTGCAAGAAACCGAATCTTTTATTAACTGAATCTGACTTTGTCTTGCAAAAGGTAAGTATTGGGCATTCGATGAGGATCGAACTCACTACATAGTAGTCAAGATCTACTAGATAAGTTTGTCAAACATTGGTCTATTCGAGATTATTTCTCCCCCCTCTCATAAACACACACCATTACACATAGTGGCAAAATACATGAGTCGAACCACACACACAAAACATATAACATAAGAATATGTAGTTACTGCATAGATTTCTTTATAATAATATAATATTCAATATATATGTATGGAGAACGAATATATACACACATACTGGCAAAAACATATATATATATATATATATATATATATATATATATATATAGTCATCCACAGCCAGACTGTTTTGCTGTTTCACAGCTCATCAGTGTGACTAGACGTCCGGTTGCCTCTAGCTAGCTAGGATCGAAACCCGTCGGAATTTGTACCACTAAGCCGTCGGCGCACGGCAGGAATGAAGGTGAATTTTAGCGTGTTTATTTTTAGATTTAGACAAACACACAGTGACTGACAGTCCCGGGTGTAACAGCAAAATTGTCCAAATCGTGTAAAAGAATAATTCTCCATTCTACAAAATGTTTAATATCTAAAAAAAAAACAAAAAAAAAACTCTAAACTAATTGAGTTTCTCTTTCCCGGGTTTTCAGATAAGACGTTTAGCTATCTTGGTATCATTTATCGCAAGAATAACTGAAAAACCCTTCGAGTTATTTAACTAGAAAAAGAACATGTTAAAATAGTTTTGTACCAGATCCACTGTCTTCACAACTAAGCAATAGTGAAAGCAAAAAGATCATTCAGGCCTTCAGTAATGGTACCGACATTCATACTCTGGCTTCAATCTTCCATTCAAGAACCATCAAGAGAATGGTGAATAAGTTTAAAAAAGAGGGAACAGTAGAGAGGAAAATTGGATCAGGCGGTTACAACAGGAAGAGGGATCATCAGTTCAACTTAGAGCTAAAGAGATCAATTAGAAAAGATCCAACTCAATTTATAAGACGTTTGGCACGTGAGAGAGGAGTTCCAGCTATGACAGTCGAAGGAGCAGTAAAAAAAGACTTGAAAATGAAAACGTACGTGAAAACTGTGAGGCACCTTGTTACTCCAGAACAAAATGTTAGAAGGTTAGAGAGGGTGAAGATCATCTTAAATAGGCTGGAAAATGATCCTGTAATATATATATATATATATATATATATATATATATATATATATATATATGAAACTTTAATTCAATCCTTCGTGAGCTTCCGATCTTTAGCTATGATTAATTAATGATGAACATGTCATTTTCTCTTATGATCAATTTCATCACGATTCTCCTGTTAAGCTTGGTGAGTAATTATACATTCTTATTACTCAAAGTAGAGTGTTCAGTAGTGTTATAAAAACACCATGAAGGCCTTCAGTAATGGTACCAACATTCATACTCTGGCCTCCACCAAGAATCACCAGTAAACTGGATCAGGAGGTCACAAAAGCAAGAGGGATCATTATTTCAACTTAGAGTTAAATACATTCTTATTACTCAAAGTAGAGTGTTCAATAGTGTTATAAAAACCTCGGAGAATTCCAGTAAGATATCTTTAATCATTTCTAAAATACAACGGTCCAGAGATTAATCTAACAAATGAACAATTCTGCTTTTACACGATTTGTAAAATTTTGCTTTCACTTAGTGTGTGTGTGTGTATATATATATATATATATATATATATATATATATATATATATATATATATATATATTCATATGCATACTTTTCGTTGGTGCAAAGTTACGCGTAGGCAAGCGCATGAGCGTGCCCACACACAATGAAATAAAAAAAAAATCAACCTGGCACCAATGAAAAGTGCATATATTTAAAAAAAAAAAACGAGGGATAAAAAACAGTAAATTGCTGATACCCCCTGAGGAGTGAACGAAGTGATATTTGGATGGTCTATGAAACTCTGGTGCCGTAACAACAATCAGCTAAGTGACAAAATGTTTGTCTGTCTGTCTGTCTCTCCTCAAAAAGTGATATCTAAGGTTTAAAATGTATTTTTAAAATAAAAAATCTTTCTTGAAGTTTTTATTTTAGTTTGAATTTCAAACAAATAGATTAAATTTAATATTTCCAATAAGCAAAATATTTTGCTGGATTTCAAACCGAATTTAATTAAAATGATTTTTTCTCATTATCAGTAAAAATCGATAAAATCCTCTATATTGTCAACATAATTCTCTTTATGAAAAAAATCTTTCAAAAATAAAATATACTTTTCTGAAACGTAAAAGTTTAATCATCTGAATTGAAACAAATATTACTTACTTTTTGCTTAAAATATCGCAGATTGTATATAACTACACAGTCATCTTTAATTTTTTAAATATTTTATGCAATCTCATATTTTATTGAATTTTAGCTACTTTTGCTTCATAATCTAACTTACGAAGACGCTTGTTGAGGAAAATTGTCAATAAATTTAAAAATAAATTTTGATAATGTCGTGTATGGACATCCGTATTTACAAAAATCAGCACGTTTATACTCACACACACACATACATACATACATACATACATACAAACAAAAACTTCAGTATTATTTAAAAATACTGGAACCTTTCCATTTATTAATAGTAAATCTAGTTTTTATTTAATGAAAATATACCCTGACGGGTACAAATTAAGACAGAATTTTAAAAGATTTAAAACTTGATAAATTATTCTAATTAAAATTTTAAAAAAATTATAACAGTTCTTGAAAAATTTCATTATTCATCGAAAAAATAGTTTTTCATAAGAGAATAGTGTGCATAATATATTTTATTCATAAAACAAAAGCTTTTCTAATTAAATAATGCCTTAGTTTTATTGCATTTTTTTATTTGACGATTCAGAGCAGATTTTCTGTAATTGAGTATTGTGTTTGATTAAAAAAAATGATTTAAACTCTCCGAGAACTTGTTCTTAAGACTAATATAAACATAAGCGCTACTAAAAATAATTTCTCGAAATTTCATAAAATTAGTGTCGAGTAACAGGTGTAAAAAATATTTTTACCAAGATTTTCTAAAAAAGAAAAATTTTAAATCAATTTAATTTATTTGTGAATAAGTCCTGAAAATTTCATCAAAATTCGACAATTATCTGATTTTTACAATAATGTCCAAATCATTTTCCTCATCATAAAAAAGACGTGCAATTTGCCCATAATTTATGGTCCGACGTTGGCGTCAGAAAAACAAGATTTTTAACCAAAATTTCGAATGTTCTAAAAAGGATTTAAGAAAATAAATTTTATATCAAAATATCCTTTAATCTTTCTTCTTACTAATAACAAAGATTTCGACGATAAAACTTTTTTTTAATTAAATTTTTGGCATATTTCCATCATATAAACTTATTTTTAGCGAATCTTTGAAGGTGTCCAGTCCTCACTTCCCAGTCACGATAGAGTCCAAAAGCGTCTTCAATTCACAAATGATTTTCTACCCTTCAAACACACTTTTACAGACGGGGTGTGGCAAGCCTCTCCTTGGTCTATCGTTACTTATGTGAAAAGGGTATTTCATTAATGAGAAGTAACTTCCACTGGAATAGATTATTCCACTGCTCTGTGGAACCGACTCCCAAGAGAATGTTTCCCCGATCACGATAATCTTAACCTGTTCAAATCTCTAGGGTTGACTGTTATCCCCCCTCCTATCTGCATAAACTGCCTCTTACTATGTAACCCTCTACCTCGAGTGGTCCCGGGACTTATACAGGGTGAATCTCACTGTAAAAAAAGGGTATATACAGTGTAACCCGGATATAAGAGAGTTGTCGGGACCGGAGAAGTCTCTTATACCCGGGTTTCTCTTATATCCGGGTTTGGTCTATTATATATACATTAACACAGGCTCTAATTTGGGACCAGAGACAATCTCTCTTATATTCGGGTTTCTCTTATATATACAGTGTAACCCGGATATATATATATATATATATATATATATATAACGAGGCAGATCGAAAGAGAAAAGGCGAGTGAGAGAAGGGCAAAAATGTGTACGATAGAAAGTGAGACAGACTGTCAGAGACAGATATAAACTGGGAGAAAGAGAAGGAGAGCTGAAGGTGTGGTTACACTCCTACCCGACCCCAATCTTCAATCCAACACCCCACCCATTCGTTTAATAGATTTCAAGAGGTTTGTTTATAAGTTTCTTTTTGCTTTTGTCAACCGTCTTTTTCGTTTTTTATTTGTTTTGTTTATTTGTTTTGTTTTTTACATTTTCTAAACATTAAGCATTATTATTCCCTTTTTCCTCTGTTTTAATTTCTCTCGGCGTTTATCAAAATCAGAAGAGAGATGGACTGAGAAAGGAAAAATATAGACAGAACTTTAAAAATATACGAATCTTTGAAACAAATACAACGGAAGAGTAAGAATAGAAGAGAAAAGAGAAAAATGGGATAAAAGAAGAAAATAGAGATAAAAATAGATATGAGAAGAGGTAGAGTAGAGGTATAACTGAAAGAAAAAAGAAAGAAAGAAAGAAAGAAAGAAAGAAAGAAAAAAGAAAGAAAGAAAGAAAAAAGAAGAAAGAAAGAAAGAAAAAAAAGAAAGAAAGAAAGAAAGAAAAAAAAGAAAGAAAGAAAGAAAGAAAAAAAAGAAAGAAAAAAGAAAGAAAGAAAAAAGAAAGAAAGAAAAAAGAAAGAAAGAAAAAAGAAAGAAAGAAAAAAGAAAGAAAGAAAAAAGAAAGAAAGAAAAAAGAAAGAAAGAAAAAAGAAAGAAAGAAAAAAGAAAGAAAGAAAAAAGAAAGAAAGAAAAAAGAAAGAAAGAAAAAAGAAAGAAAGAAAAAAGAAAGAAAGAAAAAAGAAAGAAAGAAAAAAGAAAGAAAGAAAAAAGAAAGAAAGAAAAAAGAAAGAAAGAAAGAAAAAAGAAAGAAAGAAAGAAAAAAAAGAAAGAAAGAAAGAAAAAAAAGAAAGAAAGAAAGAAAAAAAAGAAAGAAAGAAAGAAAGAAAGAAAGAAAGAAAGAAAAAGAAAGAAAGAAAGAAAGAAAAAGAAAGAAAAAAGAAAGAAAGAAAAAAGAAAGAAAGAAAAAAGAAAGAAAGAAAAAAGAAAGAAAGAAAAAAGAAAGAAAGAAAAAAGAAAGAAAGAAAAAAGAAAGAAAGAAAAAAGAAAGAAAGAAAAAAGAAAGAAAGAAAAAAGAAAGAAAGAAAAAAGAAAGAAAGAAAAAAGAAAGAAAGAAAAAAGAAAGAAAGAAAAAAGAAAGAAAGAAAGAAAAAAGAAGAAAGAAAGAAAAAAGAAGAAAGAAAGAAAGAAAAAAAAGAAAGAAAGAAAGAAAAAAAAGAAAGAAAGAAAGAAAGAAAAAGAAAGAAAAAAGAAAGAAAGAAAAAAGAAAGAAAGAAAAAAGAAAGAAAGAAAAAAGAAAGAAAGAAAAAAGAAAGAAAGAAAAAAGAAAGAAAGAAAAAAGAAAGAAAGAAAGAAAAAAGAAAGAAAGAAAGAAAAAAGAAGAAAGAAAGAAAGAAAAAAAAGAAAGAAAGAAAGAAAAAAAAGAAAGAAAGAAAGAAAGAAAAAGAAAGAAAAAAGAAAGAAAGAAAAAAGAAAGAAAGAAAAAAGAAAGAAAGAAAAAAGAAAGAAAGAAAAAAGAAAGAAAGAAAAAAGAAAGAAAGAAAAAAGAAAGAAAGAAAAAAGAAAGAAAGAAAAAAGAAAGAAAGAAAAAAGAAAGAAAGAAGAAAGAAAGAAAACAGAAAGAAAGAAAACAGAAAGAAAGAAAACAGAAAGAAAGAAAACAGAAAGAAAGAAAACAGAAAGAAAGAAAACAGAAAGAAAGAAAACAGAAAGAAAGAAAACAGAAAGAAAGAAAACAGAAAGAAAGAAAACAGAAAGAAAGAAAAAAGAAAGAAAGAAAAAAGAAAGAAAGAAAGAAAAAAGAAAGAAAGAAAAAAGAAAGAAAGAAAAAAGAAAGAAAAAAGAAAGAAAGAAAAAAGAAAGAAAAAAGAAAAGAAAGGAAGAAAAGAACTGAACAGAACAAAGAAGAAGAATGGGAGTGATAAGAACAGTGTCCGGTAAGAATGGGGGTTAGTGTCCACTGTCCAGTAGCACCAATTTTTTTTTTAAGTTGACAATCGCTATTCCACATCCTGGTATTTATCTGGGCTGAACCACCGAATTCTACTGCAGAGCTGAAAAGCAGAAAATATCTTCGCTTCAAAACAAATCTCACACCTCGATTGAACATCAGATTTACAAAATTCAAAAAGATAATAATTATTATTTGTTATTTTATTGCTACTGCAACTTTTAGTTGAACAGAAACAGAAAATAAAGTAAAAATATAGAAATATTTAATTTACAATTCTCTTACTTTGAATTTCAGTCAGTCAGTTATGTGTCATGCGTGATACACGCTTAGGCGATCACGTACCTTTCGATACATGACGAGGTAGATATTTTTCCCGCAGTAGGTTGCCATTTCTTTCTAAGGTATACCAGGTATACTATAAAACCCGGAGGAGGGGGAGAAGAAGAGGATTCATACCTTTCCTAAGGGTATTAGCACGTAAGTGAATATAATGGATACGACTGGAATTCGAACTCGGCTCTCCGATTTCTCAATCTGAGCCACTGTCCACCGTGCCTCCGATACCTTAAATTTACATTCAGTGAAATTGTTATTCAGTTTGCTGATTATTTAAATAAGGAAAATACAAAAACATTCTCACGTTGTCGTCTTTTCTCCTTTAACAATGGAAAGACGAGGCTTAATTTCTTATACGTAATAATTTCATTTTATTCAACTCGAGAGAGTGAGTGAGTGATTGAAAAAGAAATCCCACCCTCAGGGGAAGTTGTTTATATATGTCCCTCTTTTCCTTGCGGCTGCACGCCCTAGACGCAGATGGGATGATCACGTGTTTACATGTCGGTGACATCCACCGAATCTGATGAAGCACGGAACTCCACGTAGGTCAACCCGCTGATACACCTCGCTTCTTTGATGATCTGTGACATTAACTGCAAAGTCTATTCTCACATCACCTGTGATGAATAACATAACAGTCTAAGGACGTCATAGATACGATGAGATGCTGAAAAGTTCTCGGCCGAACCCACTTCCCCAAATTTAAACAAATAAGATTTTTACGAGCAGATATAGAATCAGTAAGCGTGTTATGTTTTTTGAATGTTGTTACGTCACAGTTGAAAAAAAAACTTATTGGAAAAGAATTATTTGACGATATTCATAGAATTTGTTTTCTTATTACATCAAACTTTTAAAAAAAAAAGATTTACTAAAGATTAACCCTTTGAGCCCTGACCACCGCTTTACCGGTGGTAGAGAAAAATGGCGTAATGCCCAACCACCGGTTGAACGGTGGTAGAGAAAAAATGGCGTAATGCCCAGTCACCGGTTGAACGGTGGTAGAGAAAAATGGCGTAATGCCCAGCCACCGGTTGAACGGTGGTAGAGAAAAATGGCGTAATGCCCAGCCACCCGTTGAGCGGTGGGTAAACACTTGTAACTATTTTTATATCTACCGTGAAACATTACATACTAATTATTTGCGAATTTTGACTCAGGAGCTCAGGCGGAAGGGCTAAAAAAATGTTCAGGAACGCAGGGCTCAAAGTGTTAAAGTATAAAAATTATTAAATGATTATTCTAAGCATTTATGTTTTTTTTTTTTAACTATAGACAACGACTTTGTAAAATATTGGCTTGAAGATTTCATGATCTAAAGACAATAAGCGAAGGCGATTCTGTCTGATTTTATAGTTTGAGAATTTGAAAGTCTCTCTTTATGAAAACGTCTAATGATCTTGTAGCATATTCATGTTAAACACTGTTTAACGTATAATAAAGAATGTAAGAGAGCAGCTTAGAGTTTAAGGATTTGCATAAAACAAAGAAATTATGAAATCTTTCAAAAGTATCTTCGCCGCTTCAATTTAAAGAAAATGAATCCTGTTTTGCAGTCCCAGGCAAAGACGACAAAAACAGTCAAAGTCACTGGACTCGTGTTTAGAGAATTTAATGGTCGGATTTTATTAGGATGTATCAAATGTATTTTCGTTTTTTACAGACAACAAAATCTGATTTCTTGTACATATCTAAAGGCTACCTACGACTACACAATAATATTAATTCTAGATCTTGGGTTTCGGCTGCTATAATTATTGGCCTTTCGGAAATTTTAAGGGATTATTTTAAACTCTGCTTCAAAGTCGTTGATTGAGGATGAAATGAAACAATATTTGACCATCAGCCGAAAATTAGTTTCAGAGTTTTAACTCCATTGAAAATACGCAGGGGGACGATCGTTAGTTTTCGATTATGATGTTCTAAATCAGGGGTCGGCGTCGGCACGGCACGACACGCGTGCCACGCCGAGCAATTTCCAATGTCACACAGCCGCAAGTGACATCACGAAGTCCGAACCAATAACTACTACAACGCAAAGAAGATATTCAGCGGTTTCAATTTTAATATAATAAAAAGGCTTAAACACTAATATTCCATGGTCATAATTTATTCCATTGGAATCGTAAATACGATCCAATTCATCAGACCTAGAAATTCAAAAAGAAAAAACAACTCCGGGAATAAAAAAAAAAAATTTTTAGTGAGAGTGTATGTATGAGAGTCTGGGACTAATGCTAGAGTAAATGAAAGCTATAGGGAGGGGTAACAGACGAGAGAAGAACAGGAAGGTCTAAAGATGAAGGGGGGATTAAAATTTAACAGAGAGAAATTTTAAAGAGAGGAGTCAAAGACGGTTTAAGTGAGAGAAATATGAATATTTTCAAATGTCTAATACATTAAAGATACACCGGAAAAGAGTATACATTTTGTGGTGACATAAACACACAATAGACGATATAATCGTAAAGATCAGAAGAAGAGAGAGAGAGAGGAAAAGAAAGGGATGGGGGAACTAAAACCGAAGGGCATTTATAAAAGGATCGCTGTGTAATCAAGAAAATTTGACAAAGGTAATATCGACTACAGGTTACAAATCTAATATAAACATAAAAAATAACGATTATCTAATTTAGCAAGGACCTATATTTCTATGTTCAAAAACACATACGTAAACACACATACACAACAACATATTTATATTTTCACGTACATACATACATACATACATATATATATATATATATATATATATACAAACATATACACATACATCCATACACATTCACTCCTACATATATATACATTTACACACATATATACATACGGACATACACATACGTGCACATAAACAATATATACATAAAACCTTACACATCTCCATACAAATACATACACACAGCCATCTAAACAAATAAACAATGTATCCGTCTAACTATACATAGTTACATATACACCCGTATACAGATATATATGTATACATACATACATACATACATACCTACCTAAACATGCGTACACACACACATATAAACACATCTAAATACATATACAAACATCCATATACGCATATATATATATATATATATATATATATATATATATATATATATATATATACATATACATATATACACATGTAAAAACTAAAAGATTTTTTCTCAAAATCAAAAAATTCTAAAAATTTTAGGGACCATATCCATCCATATATACATTTAACATATAAAAATATACGGGTGGAATTAAATTAATTTATACTTCAAGAACATTGAGGAAGACAACGTTAAGAATATTAAAAATATTAAAAACCGGCTGAGTGATTAACGAGTATCTATCTCTTACGTTTACATATAATATTTATATACCTAGGTATATAAGACTATCTGATTTTGCATATCAGTTATTAGGGAAAACGTCTACCTACATACCCACTTACACATATATCACCACATGAATAAAGATTAACAAAGAAAGAAAAAATACATAGCGCATCACATAATCATACACAATGATACATATAGATAATCAAAATAGTCATTCCATTAAAATGTCATGCGCGATGTTATTGAACAAAGATAGAACTGTCACAAGCGACAACACGTTATAAAACCGTGTTTATGTTTGGAATCGTTTTTATGTCTACATTTAGAAAAGATCTCACTACAAAGATTTAGCAACTGATCTTGATTTTTACCTTTAATAAAAAAAAATTTTCCGCAATGCACAGATCACACCGATCACGGAAGTTATTAGGGGTTCTAGCTCTTGATAAGTATCTCCATTCGAAAAGTGGGGTTAGTCCCTTATCCAACAGATCCCAGAAGTGTTTGGATAAGGAAGTTTGAGTTTTGAGGTATCTATATCTAAAAGAGCGTCTATGGTTGTATAGACGCCGCTTCCAATCACCCGCGGATATACCTATATATCTTTTTTTCTGGTTTATATTTTCCTCGGGGAAGATTGTTGCCTCGTACACTACATTTTAATGCATACATTTACCCCCAATTGGACAAAGGTCTTTATTCCTACAATTGCAGGTAGGGTTACTAGATTGAGTTTCATTACTATGGTAGTTTCTAAGTATTCTACAATTATGGGAAGATATAATTTTCTTCATATTTCTAACGCATGAACAACTAATACTTCTCTCTTCTGTTACCCCTCCCTATAGCTTTCATTTACTCTAGCATTCGTCCCACACTCTCATGCATACACTCTCACTAAATTTTATTTTTTTTATTCCTGGAGTTGTTTTTTCTGTTTTCTTTTTGAATTTCTAGGTCTGATGAATTGGATCGTATTTACGATTCCAATGGAATAAATTATGACAATGGAATATTAGTGTTTAAGCCTTTTTATTATATCCTTACTCTGTCCTGGACATTGAGTTCTACCTGGATTCTATCCTCTTGGAATTATTTTTTATACATATAGATATGCATGTGTATGTATGTATGTATGTATATATATTTATATATTTTAGATATATGATTGCATATGTATGTGTATATTTACCACTAATATTATCAATCTATATATAAGTGAACATTGAAGTCAACACTTAGATGCGACAGGCTGTGGCCTGACGATTGCGTCTAGCATAAAGCAGCCTGTTGCCTCTAAGTGTTGATTTCAATGTTTACTTTTATATTTACACACGCTCTCTGATATTGAGTACTTTATCTCATAAATATAGCACACCTTAAGAGCATATTTCTTCATATATATATATATATATATATATATATATATATAGTAGAACAGGTGTTTTGACCTTGACTCGTATAAAAGTTGGCGCACTGAATGATTTTAAAACCCTAAGTCAGCACATAGTTAGCAAAAGGTTACCGACCCCTGCTCTAAAATGCAAAATGGAAGCGACAGGCTGTGGCCTGACGATTGCGTCTAGCATAAAGCAGCCTGTTGCCTCTAAGTGTTGATTTCAATGTTTACTTTTATATTTACACACGCTCTATCTCTGATATTGAGTACTTTATCTCATAAATATAGCACACCTTAAGAGCATATTTCTTCATATATATATATATATATATATATATATATATATATATATAGTAGAACAGGTGTTTTGACCTTGACTCGTATAAAAGTTGGCGCACTGAATGATTTTAAAACCCTAAGTCAGCACATAGTTAGCAAAAGGTTACCGACCCCTGCTCTAAAATGCAAAATGGAAGCGAACCCGAGAATCCACGTTTGAAAATTATTAGAACTAAGGCAATTGAAAGATGCCAAATATAGAATATCAGAGAAGCTTCAGAAAGAATACAAGAACACTTGAGATTATTAAAAACGAAAATACTTTTGATACGCACTAATAGTATCTGGGATGGAGCTGTCTAGTCGTCACTTTCTGGACTTGACAGGGTTCAAACCCGCTTAAACCGTCTTGTTGGGGAAGAATTATTTTCCACACAGACATCAAGTCGCAAGCCTATCACATCTCTATCGCTACATCCGTGACAAATTTTCAGATGTGCTCCATTCTTTAGTGCCACCAGCCCAGGCCTTTTCCCACCTTTCCAGGTCCTCAGGTTTGAATCATCCTAATTTCCTATATATACCTTTGTTACGAAAGGCGTTCAATCCTGGAAGCAACTTCCCAAAGCCTGCTACTTTGAGGAACATAATCCTACCTAGATGCTTTCCGAACTCTACAATCTTAACCACTTCAAATCAAGGGTCAGTCCTTATCTATCTGTAATACCTTCATAATCTTCACTTTCTACGCTTACATTTATATAACACTCCTCGTTCAGTATCCCTCTACTTTGAGTGGCTCTTAGGCCTTGTATTAAGTGATCTATAGTCAATTTTTCAACAGATAAAAAAAAACGGAAAAATCATTCTATGCTTTAGTTATAAGCATTAAACTATTTTGTAGTCATCTTAGACCCAAACAAATGCGCCGGTTCACGTATCAAGAGTTTGTAGTTGTGTAACTTCTCCAGTCAGCATTTGTCTCAAGCTTGGAAATATGGAACTTTTGAAAACAGCACCTACATGGTGGCTTGATTTGGAACAGCGATAAAAAGATTTTATGTCTGAAATCTCACTTCAAGCTGTCAAGTATTTCATAAATTGATGATATTCATTTGAGGTAAATGTAATGAGATATCGTTGTGCCGATCCAAATCTCTCATGCGTAACATTAACTTTTACTCAACACTGGACTTCGTCAGTTACTGTCGGTCAGCGTGGGTGTGGCCCCGAAATATGGACCTTACATTATCGTCTGCGATGTCTGAGAGACTGCCCTCCCTACCGAGTGGTAGGTTTTTATATATTTGTCTTTGTCAGGCGGCTCTTTCACGCGCGTGCATTTTAAGTGCAGCTGTGTCGACCTTGTGAATCTGCACTCGACGGTTAGGAGATAATCTTGAGTCAACCCTGTACCTGGGTTTCTTGAAGGTCTGGTTTGACACTGAGTGTCAACTCTGTTCTCTCATAATCTAGGACGTACTATATAAATATAAACACTGCAGTGTCTATTCTAAGAACTCTCTTATTTCCCTGGTCATTATCCAACTCCTATTCCTAAAGCTATAAAGCATAGAAAAAAAAAGAGACCTAGTTTATTTGTTCACATATAAACTTTACATTCTAAGGTGCCTCACTAGGGTCTAATACGCCTATCCACTCTAGGTTCTCATGATTATATTGCATTGTGCGAGATAAGCTTGTGAACCATAACATCAAACGAACTATAGCTCGTTTTATGTAATAGAACCTTGTCTTGCAGATCAATATTATTAAATTGTGAGTTCGATCATCACTGGGTGCTCCATATTTATGACCTTATGCCAGAACTAATGTCCGCTGATTAAATAACTACAATTTTTCCCTTGTTATGGTATCCAGAAATTCACGGATATTTAATTCATATTCTGAATTATAGACTTGACGAAGGCTGTAGAATGGGTCGGCTGAAAAGAAATTCAATTATCCGAACAAATCTTGAAACGACTATTTCATTTTTAAATAAGGAAAAAAATAAATTTTTTTTTCTCTCGTCCGTTTATAAATATTAACTAATTTATTTATTTATTATTTGCTTAAACAATTTCTTAAATTCACTTTTGGCTCTTACAATCAATTCTTAACAGACGATCGTAAACGGAAGCTGCTTTATAAATGTTATAATCCCAATTTTGACAACATGATTATGCAAAATCAAATACAAGTTTTTTTTTAAAGCCCAGATGACACACATGTAGGTTGGTACGTATTTTTTGTGGTTGGCTGTACAAGGTGATTATAAAGAATTCCTGGTCAGATCTACTCTCCAAAATCAGACCAAATATCAGAATTAAAAAAAAAGTTCCTTCTTGTTTGAGTTGATAACTTTTCAGTGTGTGTGTGTGTTTTTTTTTTTTAGCCTTATAATTTTCCGTTGGCATGCGTCATTACCATTATCAGTGTTTATTCCGCTAAACAACTGAAATGAGACGACAACCATACGGTCTTAAATTGCTTATTAAAATGAATTTGAGTGTTTTTCTTGCCTCATTCCGATGACGTTGTGCTAACGTCACTACAGGAAATATCTCGATTAAAATCCCCCCGCTCTTCCCCCGTCCAGCTCTCAAGAAGGTCACTAAAATCTAAAGTCTTCGAATTTATCAGATTATCGACACAGTTCGATGAAGACGACGTGGACTGTTTTGATTTCAAACCTGATGTCGATACGATACAACCGGGTTGTTTCCAGAACGACTCCGGCAATTTCCTCCTGTTCATTGGCACAATGTCCTCATGTTTTTTGAGGTCCAACTTGAGACGCTTGAACTTTTTCGCCGAAGTCCGCGACTTGTTTACGGACAGGAAACCACGCAGTCCATACTCGAATAATTCATTCAGTGGGCCAAGACCTAACGCCTTGTTCAACCTGCCGCTAAACTTATCTTTGTTATCGGCAGTGAATGCTGCCTGAGCTGACGATGTCGAAGGCGTGACTGTGTACGACGAGCTTGAAACTTTATCTCTTGTGGATTTGCATTTGGTTTCGATGCTTTCTCCGTGAGCTATTCGCAGCAGATCTGCGTAATACAATTCACGGCCAGATTTACTAGAAATCCATTTGTCTTCATAAATATCGCATGAATCCTCTTCGCCTGGTTTTTGCCCGAAAAACTTCTTAATGTCGGCGTTAATCATCTCAGCAAAATCCAAAAGTTGTTTGGTGACGTCCGGGGACTGTGACCGACGCGGCAAACTTGCGATTAACGACGGAAATTGTACTGTGAACTCGTCATCCTCTTCGAAGTCAGCCGAATAATGAGAGTCGTGATCGCTGAAGTCGTCTTCACCAACGAATGATCCCAGGTTGGGACCGATCATTCCCAGTCCGGAACCGATTGCAGTGATAGCCGAACACGGGTTAATATCTGGTGTGGTAACATTACTGAGATGAGGGTGGTGATGATGATGATGAGGAGGAGGAGGAGGAGGAGGATCGTAGAAGTGGCCAATTCGGTTTGGAGCCGATGAATTTCTTATGGCGTTGAACGAATTTTCGTCGCATATATCAAAATCATCATCATCGTCATCGTCGTCGTCGTCAACATCTTCGTCATTTTCAGGTGTCGATACTTTAGCCAGTGCCTCGAACGATTTTTTAAAGATGGAAGTCGGGGATGTTTTCATATTAAGCGTCGGTTGCAGTGATGGCAATGCCACCCCGTGGATGTTGGTCACCATGTTGTTATCATGCATATTCGCTCCTACAGATGCAACGGCCGTCATGAGAAATACTTTGGAGTTTCCTTCTTGCAGCGTTTGAATATCTCTACTTGACGTTTCTTCAAGTAAAAAGAGGCCATCACTTGACAACCAACTATTTATCTTATCAAAGAGTCTCTCTTAAAGTTGACAGGTTAAACAATTTCGCAAAACGTTTGCCTTTCAATTGGCGATGCGAGTCAATTCAACTGGGTTTTTTTCCGATTCAAAGCAGCAGGAAACAACCTGTAATGAAAGAAAATACTTTTAAATTGATTCATAAATTTTATATGCTAAATCATAAATAAATACAAAACAAAATTTTCACTCAGGTTTTGCATTAATTACCGTATTTTTTGTATTACATAAAACGTATTTTTTCACAAAAATAAATCTTAGATTTTCATAAATTTGTAATAAATGTATATAAAGAAATGTTTTGAATTGTTCCAAACAGGAAACACGAATGGAATTTCCGTGACATTCGATATACTATCCACCATGTTTCCTTACTGAAAGGAATGAGATCTTATATGCTCGTCTGAATTATATACCATCAAATACGGTATAATTAAATTTTCCTATAGCCAAACAACAACTGACATACAATAATGATTATACACGCTGCGAGCTCAATTTTACAACAGGCGGGGTTGTCGCATTTTAGAATAACTTGAAATTTGGACTTTTGCTAATATAAGTTTTCTTTCAAAACAGAAAACTATATTCTATAGTATAACAAGGAATTGGGCGTGACTATAAAAATATCTTCTAGATCTCTTCATTGCTTACGGCCATATCACATTGAAACATTCTTTGTCGTACAATCACCAAAGACAAGCAACGCCGAGCCTGTTTAATATCTAGATGGGTGACCACTTGTGAATACCAGGCGTTGTAAGCTTGAATGTGCGGGTGGGGAATATACGGCTCGGAATTGAAAATCGGAGAGCAGAGTTCCAATTCAAGTCGGGTTCGTTATTTGCGCAAAAAAAAACCCTTGTGATAGGTAAGAATCCACCTTTTTCCTTTTAATTAGTAGGACTTGTATAAGTAAATCATTATTACCCACAAAACATTCTTCCAATCTAAAAATATTTTCTGGCATTAAAAATCTGCAAAAGGTTGGTAGGCAGTGAAAAAAAAATCAATTGACCTCTTCATTTAACAAAAGTACTTCTATCATATTATTCAAATTTCTTAGATGAAGCGCTTTCAATTATTTTTAATTCTTTTTACTTATTATAGCAACAGAAATAAGAGAGAATGATACAAGTCGAGCAAAAATAATAATAGTTTACCGATACCATAAAAACTCACGACATATTTTGTTAAATCCTTAATATTATAATAGGTACCTCGATGAGATCGCTAAAAAAGAGTATAGCATGATGAAAACCTGACGAAAACAAAATTTTATCGTCTAAATGTTCATGTTATTATTAAGAGGAAAGATCAAAGTATTTTGAGAGTATTTTTTACATTTTTTAATCGTTCCGAACACGTCCGAAATTTTCGTTAAAAATTCTTGTTTTTTTTTTGAGTCAGCAAAATTGACAGATAATCGATGATGGCATCCATTTTTTTCCATTTTATAAAAAAGATGAAAATCTCACTTTGGAATTCTTTAAAAAAAATCAATTATCACTTTTTCAAAACTTATTTTAAGAAAATCAGAAATTATAATGTTTATTTAAAATATTTTGAACCAAGGTTCACATAGCTTCTGCGCCGAAAAGATGTAATTTGAAAATAAAACAAAGCGTCACTTGACAGGTGCTGAATGACGTATTGACGGATTACGTGATCATAATTTGTTCTACGGAAGGCGAAAAGTGAAGTTATTTAGATTTAAGTGAACAAATTATTTACCTCGTTATTTTTAAGGAAAACTTTCAGCGCTCTAATTATTTTTTTGTACTTAGCTTTCACCTTTACGTTTACGATGCTTTATGGAAAATATATTATAAAGAAATTAAAATAAGACTGTTAAGAGTGAGATTAAATTTCATAAGAAAGGTATCTAATTAATTTATAGGTACCTTTCTTATGAAATTTTATCAGAAGTGTACATAAAATACTATAATTTTATGTACATTTATTACATTTTACTGTGTTAATTGTATTTCCATTCATTTTATTATTAATTTTGATATTTCATTTATGGAAAAATGCCATAACTGAGATTAATATAAAAATAAGATCATATCAATTTCATAAGATGATACTGATACTCAAATTAACTTCTCCACACGTGTTTCGCAAAAGTAATGGCCTTAACAGTGGAGAACAATGCTTAACTCAAATAATGCAACGTAATTGTATTCTGGTTAGTCTTCCGTACTTTATAATTACAGCCCGATTGTAAACACAAAATTACATTTCTTATTTACTGCTGATCTTCTGATTAGTCAAAACGATACAGTTTACAACGTGCTAAAAAAAGATCTATCTCATAAGGACACTTACGAAATCTGATGCGGCTTTTAACTAATTTCATATTTTAACAACTTAAATGTAAAAATCTATGATAATTAAAAAAAATAACAAATAATTGTATTAAAAATTCATTTATCATCGGAAATTTTTTTTGCTTTCATAAAATATTGCTCATATTCATAAAAACAACTAAAAGCAAATAAAAGCATTTGAAATTAAATAATATCTTTGTTTTATTGAGTTTTGTATGTTACAATTCAGAGCTGATTTCCAAGTTGGGAGGGATCCAATTAAAAACAAAAAAAACATGATTTGCATTCCTCAAAGCCTTGTGCTTTTAACTATTGTAATCAATAAATCTGACGCGATCGAATTTCTAGCGTTTTCATAAAATTAGTTATGGGGGGGTAATAAATATAAAAAAATATTTCTGCCATGACTTTAATAAAAAAAACATATTTATAATAATTTCAATCATCTGTGAATAGTTTCAGAAAGTTTCATTAACATCCGACAATTATTTTTATTTTTGCAAGTTTTTCAAAATTAATGTGTGTTCTAAAAAAAAAAAAGTGCTAAAAATTGTATATGTTATTTTACTAGTTCCGGTGATACAAAGAGAAACAAGGGTTTTTTAATCAAAATTTAAAATGTTCTAAAAAGGAAAAATTTAAAAAAAAAACAAAAAAAAACTTTGGTCTTTCCTCTTAAAAATAACATAAGCATTTAGACGATAAAATTTTGTTTTCGTCAAGTTTGGCGTCTTTTTCATCAAGCTATGCTCTTTTTTTTTTAGCGATCTCATGGAGGTTTTTATATGTGACTCTTTACATATATTTTCCAGTTAGTATAAAGTATAGTTTACCCACTTGCATATTCATATAGACATGGTCATCAAATCCGTCACAATTTTTGTTTTTTGATATTTTAGATTTCGCAGAATATTTATCTCCCTTGCATTCGACATATTTTAAAAGTATTAAAAGTTGCAGACGAAAATAAATAAATGCAATTAAATATAAAACTGAAGATAAAACCAGGCATGACAGAATGGGATAATATCTGTATTGGAAAATGTGCAACTTATACGGAAAGGAAACTGCAAGAAACAGACCCGGTTACGGAGATAGGATCTGGAACAATTTTACAACACATACAGACAGAACAAACAAAGCTAATCGTCCAGACATCGTGATTAGAACCGCAAAGAAAAAAATGTGTCTCCTTATTTTGACATGGCTCTCCCGGCACACTGTAATGTATCTTTGAAGTTCTTCAAATAATATCAAAATACAAGGACCTTGAAATTGAAATCTCCAAAATCTGGCACATGAGGACATCAATAATTCCAGTTGTAGTTGCAGCTTTCGGATTCATTGGAAAATATTCCAATAGACTCATTGAAGGAATCCCTGGTAGTCCATGCCTTAAAGAAATAGATAAAAAAAGTACTCCCAAGTAAAGCCCACACCTTACGAATGGCTTTATCTATGTAAAATATGCGTGATTTTTTTTTTTTTTTTTCAAAACTGCTCGGCGGAAAATATCATAATGTCTTTTCTGATCTTAGGTCTCTGGTCGGCATCCGAAAAGAAATGAGTATACACCAGAAATGAAGGGAATAATAATAATAATAATAATAATAATAATAATAATAATAATAATAAAGGGAATAGCAAAGTGATAGTCATGTGTAGATATTTCTATACAGGCAATGACAATTTTAGAGTTAACAAAAAGATTTGTTGTGACAAAAGTCTCCTGTCCTTTTGATATGAGAATGTCATAATGGATGCGCGCTTAGAACACCACCAAGAAAATTGAAATCAAGATTGTAGAACACCAGAAAACTGCCATAATTTACTCTGCGAGGATTCTCTGAAAACTTCTGAAGTCTTTTAAATACCAAGTTTCAAAAGCTGAATTTCCATTGACTACGTCAACATACGACACAAACATAATAATAATAACTAATGTTAACCCGTGAAATTTTCAAAGATTTCCTATTTGAAATTTCTGATGAATCCTAATTCTTCAGTTAATGATTAAATAAGCACATAGCGAGTTATATGACAATACAATATCCATAGAAATTTCTCTATTGCATCGTTAAATATTTGAGCTTAACAACTTTAACAAAATATTGCAATAACAATCCTATTGCTGGTCGTTATTTTACGAAGTAAGGGGATACAAATGAAAAGATTTGAAATTGAAAACTTATTCCATTTCACTGAAAGAGACGTTAAACACTTCTATTTTTTTTTCTTTCATTTTCTGATTGAAACCAGGTAGCGGGCTTGATGTATTTCGTCTTCTGACGTGGTCAAAACGGAATTGTTCATATTTATGAGGTACTGGCAGGGCGTAATAATTGTGTGAACTAACGAAGGGTAGAACAATCAATTATATAATAAAAAGAAGAAAAAGAAAAAAGTAACAGGAGAAAAAAGTAAAAGAAAAAGAAGTAAAAGAAGAAAAAGATGAAAAAAGAAAAGAAGAAGAAGAAGAAGAAGAAGAAGAAGACAAAGAAAAAGAAGGCAAAGAAGAAGAAAACGCCCTTATGATTGGAATGAAACTTCCGTAATTAATAAAATCATTTCTAGTAAATATTTCATGATGATGTAAATAAAAAAAACATTCTGGATTCTAATTTTTTAAACCATCTTTTCTCTGGATACAATATTGAAAATTCTACAAGAAATTAGTTCTCACAGTATTTTTTATCTTTTAAATATTTATAAATTATTGTTCCTGAAGATTTATTTCCTCCTGCATATCACTTGTCTGCAGTATCCTGTCTAGCAGTTCCCCAGCTCTTTTTGAACTGGACCCTGTAAAACACACTTGAAAACCCGGTCTTTCGCCAGAAACCTTTTTCAAACACCTATAAAATGAATTCTTCAACTCATCTAACATAATATTCGATATGAGAGAGAACGAGAGAGAGAATTATTGGGGTTTAAAAACAACAGCAACCGGATATATTTCAAGTATTAGGCTGGTACAGAAATTCCCTGTGACATTTTTTGCATAAGAGTAGGGAAATCTTAAAAGTGTCTGAAGTTTACTCAGATCTTTATTTTATGCAATTAGCGAACAATGTTGTAAAGCTTGAGGAAAAATTAAAAAACGAGGAGAATACGTTTCACATGAAATAATGGAGGCGAACATTAACCAGAGTTTAAATTATTGTTTATCTCTTTTTGCTCAACTCAGAAAAATTCATTTTTGGACAAAATGGGGAATGGGGATCCAAAATGAATTTATCGGGTGAATCCAATACATCTCAGCCGAAATGAAATCTACAGTAGAAAATGTAAATAGAATTCAAAAGGACATTTTATTATGAATCTTTGGAAACCAGATATAACTGATATTGCATAAAGCTAGAGTGAGCGACTGCATTGATAGAACGACGCCCAGGAAGGAAGAAAAGTTTTGCGGGAACAAGATAGTCAAACAATTGTTTTTACTGCATAACCATGTGTTCCAAATGCGACGGCGTTAGCTATGATGGTGCTGGGATGACATTTTCTTCTGATGATCCAAAAAAAAAAAAAAATGACTGAATAATGATGCTATGAATTTATCCAAAGAAAAAAATTCGTCCGCATTATGATGAAAACTTTTTCATGAGGCTAATAATTTAAGAATGAAACCTAACATTTTAATTTCTATACAATTTCAATTACATATTAAAAGGTCCATTGCGCTGATTGTCAAGAAGAAAATATTAGTTTATGTTTTAGCTAACTTTGTTACAAACAAAAGTGAATGAATTGCAAAAATCATTAAATTTTTATATGGTTTTTAGAAACGTTGTAAAATTGGTTTCGACTACAACGTATATTTTCATGTAAGCTGCAGACATTGTCTTCTGAAGACTCAGCACTATTTAATCCGGTTGTAGCTTACGCAAAACCATTTGATAAGTATTGCACCAAAATCTATTTGAACTACTAGAAAACGTAGATTTGTTTGGGAAGGGTGTTAGAATAATGCAAAACTTATACGGATAGCAAACCGCCTGCATACGGATAGAAAACGAATGGAAAGAGGCGTAAAGAAAGGATTTGTCATCTCACTTGATTAATTCAACCTCTTTAGTGAGACTACTCTAATGGAATTGGAGACCTACCAGGATTTAGTATCTATGGGCGCAATCTTAATATTATAAAAGGTGCACAGATGACACGATAAGGTCATAAAAGAAATCGAGAAAAATGGATTAAGCATCAATTGTAAGAAAACGGAAAATATGGTTGTCAGCAAAAAGGGCAGACGAAGATGCGAACTACGAATTGGAGATGTCAACATCAAACAAGTACAGAAGTTTAAATATTTGGAAATTGTTTTAGCAGGGGATGGAAAATATGACATCGAAATCCGATCGTGCATTAAAATAGGAAAAGATGCTTTACAACACCTAAGCAAAGTATTAAGAAACATGAAAATGCTGAATAGCTATGTAATAGCAATCCTCCTATATGACAGAGAATGGTGGATAATCTTTTCAAAGAAGGAGACTTGAGGCAGCTAAGATGTGATTCTATAGAAGAATGCTGAGAATACCATGGACAGAACATGTGAGTAACGAGGAAGTTTTAACGATAATGGAAAGAAAAAGGAGACTTAGAATCAGAACGAGACAGTTGAAATTTCTAAGGCACATAATGAGAAAAGAAGGCTTAGTGAGTTTGATATTCACAGAACATATGGACTTGAGAAGTGTAATTTTTTGAAAAACTGTTTTAAAAAAGATTTTTATAAATTTCAAACAGCTGTTCGGTTAATGAAAACCGAAAGTTTGCATTATGGAAACTGTTTCGCCTTTGCAATTACCGATTAAAAATACACTGCTGTGAAAAAACTTATTTCACTCTACATATAAGGAAGCGCTGAAAAGTTCTTGATCCAACCAGTTAGATCCGATATTTGGTGAGGTTTTGGTAAGTGCGTCGTGTTGATAACTTTCAGCATCTCCTCGTCTTAAGTATATTTTAAAACCATTATTGTTTATTTTTCCTATAGTAAATTTAAATGTAAACATATCACGTCGTTCGTCACAGCATTGATAGCAGACACAGAAAGAAAGCTACAAAAACCCTTACAGATAACACAGTGAAGGAAAATGAAAAGAAAGGATTAAACATTAATTGCAAGAAGACAAAATGCATGGTTGTTAGCAAAAGCATGAGCCCAAATTGTGAATTGAAAATCGGAGATACCAAAATCAAACAAGTGCAGAAATTCAAATATCTAGGAATTGTTTTAACAGAAAACGGAATGTCTGACACTGAAAGCCAAAGACGCATTTGGATAGACAAAGATGCTTTCCAAAATATAAGCAGAGTATTAAGAAATAGGAAAATTTCGCAGGAGACAAGAAAAAGGGTACTAAACTGCTATGTGATATCTATATGGCAGTGAGTGCTGGATGATCTCCTCAAAAATGAAGAGGATATTTTAAACAACAGAAATGTGGTTCTACAGAAGGATGCTGAGAATACCATGAACCAAACATGTGAGTACCGACGAAGTTTTGAAGAAAATTGAAACAAAAAGCAAACTAATGCTAAAGAAAATACAGTTGATGTTTCTGGGGCATATAATGAGGAAGGAGGGCTTGGAAAATCTGACACTCACGGGACAGATAGAGGGCAAGAGGACAGAGGAAAACAACACATAACATACTTAATGAGCTTGAATAAAAGAATGGCGAGACAGGTCTTAAGAGAAATAATAAAAAGACAAAGTTTATTAAGAGCTACAAGGGACGGGAAGCTGTGGAAAGCCATGATCGCCAACCTCCCGTGGGGACACGGTTTATAAAGAAGAACATCTAGCATTAAGGTCTCGTATCTGAAAAAGAATCCAGATACCACGTTACCTCTTCTGCCGAATTAATCCACCTCTGTTCTTTAAGCCCCGTTCACTAACCACATTACTGCAGAGTTTCCCCACTCTTCCCTTGGCTATATCAGTTATTGCCACCGAACGGAATAAAAGCCAACCACTCAACTCGTCTCACTATTAGACAAGCAGACGTTCGTCTGCTGGCGTTTCCGTCGGGTTTTGACCCTAACCTCCCACTGACTGCTGACCGTTGTAACACTCTGTTTTACTCCTCCTCCAAGATTCTCCTCTAATCTACCGTTATCTGCCTCTTAGTGGTCACTATACACACGAATAACGGGATGTGTGCAAGTTGGATTTTTTATCTAGACCTCTAGCCGCGCCCACAGGTCAGCCGTCGCCAGTCGGACGGCGTGGGAAACACGCCGGCAGTTTGCAAAACGTTCAACCGTTTCGATCGCCAATTTGTTTGCTAAGCTTGACTCTCCCCAGTCAAGATAGAACATCTTGTACAATTAGAATTTGACACATTAAAACCTGATAAGAGGAACAACAGAACAAAATGGCTGACAAGAAAGTACAAGGAAAGATTCTGATTTCTTTTATCCTCAGTGTAGAAGACACTTAAATAACGTTGCGTCAAACTTAATGGTTTTTCTTTTAATCAACACACAAATTCTGCTCAAATCATTCAAATCAATAAGCCAAGTATAAATCTAAACACGATATGGGTAACGTTGAAAATTCGTCACATAAAAATTCATCTCAAGGATTAATTTCTGGATTAGAGTGGAACTAATACAGAACAAAAAAAATTATGTATATTAAGACATATACATTATTGTCATTAAAACTTTATCAATTAAACATTTTTCGAATTAAATATATTTAATTATTTTAAGTATTATTTTTATATTAAAAGAAAATGGGGTTAAATTCTTCTATTTAATCTAGGGGTTCCTTCCATGAGACACAACGTTGTTATTTTCTCACTAATACCATTGCAAGCGTTCAGATAAGCTCCATTCCTTCGTTCCACCAGTTCGGGCCTTTACAAATCAGAACACGCAACGCTACTTCCAGGAAGTTGAATCACCCTCATTTCTCCCGTACATACAATTTTAATGAAAAACCAATCAGAAGCCTTTTCATAAGAACCGCTACTTTATAGAAGAAATTTCTGCGTGGACTCTTCCCTAAACACTAGAATCTTAACCTCTTCAACTGAAGCGTCAATCATTATCTATCCTCCTCATCAAAATTTCCATTTCCAATCACCTTCTCTTTCATTGATAACACACACTTAGTCATTATAATCAATTTAAAAAAAACTCTACCTTGGGTGACTCGAGAACATTGTACTGGAGGAAATTTAGTTTAAAAAAGAATTCTTGATTACAAGTTAAACATCTGAGTATCTTTTAAATGTAACTGTGGATTCATCAGTTTCCTGCATTAACGAGGCTCTCAGTCAGGCAGTAGATTTCCCATTGGTTTCAGTAATTACCAAATGTTTGTAGAAATCACTAATCGGCAAATCTTACGTAATTTTGTTACAATTTTAGAGTCTGACCGAGTTAATTTTTAACTAATGATTTAATATTATTTATTTTAAAGTAGAAAATGTTGCAAATGTTCATATTAAATTTGTTTTATTTTTTATTTATTTACATCATTATATATATAATCATGGACTCTCCCGTCGAGTTCGACGTATGAGGTTCCGATGACCACCTAATTATCTGCATGCCTATGACGGGCATGATTTTGAGGCCTGCACGAGAATTGCACAAAATACCACAAAAAGTACAGGAGAAAGTACTGCATGCAAGTGCAGCAGGAACACTGTTTTATTTCACTTTCGTGTTTCATGCAGTCGAATGATGCTTACTGCTTGATGGGGCATTATTTCTGCATACCTATGACGGGCATGACATATATAATTAAATAAGTAACTTCACACACGTTGAAAATGTTTGAATTTGATAAATAGAGATTAATTTATAGATATTTATGGGTATTTATTTATTCAGTTAATTTACTCCATGTATTTATAACAACTGCTTGCCATAAATACATGGTATCAATTCATTTACGATACAGATTCATTGGTGACATAACCTCGATAACAATGTAAATATCAATAACGCCTGTGAATATAATAAACCCAATATCTGTTCAATTTTTGAATTTCACATCAATTTTGTCAACTAATTTTCCAATCACTCCATATCTGGTTTGCTAAAAAGGAAAGACATTAGATTTAAGGTTCAGGAAATCTACAACTAGTTTCTGTAGTTTGACTCTTAACTTACATATAACAGGTAGGTGGTCGCTTCTGCAGTTGGCACTTGGATAGGTTTTGCAGTGAACAACCCCATTCCTGAATCTCTTGTTGATAGTTATGTAGTCTATTTGGTTTTTAGCTTCTCCTCGTGGGCTTCTCCCTGTCCATAATCGTCTTGGACGTTCTCGGAACCAGGTGTTGGCTATTACCTGGTCATTCGCCGTGAACAATTGGACCCATTTTTCTCCGGATTCGTTGCGCGTTCCTCGTCCGAATTTGCCAACTATTTCACCTTCCCTGAAGGCTAATGGCTACAACGACTGAAACGTTCCGATGAAGATAAGAAAGACGTGGAGACTGATCCGAAAGAATATATTGCAATAAAAGTAACACCGTATCTTAGAAATTCAGACAAAAATGTTCTTTTAGAAATCTCTCAAAATTAAAACTGGAAATGCTATTCGATAAATGTTGTGGGTTCATCGTCTGAATTTGCCCAATATTTAACCTTCTGTAAAGGCTAATGGCTACAACGATTGAAACGTTCCGATAAAGATAAGAAAGACGCGGAGATTGATCCGAAAGAATATATTGCAATAAAAGTAACACCGTATCTTAGAAATTCAGACAAAAATGTTCTTTTAGAAATGTTTCATAATTAAAACTGTGGAAATGCTGTCCGATAAAATATGACCAAAATTTCCATAAAATGAAAATGAAAATGTAATTAAATCAGAAAAGTCTGTTCTGAGAATAATGATCAGTACCCGAAAATGTGGATGACAAGATGATATCAATATATTACACGATGATATCAGAAAATTATAAAGTTTATTGCATTTTAAAAAATCAATAAATAAATGAATAAATAATTATAAAAACAGGCAAAATTAAATATTTTTCAATTTATAACTGAACTGAAAATATTTTTGAAACCCATTATCTTTTATATGAGGGGCGATCATATAAGAATTAAAGTCTGCGTAGAAATCAATGAACGACTTATCATATACGGTATGTTGGCTATCATGAAGAGAGCACTCGACCCATCAAAATTAGTCGTGGGTATGACGATAAACTACGTCTGGCAACAATGCCTCTGATCGGAAGATTGTAGGTTTTTGAGGAGCGTAGAACCACTTCTTAATTGCTGTTGATCCTAGGTCCACCCTTATCCGGGGTGGTAGCACTAGCTAGGGTCACAGCTATGAGCAAATAAACAACAAAAACACTATGAACGTATAAAAATACATTTATAGTAAAAATATCAACAATACATATTTATAGTATAATGACCAGCAATACATTTTATAGCAACATGACCAGCAATACATTTTATAGCAACATGACCAGCATTACATTTTATAGCTTCATGACCAGCAATACATTTTATAGCAACATGGCCAGCATTACATTTTATAGCAACATGGCCAGCATTACATTTTATCTGTAGTTAAAGGGATACAATTGTGTTCAAAATATATTTATTTGAAGCCATAAAATCGTGTTCAAAATAATTAGATTTCGGCATTAAATAACCCATAGAGGTGTTGATATGCCGCTAAACAAAATCAACCAACCCACCAACAAACCCATCAAAACCTCGTAAATAATCAGTATGTCAAAAGACTGAATTTTTTTTTTTAATTCAAAATATGTTACGGGGATGATTTCAATGATAAGGGTAAAATCTCAAGTGGCGTATTTTACATCGCATTGCTCTATTCTGTCCTAGCGGGCTTATCTTAATGACGATTTTTTTTCCTGTTTGCATTGCAAAGTATGCACCTTTCGTACTGAAACAGCTAAAACAAATGTTAGTCAAAGTAACTGTAAAATTCAATGCTTAAATAATATTTTCCTGTAAGACTAAAAAACAGACGAACGTTAAGCGAGAGACTCTTGTGGCAAAGTCAAAGAGAACAGTTGAAGCATTTCTTATTTCGAACAAGCTCAAATTGGGTCGGCACTAAGATACAGTTAGTAGTGCTGTTTTATTTGATAAACTAGTATCGATATAGAACCATTTTTGCAATCATTAAAAAATGGCTCCAAAGTAATTAAATCTGCAGATCTTAAAGAATACCATCCTTAATCAGATCTTATAAACTGGTGCTGCATAATGACAAAAGAACTTTACCAAATAACAAAAACCACATCAGTTGAAGGCTTCCATCAGTGACAAGAAAATGGATAGAATATATAACTAGAAGGGTAAATAATGATATCATCAAGATGTTTGCTTTCCACATTGTCTCAAACAAAATATTAGGAAGGAAACGTCCATTAATACTAGAAAGAATGATGACAATTATTGAAGTCGAATTCCCTGACAAACGGTTTTGAGAACAAAATTTGATAAATTTCAACCAACCATAACGCTAATTGTTCAGGCAATGAAGGTCGAATGTTTCCTTATAAGGAAACGGCTATTATCCCCATTACCATTTATTGCCAGAATTTATTGTGTCCCTCTATATGCAGTCGTTAAAATGGCAATGTTGAATAAATTCTGCCTGTGATATGACAGGTTCCAGAAAAATGAGTTAGGAAACAAAAGGTGCGATCGGAAAACAAAAAAAAAAAAAAAAAACTTCATTTTGAGAATTATTTGCTTTTATGGAAAACAGATTTAGTTATGCGGAAATGTGGACAGACTTCCGGTTATCAACGAAGAAAATGGAATCTGTGAACAGAGTTCATCTTCTGACTAAATCCGGCCGTGTTTACTTCAAATTAATATCCCTATTTTTTCTCCGTCATCCCCAGCGATAGATTGAGTAGCGGGATAGACTGGACTCTCCAGCCTTGACAGGCAACCGGTCTATATTTTTGTTGAGTCTTGACTCAATGTTGAATCTCGCCTATTGCATGGAATAATAATGCAACACAAAATGTACTTTGAACAAGAATGTATTATAACAAGAAAGTGTACACAATAAGTACATATAGTATTTCTGTATATTTCTGGGAAGACGTTCCTGGAGAATGTGTTGACTAGTCGCAGTCGATCAGAGTCTCTAGTTGGATCTCATGATTCTTCTCTTCTCTCGTCTTCCGGTATCAACCATTATTTATATAGTTGGTAGTCACCTATGCAGATTAGGTGGATCCTATACAACAATTTTGATTAAGGGACATGAAAAGCAACGTTGCAATCAATTATCGTTTGAGCTCCACCTGCGGTACAAGGAATACTTAGAAAACTAGTCATTTGACATATATTAAAAGTTTTAGATAATTTGCTATATATTTCGATTGAATTGCCATATCTGCTTTCAAAACACCGCGCTATGTTTTATTATGCATGTCAATGTTTTTACAATTAAGTCGAGATCAACGAACCGACGACGTTGATAAGATTTTCAGAGTATACATATATGTGCATGAACAAAATTTTGCTTTTGTCTCATCACAAAATGTCTCATTGAAATTATTTATGATAACTTGTTTGGTGATATCTTGTTTCATTATGCTAGCACACTAAATACAACAGAAAATTGTATTTATAAATGAATGCAAGAAAATAGAAGTTCAAGATATGTATATATTTCAATAATACATAACCGAAAGCCGGTTGGAGGAGAAGTCTGCTTTGGGGTCTCCAGCCTTGCGACCCTCGTTATTTTATCAACATTTGCTTTCTCTCTACCGACATTTATAGAAGTTACAAATAGAGCTAAGCACAGTTGACGACGAAAGGATGAAAAAGTTTCACGGATTCTGACGTCATTCTGGGTTCGGGTTTGTTTGGGGGGGGTGCAGATCCGTTAATTTATTTGGCTCATGCTAAGTCACGAAAAACATTATATAAAATTCATTATTTTTTATCCATAATGTTGAATTTGCTAAATTTATTCACCTTTTAACACAAACCTCGAGTTGATGCTAAAAATTGCCACAAAACATTGTTGATTTATTTAAGACGGAATCATGTGACATCTGATTTTCTGACATGTCTCTAATTTGGATTTACATACATTGTATTTATTTTCAATTTTTTTTACTTGAATTGTTCACTTATATTGCATAGGATCCATTATTGTACATAATTAGGTTACAATAATTTGTATTTTATATGAATACTACCTTATGAAAATTGAGATCTAATACAGTTGGGGCCCCGTATCATAGATCGGAGGCGGGGGCAAAAGACCCTTACACCGCCACTGCCATAACCGAATTAATTATTATTTCATTTCACATAAATTGATATTCTATAACAATCAGTCAATTATTGATTTTATTAAATTTTCTACTGTTTTGACTTTAAAATTCACGGTAGTTTTGTTTCCCCAAAGATCTTTTTAACTTTAATATTGTTTTCTATTCTCGTATACACAGCATCCCTTTTAATGATAACGGAAATGTTCGTCTGGAGAGGTTAAAGTCCATTCCGCTAATTTATTGATTTGAAGCCTCTTTGCAAGGTGATCACGTTTGCGCCGTGTGAAAGCGCGTTTTATTTTGCCTGAATATAATATTGCAGTGATTGATTAGAGAAGAACCATGACACAAAAAAGATATAATTGGCCAACCAGGATGATGCCGATATAAGTGACAAAGTAAACAGAAAAGATGTCGAAGAGGTTTATGGTTTTAGTTCAGGATTAACTTGAGTAATACGGCTTTGTACCGAGAACAGTTTAATGCCGTAGATTAAATAAAGGGTTCAGCTCAGAACTCCCAATATGCTACCCAGATCGATATACACCTGAGAGCAAAACAGACGAGACATTGTGATAACAACAACAAAGATGAAGACAATAGTTCGAATATAAATGATGTAGATGATGATAACTCCTCATCCCAGAAATTCAGACAGAAATTGTATATCGATGTTGCTTTTGTTATTTTTTTTCTAGGATGGAGAAAAAGAAAATGATGACAGAATGCAATATGTAAATTAAGATAAGTAAATCTTCGACACATTCATTTTGACCATAAATTCTCTTTAACCATATCTTTTTTTCTCACGAGCACACATTTTTTCCTTTATATAAATCGCATGTAAAATAAAAATTGTTTTTCCCTTTATATAAATCGCATGGAAAAAATGTTTTTCCCTTTATATAAAGCGCACGTAAAACAAAAACTTCAAAATCAGCCTGCGTCTTTATGCGACAATGTCTGGAATATTAGTCTATGTCTAATATTAGAAACATGCTTAAAACCCCTGATGTACTCAGAAATAGAATAGGCTGTTGGAAAATAAAATTGCAATCCCCACTGAATATGTTTCGTAGATTAAACTCACAGGTGACGCCATTTGATTATTTCAAATGATCACACCTGAAAGATGTGCGAAAAGGAAGGTGCAATTAGTTGGTAAATAAAATATTAGACAAATGTTTTACCGACACCAAACATGCTACGTAATTTTCAATATTTTATTTAAATTTATTTATCTGTCATGTTAATCAGCGTTTTCTGTGTCTTAACAGATATTTCTAGAACTTTCGAAACCCCACCGCTAGGAATCTGTTTTTTTTTGGGTGGGGGGTATAAACTTTTTTCTTTTTATTAGGGAAATCATTTCGTGATATAAGTTCTCCGAACGTTGGGCAGTACTTTGTAAGGCCACGAATTTATTGCAATATTTTTTTTTAAATATTATAAATTAATATTTTTCGTTTTATTGTAAAGTTTCTTCTACATTATCCTGGGTATTTTAAAAATTATAAAAAAACAACTTTTCGCAAGTAACTCATAGAATTTTATATTCATTTTTTCAACAGTAGAAGTTAATTTTCTCCGCATAGTGCAAATATCGAGATAAAAGTTCACAAAATCTTTGTTTTATTTAATACCAAAAAAGTCTACAGAATTTGAAAAATGATTCAACGAGGTTTTCATTTCACTTTTTATTTAACCAGTTTTCAGGCCGCCGAATGCAGTCGTTATATTCGATGTCAAGACTCTTTATTTGTAGAAATTATTATAACAAGATATAGCCTTGAAAATTTTACGTTTTTTCTATTTGGATTATCTGACGAATTTTAATTTCTAAGTTAATGACTAAACACACTCCTTGCAAGTTCCACGATTATAAAATATGCATGGAAATTCCCACGTTGCATCGTTAAATATTTGAGCATAACAACCACTTGTTTTTCCCTATTTTTCTAACACAAACCTCGCTACGATGTGCACTTTTTTCATTTTTTTTTTCTTTGTTATAGCAACAAACAAAAACCAGTTCATTATAATATAGATTCATCGAACAGAGCAAAAGTTTCCCGTCATTTACTGTATAAAACTGTCGAAAGTAGATTTAAAAAAAAAAAAATGATTTTTATGCACTCAGAACCACAAAACCATTTCAAGAGATCATTTATTCCCTAAAATCAGAAAATTTTGTCAAATGCGTCGAACTGAGAAAATTTTCTGGATCCTGGTAGAAAATCAATGTAAATTATTTTACTACAGAGATGCGTTGCAAATTATCACGACGAGCATTTATCACACATACATTGAAACTTCATTCGTTCTAATCATTACATAGTGATGAATGGAATTTACTATTGTTTTACTATTCATTATAAATGATTTTAATATAGAACTGCATTGCAGATTATTTTTACTATGTGCTGTTTACTGTAAATTGTAGGATTTATTGAACAACTACATGAAAAGCTTTTAAAACTTTAATCATTATAATTGGAGTGACACAGAAAATCTAACTTTGTTTTACTTAAGTCTTGGTAGGTTTTTGAATATTGTGCATAAAAGGCACTGGCCGTAATGAGAAATGATTCACGTTACACGCCTAAAAGTATTAGAGAGAAATTCACTGAGCTCAGTTTAAATAGATAAATGATAAGAAAGAGAAGAAAAAACTGTTGAAATTGGGTTACGTCTAAATGCCTTTATTATATCATCAGACACGCAAATATATATATATATATTATATATATATATATATATATATGTATGTGTGTGTGTGTGTGTGTGTGTGTGTGTGTGACGGCATAAAAAAGATATTTAGACGTAATCCAATTTCAGCAGTTTTTTGTCTCTCTCTCATTATATATATATATATATATATATATATATATATATATATAAACTATAAAATACCCGAAGAGTCGCAGTGTGTTCTTACATTATCAGATGAGTTGTAACTGACGGATGACACACGTCGATATCCGATTAGTATCGGCTGGTCACTGTGGAAAAGGTGAATGACAATGACGTTGAAAGACCCGAAACGTCTAATGATCCCTGGCTAAAACATCATTAAGGACTAAACAAATGTATTTCACGAAATTATATATATATATATATATATATATATATATATATATATATATATATACAGGATGTCCATAAAGTTCGTGTGCACTTTAAAAAATTTATAACTTTATTTGTATTTGCGATAGAAATAATTTGTAAAAAGGATTAGAAAGAAGTAAATCTATATATTTTTAAGGTTTTATTGAAATTTTATTTAAGTTTCCACATGTCCTCCATCATTAGCAATACAAAGGGTAATACGATTTTGCAGTTCACGCAAAAGATTTGCCAACTTATTTACAGTAATGCCTGAAATCAGTTATTTTAGCTATACTTAAAACTAGGTACATTAAACTTTATAACATTTTTTACAGATTATTTCTATCGCAAATACAAATGAAGTTATAATTTTTTTAAAGTGCACACGAACTTTATGGACACCCTATATATATATATATATATATATATATATATATATATATATATATATATAGTGTGTGTGTGTTTAGGCCCATGTAAGAAAGGGTGTTAAAATGTTCAGCCTCATCAAGAAGGGCTTTCCAACAAACATATTCCGATATTTGGCCATTTTACTCAGATTCCGGAAAGTGGGTTGAGCCAAGAACTTTTCAGCACCCCCTCTATAAATAGAGATATACAGCCATATGTTCCGTATATATCTATGCATATAAATTGTGTTTGTGTGTGAATTAACGTTTCCAGAGTTTTTATGGAAAAAAGGTTTCTAGTTTCCCTGTCGTATACTCAGGCCAGTTTTAAAAAAAAAAAGAGGGATAAAGTTGGTACCATTCGCAAAATAGAGGGGAATATTTGTCTATTGTAAAATAACTTTGTTATTTTTCATTCCTTCAAGGATATTTTTCTTAAGATAGGAATTGCATAGTTTCCCGTGACTTATAATTGATGTGAATCTCGCAGATTTTACAAGTATATCGAAAGTACTACTTCATCCGCATTGCAGTGTTGACAAATAGAATGCTACCGATTCTTGCAAAAGTACCTTCCAGTTCGTGTCTTATGCAAATGTTAGCTTGCATGTGTTTTATGAAAATGTGTCAACAAGAATCTAAATAGTTGATATAAAAAGGATGGCGGCTATAAAAAGAAATGAAAGTTGACAATGGAATTGGTTCTTGCCGTACCTCTTAGCGGATGTTAGCCAGGTACAGGCGTGGAGTCGGGTAGGGAAATGATACTCATTCCACTATGAGGTTGTCTAGTTACGTGTTGGTACGGAAATTTCACCACACCCCATTGACGAGCATCACATCAAAGAGGTCAATAGCTAGGAAACCCGCTTTCAAGTCGTCTAGGAACCTAACAACCCTGTCACCAGAAAACAAAATTATATATATATATATATATATATATATATATATATATATATATATATATATAATGTGTGTGTGTGTGTGTCAAATAAATACTGCCTGCTCTTGTGAAGGAGTTCTTTTCAACGCCAACTAAAATCAATGGAGAACTGTTGAATTATTATCCTTCTTTTCACTTATATCCAGGTGTATAAAAGAATAATGAAAATACAGGAATCTATTTCGTCTTTTGAACAACGAAGAAAAAAAAAGTGAAGAGAATTAAAAATAAACACATTCAGAAAAGAATAAAAAGAAATCCTACGTCATGTACATAAGTTGTATTTGTCAGTTTGAACGTCTACGGTTCTTCGTCATATACCGTGTCTCCTCAGGACGTAGGCGATCATGGTTTTCCACAACTTCCTGTCTCTTGTAGCTCTTAATTTATGCGATCATATCTATGCAGAAATCGTCTAAAGCCTCCTGCATCTCTGTTACAATCCCGCCTATGATTAGAAAGGCTCTTCTCGTAGTTTGCATTGCTACTACAGTGAGTACTCCGTACCACTCTAATCTAAACATGTTAAATAATTTAACAACATAGTTTTACTATTAAGGTGATGTCGATCCTCACTGAGTACCTTACTCATGTAGCTTTGTACCAGATAAAACAGTATTGGGAAATAAGATAGATGCTTACAAAGCTAGTCACGCAGACAATCTCACTAGGGAAGCGAATTCAATCCTCCTTGAAAACCTTATCATTATGGCTTTATACCAGACTATGGTCGGCATATGAGCCCAGGTAAAGATTTCGAATGTTGATTTTATATGTAGGGACATGAAAAGCTGCATTAATAAATTTTTTATCTTCTGTTAAATAGTAATTAACAAATTCATTTCCGCAGTGATGTAAGTTCAATCCTCAGTGGGGGACTTACTACTGCCACTTTGTGCTAAATCAAGATGAGGACATATCAGGTATTTTTTGGTTTATAACCAATCGTATATTTTTGCATCAGAGCATTAAATTTCGAAGAGCCAAGTTTCGTCAAATTCTGGACTTCATTTCAAAAGAAAAGTCAGAAACCTCCCCAGTTAAAACGCTTAACAATTTCGGTCAGTAACGATCAGATATTCTCTTATTTCTTTCCACTCCCTCAATCCCGAAAAGAGCTTCATTGGTTGTGAGGCCCATTTTAAAATAAAAGCCTCATAACTGACAGAATCTCGATTATAACACTTGAAACAAAAATTGCATATAAATAATACTGATGATAATATGCATATAATTATTAATTTCAACATGTAATCTTATATATAAAGTACAGTGTGTGTGTGTGTGTGTGTATGTGTGTGTGTCCAAGCAGCTCTTCCGCTCACACTGGTCAGATTTCAATGATTCATAGCTCATTCAAATGCCCTAGAAAAGTTAGGCGCAGAGAACGATTTTCGTTGAGCTCGAATTCAGGGTTGCCAGATTATGCGAGGTTAAAAATATATATATATATTAATATATTATACTAGCCATTATCGTTGCTTTCATGGTTCAAAGGGAGTTACTCTTATTTTCCTTTTATATCCAAAATTGCACCTAGCCTAAAATTTTAAGCTAGCTTAAAAGCCGCCCATCGGGTGGCATTTAAGCTAGCTCCTGTGGAGGACTCTTGGTCTGACCCTCATCACAATAGCTAGGGAGGAGTAGATGTGATAGGCATCAATAAACTACAGAAGAACTCAAAATTGATCGCTGCATTTAAGTATTGAATCAATGTTTAAGCTTATCTTTTAAAAGGTCAAATGATAATTCTTCTGCTACCACTTAATTTAAAGACGATTTGATGTACGTAGGTTCTTATTTTCCGTACAAACAATTATTTCTTTTTCATGGGTGACAGAACAGGGGACAATTCATAAGATAAAATTAATATAGTGCAAAGATGGGAAAACAGGAATTAGAATTAGTTATACATTCAGCATTTGAAGAGTTAGAGAAACATAATAGCTAATTAAGCAAAACCTATATTATGGAATCTATATGAATAAATGCGAAATTGGAGCTCAATTCTGAGAGTAAAAAGCCCCATCTCTACGAGAAACAAAAATTTCCCGCAGCCCCGGAACTGTCGGTTGCGCTGGCCTCTGTTCGATCACCGATCCCTCTCTAGTGCAATGAGTGGGTGCGGCCTCGAGCAGGTGTTCCCCAGGTCTGGGCACCTCTCAGTATAATTGTTCTCAGTTGCGACTGTCCTTTTATGGAGTGACCCCTGAGTGCACACTGCCCAAAAACAGAGACGCAACTGAGAGATGATAAATAGATGTGTTACAAAGCACTCTAAGGAGTAATTTACACACTAGGTATTTACTCTGTCTCCTCGCTAAGACGGGTTGTGACACAAGGTCTTTTTTTAAGGTGGGTACCCGAACGCGTACACCGGGAGCAGGAACAAAAATTGCCCGCAGCCCCCGAAACCATCGGTTGCGCTGGCCTCGGTGCGAGCACCGATCCCTCTTTCTCACTGGTGCAATTTGAGGGCGCGGATTCGGGCAGCTGTGTCCCCAGGGCTGGCCACACCTCTCATTATAATTTTCCTCAGTTGCGACTGTCCTTTGATGATGACATAGGTATTTATAGATGAGATAAAAATGATCTTGAACAGAAAAATCGACATTTTCTATGAAGTGTTTCAAGAAATAGGAATCACGATAAACCTTTCCAAAATAAACTATGATCTGGAACTGAAATGAAACCAGTGATGACACCCACCCTGAATCCTTCAGGATGTGGAATTAGTAAATACTAAACACTTCAGATATATCGGTGTATGGATTAGCTATGACAAATTAAGTAGCGGAGAAAAATAAATTGAATATAGAATAGGTTGCGCTAGAATTAGTTTCACCTAACACTACAAATTTCCAAAACATTAGATTGAAAACACGAGTCGAGTTCTTAAATAACCTCATTAGATCGAGATTTCATAGGAATGTCATGGATAGAACCAAACCCATTCAAATATATCTAAACTGTCAGCACTTTCTAAGATCAATGTTTAAAATGACTTTGAATGAAGTTCGTGTGTCTTAGCAAAATTATAAACATTTCTCTTTAGAATGCTGCAGAAGTTATGTATCGATAAAACAGGAAATAGCTAATAACGGGAGATGTAGAGCACAGTGCTTTATTTTGCCTCCGTAAAGTTGAATTAGCCTCCTTATTTCCAGATAGAACTCGTGTATGTCTAGAAAGAACCTAACACCACAGAGAGACGCTTTCAACACTATCTCGTAACAGTCCTGTTACTTGCTACTTTCGTTTTTCGAAATCCTGACTTTCTCTAAATTCGAAAACCAACCGCTCTTTTTTGTAGGAACACGAAAACAGAATTTAGATTTCGTCTGGGGATATGTATGTTCACTTCAAGATAATGCTCTTAGAAAAAGGCATGAATCCTATTTCTCCCTGCATTCTGTTCCATTGCTAGGTAGAGAGACGTTAAGAAAACCATTCACTCATAACTACATTGATAATAGCAATATTTTGCAATAACAACAAAAAGCTGTTACTGTTATATACAACCTTGACAGAAGCCAATAAAATAAGCTGGTATTTTACTAATGTTTATTGTGATATTCTCTGTTGCCTGGAACCGTTCCATTCCGGTTTTAGTAAATGACATCATTTTTCCTTCTTTTGTTGTTGTCTTTCTCACACTTCCTTTGTCTTTTTATCTCATCCAATATCTTAGTGACAATTTTTTTACAATAATAATATGTATTTTCTCTCCATAGGAGAGGATTATATTTCTTAGTCAAGAAAAAGTTACTTGATTCGTTAGTGTTTGTTCACCTGTATGCTGATATATAGATAGATAAATATGAACAGACTGTGAGATTTTTGTGAAGGACAAGACATTCTGCAGTGATTAATCACTTCCTATACAGAATCCATTATTATACATATATCAGCTAAACGCCCACATCACAACTTTTAAATTTTATTTTTCTGTTGAGATCAGTCGATTAAAAATCGATGACAAATATTAAAAGAATTGTAATTCAGAAAAGAAAAATATAAATGTCATTTGTTTCAAAAGACAAACGCTTCGAATATGTCCATAAAATGAAACTCTTAAATTACAAAACTACTTTACTATTTCCCCACTTGGCATGATTACAACAATTTCTTTAGAGTTGTATTAAGTTCAATATTTTTATCGTTTTAAAATTGATAGTTCAAATGATTTTTTGATTTCGACTGCCTGAAGAGTTTTTCTTACTACAGTTCACCCAATACAAGGCACAAGAGCCATTCAAGGGAGAGATTTACTGAATGAGTTTGTCTTATAAACCTAAGAGGAGGAGGCTACGTAGGATAAATAACAGTTGACTCTAGACTTGAAGAGGTGAAGATTAATGATCGGGGAAACATCCTCTCGGGAGCCTGTTCCATAAAGAAGAAGCTGACCGAATGAAACTTCTTCCTTAGTAATGGAATACGAAGGGAATGAGGATGACTCGACCTTGTGGACGTGGAATGGCGATTCCTAGTTGTGAAGGTTTTAACTGGTGGAACTAAGCAATATGGCTGGTATGAACATTTGCCATGGGAATAGCGATGGAGTAAGGAGAGGTTTGCTAGATAGTTATGGGAAAGTGGTTTCCCAAGTTCTCAGTCACTTCCCTCTTCTCTGCCAACTTTCACGGCACACCTATGACAAGATGATTTTGTCGATACAGGGTGATAGAACAAAAAGCAAAAAGTAGAGGGTTCATACCTTTCTCAAGGCAATACCATGCACCTTTGAAAAAAGGGACAGTTCGCTTTTAAGTGCCATGTTCCTTTAGAGAGTGGATATCTTTCTGTTTTTTGTTCCTCTCCGCCATTTTTTTGTTCTTTTGCGGCTCTTTTTTGTTATAATTCTTCTTACAAACTAACACTGCTGTCGCCTGGAGTTTCTCAAATCTGAATCAAACCTCCAGTTTTTCACCAACAGGGTGCTTCATTATTTTTATTATTATTTTTATTATTTTTATAATTATTTTTATTATTATTATTAATAATATTATTCTTCACCCATTGACTATTCACGCCGTTAGTAAATAATGGCTAACAATGAAGATCAAATGACAGCAAGTCTTTTCAATACTCCAATACTTCTCGGAAGGTTTCAGCAACGCTGTCGCCTCGACTGTTCCAATTTTTCGCTTGATTTCCAGTTTTTCATCCTTTTTCCCCCTAACCTCTTTGGCATTGCTCTTAGTGTTCTCATAACGACTGGCATGACTCTTAACCTTTTTTTTTTAAAGAAAAAAAAAACAAAACAAAAACGGTTCATTATGCGCTAAGTTATTATGTGTACAACCTTAAATCTTAAATCCTTCAGTGTTCCCTCAGTTTACGCGAAATCATTTTTCCCAGTTTTTCGCTTTCTTTCATTTTCACTCTTATCCGCCGGAACAGTCACATCTCCAATCGGACGGGCCTTCTTTTCTTTGTTTACGATCGTCTTATCCAGCCTTGTTTATTCGACCCTTTCACAGAATCTGCGCAGACAATCACCAACGCTGTGTTCTGCAAAGGCTCAACACGACTCACAAATCAAGTTAATCTAATCTTGATGCCAGTGTACGGTTTCACATGGGGCGACTCTTCTGAGGATAATTCTACACTCCATAGTTTATATCTTTCTGAGCTCCTGGGTAAGGCTCTGGTATATTTTCTTTTACAATTTCTAAGTCTTCTTCATGATCATTTTATGCTTCACTTGAAAAGAGCTATTTGCATGACCCAGGAAGTGCCCTTTTCAATCACAATTGCAGGGCCCCACTCTGGATATGGTGGACGGTCTGAATGTCGAAATCCCACCACATTTTTGTTTTTTAGGACAGTCTCTGATTTTATTTATAACGTTTATCTGCATGACCGAAACACGAGTCTTTTGCACAGTTTCCGGTGTATGACTCTTGCAACCCAGTCGGGTCATCTTTTGTATTTTTTTTTAGACCAGTTTCGAACATTCGCTGATTATGTGACTTATAGCTTCATCTGTCTCCGCGGAAACGTCATCTGTTTTCTTCCAGAGCTTTGTTAAGTTTTTCTTGCCATTATTATTATGATTATTATTGTGATGCTCATTGAGTTTTCCCGCCAATCATATTTGGCGCCTAAGTGAAAACAAATCTCTTCAGTACTCCAATTACATTATTCGTATTCATTCTGTACTCTAAGATCAATACCTATATGAAAAGCAAATAGTAGAACAGGTCGATAAGGTACACCTACGAAACAGAGTCAATAAAACAGTTTCATATATTTTATTTATTGTTTTTATGAATTTAGTATCAGACACACGCATGCGCATACGTGTAAGTACAGATATCTGCATTGACGTTGCTATAGACTCATATTTTCCCTGTGAATTGGTTATATGCAATTTCCTGGAGCAGAAAATTAGATTTTTTGTTTGTTTGTTGGACTAACAAAACTTGTAAATATTCAATTATTATCATTTTATTGGCACTGAACGTAGGTATATAGTTTATTAAAATTTTCCAGAGCCATATATTATTAGGACTGTTGATGTTATTTTTGTTTTTAACAGTATGTGCGTTAATAAATTATTCTTCAGGTGTAATGTGAAATCCAGATTTGATTTTATATATAATATTTCTTTCTTTTTTACATTTTATGAGTAACGTAACAGTTTAGTGGAATCACATGTCTTGTGTCTGCAGTGTAAACGAAATAATGAACAAGATTGGAATATTCCTGAAGGTAAGATACCAAATACTTTCTAAGAAAGAGCAAAGAATGTGCCGGCTGTATAAATAAGATAAAGACAAGAACCCGAAACATATACAGAATACAGAAAAAGGTTTTCTTTTCATAAAATTATAAAGTTCGTTTTTTTTGTTCCGTTTTTATCAAAGGTCGATGCAGACATGCTTGGTTCGATCTTGACAATAAGCAATCATATTGAAATAAGCTCTTCAACGCACAGGAATAAATACAGTTTTGACGGTTTGCATGGCGGTAGGATAACCAAAGAATTACGGGAATAATCGCGAAGCTTAAGCGGAGAAATTAATCTACACGTGTTGAAGTCTGTCCGGAATGTATCCAGCTATTTTTCAACGACCGATGGCGTCGTCTTGATGTAATTTGACAGCCATTCAATAGGGACCTCATTGCACATATACAAACAGAAACTTTCTTGTCGAGTTACTCAGTCGACAAAAAGGCGATTGTTCACGTATCGTGCAGTCCTTTTTCTGGGATACAAAACATCGCATCACCCAAGTCGGTCTAGATTTGCTTTCTGGCGATTTCTAGCTTTTTATAAATTTAAAATCACCGTTGAATAGACCGTGGATGAAATTAAGGGGAACGTGACGAGATAACTGATAGCTATCCCGAAAGAGGATTTGAAGACGGTTTTGAAAAGTGGAAGGCTCATTAGGATGATTAATGTCCCAGAAGGAGTACTTTGAAGAGGACTACAGTTTAACTGCCCTTCGTAGGCTACTTACTCCTTATTAAATGACTGAATACTTACTGGGTGGAACTTGTATCCAGATCACCGCTAAAATTAAATAGACACTATTTGCATTATTCGGACTATTGTCCTCATCTTTGTCGCCATATTTATTACAACGTTTCGGCCGTTGTACGCTACGGCCTTCTTCAGGTGGTTGGAATGTCGAACTGAACCCTTTATTTCGCTCACTGGGGTAGACTGTTCTAGTTCCACGTGCCATGTAATGGATGTCAGTTATCTCTGAAAGTTCTCCACCGCCTTAACCAGGTATTAAACTCACACTCTTTGGGTCCTGTCACTGGATCTAACCAATGCCTTTATCCCACACACATGGCACAGTGGATAAAGGCGTTGGTTATATTTAGTGACAGAACCCAAAGAGTGTGAGTTCAATACCTGGTTAAGGCGGTGGAGAACTTTCAGAGGGGAATTAACAGGAGATAACTGATATACATTAGACATGGCACGTAGAACTAGAACAGTCTACTCCAGTGAGCGAAATAAAGGGTTCAGTTCGAAATTCCAACCGGAGCGTACAACGGCCGAAACGTTGTAATAAATATGGCGACAAAGATGAGGACAATTGTCCGAATAATGTAAATAATGTACATAATACCTCATCTCAGAAATATAGACAGAAATTAAATAGACCCTTCTATTTTTCAAGGGGTCTTATTCGAGCGTCTAATATTTTATTACGTAAATTAAAATTTGCTAGAATTACTTCTGGCAGATTTGATAGTTCTTATAAGTATAGGCAATCAGCTTATTAGCTCTGCTATCTTTCCTTGGGGAATATCCAACTTGACAGCATTCGATTTTTTATGAATATTTTCTTTATTACACAGTCTAAAATGCCCATTCATCTAAAAAGAAAACAACATTTTTCTTCTGTGTGTCATAGATGTCTATGAAAAGATTGTAGCAGTTTTCAAAATAAATGTCAGTGAACGTTGAGAAATTGATTCGTGCGAAATGGAATTATGTTTTTCCGAAATAATATAGAGAGATTAACTACTGCGTCATATGAGTTCTATATGAAGTGAGATGAACAGGAAATTTGAATCTAAAAGGTGTGCTTCTACAAAAGGATGCTGAGAATGCCATGGGGAGGGGGTGCATGTAAGCAACAAGGAGGTTTTAGGAAAATATAAATAAAAAGAACGCTTGTGCTTAAAATGAAACTGGTAAAATTGCTAGTAGAGATAATGAGGAAAAGAGGCTCGGAGAATTTGATACTAACAGGTAAGAAAGTCAGAGGGAAACTTACCTAACGAGCTTGTATAAACTGATGGCAGAGCTAGGATTGAGAGCGATAATAAGAGAACGAATATTGCGTAGGCTACAAAGAACAGGAAGTTGTGAAGAGCCATGATCGTCCAAGTTCTGAAGTGACACGGTACATGAAATAAGATTTCCCATGTCCTCCTGAATATTTTACTGGCGAAAGTTTCAATTTGCTCCTCGTGACATAAACAAAAGTATATGATATAACAGATTGTAGGCGGTTGAAGTAACGTTCTTTAAGAAATTAATTGCCAGATAAATACGCGTCCGTTGTCGGAAAATTGAGAGTCAATACAAATATCTAAGACGAAAAGATGACGGTGTGCTGAAATTTCCAGGCTCAGGCCACAACCCTTATCTTCAACTGACTTCTCTGTAAAATGCTCACTAGTTTCTTGATAACAAAGTAGCTTTTTTGCCTCCCATAAAACCTCGTGTGAGGAGAATAACGTTGTTAAACTTATTTAAACATATACTGACACGCCTGTCGTCTTATGGGGATGTTTTTTCAATTTCCCAATTCATTACATATTTCTCATATCCTAGTGATGTCTAAACGATACAGTTTTTTTTCTGTCTTTTATTAATTAATCTTAAGGTCACATGGTTCGCAGTTGAAAATATAATTCTCAATTTCAATGCTGATACGAGCTCATTCCACGTTCGGATTGATCAACAATATGCTTCCATTTTTCAAAATCTAACAATTCTCATTCTTTTAGAGTTCAAGGCATTTTTAAACTGGTCGTGTAATTATTACCCTTGAGTTTTTTTTTTTTTATCGTAAATCGAATAAATGCCAATGAATATATAACTTTCATTGCCGAATTGTTGTAACATTTTTTCTTTGCTGTAATAGTCTGTCGTTAGAAAATAGAAGAATTGTAGTTTACTGGAAATAAATGACTACAAAAACGCTGACAGTGAATTCAAATGGTCACCGCCATTTTAGTTTCGCTTACTAAACTAAGCTAAACGACATCACAAAGAAAATATAATAAAAATACATCACAAAACAGTTCTTATTGTCTGCTACGATATGCCTATATGTTGATTTGAAAATAGCATTAAGCACCAGTCCGCCTGTGTGTTTGTTTTATCTATATCTGTATTAGAGCCGTTTATTTTGTTATTTGTAGGACAAACATACAGGTAGACACGTCTGTTGATAAGCTAGGGTAATTAGTTTGATTTATCATATCCACTTATCCTCAGATATCCAAAAGCATTTCCCTTCTCCCCTACACACAATTTTGCCTTTATTTAATTTTAAACTGAAGAAGCCAAAGAGAGCATACGCTTCTCCGGCGAAACGAGTCTTTATTAAAATTTTCCAGTCTCATCGTCTTATCCCATAAATATAGCACACCTTAAAACTATATCTCTTCATATATATATATATATATATATATATATATATATATATATATATATATATATATATATATATATATATATCGGTTGAGCTCTCCTGATTTGTCCTTGAGGCTGAGATGGATTTTATTGAATAATCATTTTTTTTAAATGTAGTTCTTTTTTCTATTGAATATTTTATTTTATAATTTTTTCTCAATTACCTGGTGAACATTGTACGCATGAGTGTGTGTGTGTCTTTGGACTGTCAAAAAGCAGGTTGAAGCCGATGTAATCGTGAATAACTCTTAAACTTGTTATCAGCTACTGACCCCAGACATCCAACGGAAAAAAGAAAGACAAATAAAGACTTCCTTTATGGAAACCTGATCAGGTAACAGATATAAATAAATTAAAATATATCGTTGGTGTATCATTGATTGTATCGCAGATTATGACCTATTCAGCCCGTATCAACATATTTTTCTGCAAATGTTCTAATAACTAGTATATCGGGAAGTATATGCTTTTCTTGAAAAGGTCGGAATAATAGATATAAAAACTGCTTATACCGTTATAAATCTTAATATTTGTTCTACAAAGGTTTAAAGGCCTTTACTAGAAAATATCCCTATATTTGTGTGCATGCGAGCATTCCAGTGGCTATACCGATATATCTACTACAGCGGCTTTGAAAGCTATTTATAAACATTTTATATATATATATATATATATATATATATATATATATATATATATACACAACTTCAATAGGCTCACAAAGTCATCCAAGGTCGTATCACAACGCATCATCCAAATTCTGCTCTCAAATAACTGCATTATGTGATTCACGCCAGAAAATGCAAGGAGTCTGAAGTCCATTTGATCTGTAGTGATCAAAGTGTTTACCTCAGAAAGTCAGAATATCTAGGAACACCGAGGTTTGACCTAGAAGATAGCCTCAAAAGATGTCAGTGGATGCACCTATATAAATAAGGAAATGAGCCCAGCTGAACGTAGGAAACGTCCGACCTAGGACGGGAGAGACAGAATCCCCGACATCCTCCCAAGAAGATCGAACGTTCTAACAATGACCTGAAACCGCATACCCTTACTTCGGAGTCTAGAAGTGAATAAGCAATTATTTTACTGAATAAAAATTCATTTTTTATTATTTATCAGACGTTACTAACATAACATTACATATTTATTAGATATAATAAAAATAAATTAATCTGTACGTGACGCAGTGTGTGAATTGTCTAGCTTAAATCTTTTAAGCTGCTTCCAACAAGCTTGCTTTGATATGACGGAGATAGAGCCTACGAGATCTTACTCTGGAGTAATGTTTACAAAACTAATCAAGTGGATCATCATTACTACATAGTAAGTTCGATGTTCACTGAGCAAAACACAATTCTCGATGTAATACTAAACGAAGTTTACTGACAATTTCTATCACTGATGATTACTAAGCATTGTTCATCTGATACAAATTGATTACAGTGCTTGATGTACATAAGTAGTTCCTCATGTAAGTAACGATCAGGTTGAGTCCTGCTTAACTTTGGTGAGTAGATGAGAACTTCTCATTTCAGTGTAAATTAACTGCAAACCATAGAGCCGTTATGTTTCTCAGAAGAAATAAACTAGAACTGGTTGGCTAATATCGTCCACGCATTAATAGTATTAGTATAAATACAGTGGCAATGAAGGAAAAAAAATACAGATTTGCTTTCCACTTCAGTTTACGATGATTTGAAGAAGTTTGTAATCAGTGGGCAAACAAGACAGCTTGCCCTCGAGGTCTTTGCTATAAACTACGAAGACGGTATGAAAATGTTTCCCAAGTTTGCAATCGATGCTAGCTTTGATTCAAAAACAACACCTGAATTCAGAGTACGTGTGCGTGTGTGTGTGTGTGTGTGTGTGTGATGCACTTTTCTCTTTAGAATTTTTCATTATTGTCAAGTGAAATCGCTTGAAATAAATATACCAGATTTTTAATTAAATTTATCTCAAAGTCTTAACTCACATATTAACGCTTGTAGAATAACTATTATAGTCTTTGCAATAGCAGTTTCAGGTAATTTTACTAAATTCTCGTTTCATATATTTATTATTAGTTATAGCAGTAAATTGCTGATAACCCCTGAAGAGTTAGAGAGAGATAGAGATATAGAGAGAGATAGAGATATAGAGAGAGATAGAGATAGAGAGAGAGAGAGTGAGTGAATGAGTGTGTGTGTGTGTGTGTGTATGTCAAAAAAAGAGAGTTTATCAAGGCAAAGGTAAGGATTTTATTTTGCAACAAGTATTTATGTACAAGAGCAAAAATGTTATTGGTTTTTCAAAACTTTTTAAATTTAAGAACGCTTATAAATATTCATCCGGTTAGCCGAAAAGTTAGTTATGGAAGACAAGAAATATTTAATAAACGAAGGTGAGTAGGCGACATTCATGAATTTTTTAATGTAAATTAGTAATTAAATTATTTTAGCTTGGGATTAATTTATGTTTTCTATATATTAAATAATGGGGTTATGAATTTAAGCATTTTATTTTAATTTTTTTTTACATTCTCGTAGTCATGTATGTTGGCTTGGGATGAAAGTAATTCTTTCAGGAAAGGAGATATTTGAAAAAATTCGAGGCGCAGATTTATATTTTGATATGATTCAATAGCGACACCCTCAAGAATTTTCCTTCTAAGTAAGTTATTTTCTCTTTTGATAAGTATGGCATTCTTTAAATCGAAGTTCCTCCAATGTAATGTGAGGAGCAGTTCGGGTAATTTATTTTTTTTGGACCTGCTTCAAAATTATTATTGCTGTGGATATTTTGGGTTCTGATCATATCCATAATAGTTTGGGCTTCTCAACGCGGTGTAATGGTTAACACGCTTAACTCGCTAGAACAATTGCGACTGAGTAGTGAGTTCGATCCTCACTGAGTGTCCCATACTTTCGGCTTTGTGCCACATCTAAGCTACACTTGGATAATCACCATATCCATAATAGTTTCGGATGTGGTTGTAATTGTTTTGATGTTTAGATTGAATAAATTGTTTTGCATAGTGGATGTTATGAAGTTTGTAGGTAGTATTAGTATCTGTTTTTATCTAATTTAATGTACATTATTTACATTATTCGGACTATTGTCCTCATCCTTGTCGCCATATTTATTACAACGTTTCGGCCGTTGTACGCACCGGCATTCTTCAGGTGGTTGGAATGTCAAACTGAAATATGGCGACAAAGATAAGGACAATAGTCCGAATAATATAAATAATGTACATAATACCTCATCTCAGAAATATAGACAGGTACTGAAGGGCCGAAACGTTGTAATAAATATGGCGACAAAGATGAGGACAATAGTCCGAATAATGTAAATAATGTACATAATACCTCATCTCAGAAATATAGACAGATATCTAATTTAATGTAGTTATTTTTTGCGGTCATACATTCTGTATTCCTTTCTCTTAGCATTGTGGATGAAATAAGAATATTGGAGGTTTTTCAAAATGTTTATCCATAATTATAATTCCACCGCGTTTGCCGGAAAGGGATTATGCGAATGTTTTTGTTTGATATTTCTTTCAGGGCTTTTATATATCTGCGGGAAGAGTTGTTTTATTAGTTTTTTTTTTTTCCTTTTTGTTTTTGTTCGAGTGTGGCTGCAATTAGACCCCAGGGCAAACATATTTATCAACGAAAAAAGGAGACGCCCTCCTCGATGACGATATTTACGAAAAACGAAATGAACACAAGCTCATAAAAGAGACATTTTTTTTTAAAGAAACCAAGAAATTATTAAAAAAATGAAGACAATTCCTGGCTAAAACTCATCCAACACTACCCGAAAACACCCACACTTTATGGATTACCAAAAATACATAAATCGGACATCCTGATGGGACCCATTATACCAGGAATAGCGGGCACACTAACGAAATTTTTAACACCATTTCTTGGTACAATTAGCTCCTCGCATATAAAAAAAAATGCTCTGGTAAACTTTTAAATGAATTAAAACTGTTAAGGGGTCTCCCCTTTTCACACAAATGGACTCAACCGAGGTATACATATACGACTACCAGTGAATACCCGGACAGTCTGTAATCGAGTAGTATCAGAGTCGTATCAGAGTAGTAATAGGGGAGGGTAGCACAAGAGTCACCGTCACGAGCAACTAGACTCAGTAAGGAGTCATACTGCGATACTTCAATAACAAGACTGTATATATATTATTGCTATTAACCCGCATTCCTGGATCTACTAACCCGTATTACCAGTTTGTATTATTACTTTAATACATTTATTTTCCTTATCTATTCCTGGCGTTTGTTATTTATTGATATCAGATTTCATCCCGGAATCCACAACAAAAACAAACATCAAAAACAAATATGTGACTAGCTTCGACATAAAATCTTCATATACAAATGTTCCTGTAAAGAAAAGTCTAAATTTACTACAAAGACACTTAACTAAAACATAAATGAAATTACTTATTCCTATACATAAAATCATAAAAATGTGCCATTTAGTCAGCAATTAATTTTTTTTACCTTTGATAACAATTTTTATAGACAAAATTTGATTTATCGATGGGGGTCTCTTCTTAGTGGCGTTTTGGCTTGATCGTTTTCAGGAAAGTGATCTTTTCAAAAATATTTTACCACAAAATATATAATATTAGTGGTAAATATACACATACATATGCAATCATATATCTAAAATATATAAATATATATACATACACATGCATATCTATATGTATAAAAAATAATTCCAAGAGGATAGAATCCAGGTAGAACTCGATGTCCAGGACAGAGTAAGGATATAATAAAAAGGCTTAAACACTAATATTCCATGGTCATAATTTATTCCATTGGAATCGTAAATACGATCCAATTCATCAGACCTAGAAATTCAAAAAGAAAACAGAAAAAAACCCGGGAATAAAAAATAAAATTTAGTTAGAGTGTATGTATGAGAGGGTGGGACGAATGAAATGAAAGCTATAGGGAGGGGTAAGAGACGAGAGAAGGACAGGAAGGTCTAAAGATGTACGGGGGATTAAAATTTAACAGAGAGAGGTTTTAAAGAGGAGAGTCAAAGACGGTTTAAGTGAGAGAAATATGAATATTTTCAAATGTCTAATACATTAAAGATACACCGGAAAAGAGTATACATTTTGTGGTGACATACACACACAGTAGACGATATAATCTTAAAGCTCAGAAGATGAGAGAGGGAGTGGAAAAGAAAAAGGGGTGGGGGAACGAAAACAGAAGGGCATTTATAAAAGAACCGCTGTGTAATCTAGAAAATTTGACAAAGGTTATATCGACTACAGGTTACAAATCTAATAAAAACATATAAAAATAACGATTATCTAATCCAGCAAGGACCTATATTTGTATCTTCAAAAACACATACGTATACACACATATTTATATTTTCACGTACATACATACATATAGGCGTGTACACACATACCCATACATTATATATATATATATATATATATATATATATATATCCATACACATCCATTCCTACACATATATACATCTACACACACATATATATATATATATATATATATATATATATATATATATATATATATACACACACACACACACACACACACGGACATACACATACGTGCACATAAACAATATATACATAAAACCTTACACATCTCCATACAAATACATACACACACCCATCTAAACAAATAAACAATGTATCCCTCTATCTATCCGTCTAACTATACATACATACGTAGATATACACCCATATACAGATATGTATACATACATACCTAAACATGCACACACACACACATCTACATGCATATATATACATTATAGATATATATATAGATATAGATATAGATATATATAGATAGATAGATAGATATAGATATATATATATATGCACATACACACACGCACACACATGAACGCACATATACATATCTACATATAAATCAAAATGTAAAAGCTAAAAAAATTTCTCAAAATAAAAAAATTAATTTAAAAACAAATAATTAAGGGACCATATCCATCCATATATACATTTAACATATAAAAATATACGGGTGGAATTAAATTAATTTATACTTCAAGAACATTGAGGAAGACAACGTTAAGAATATTAAAAATATTAAAAACCGGCTGAGTGATTAACGCGTATCTATCTCTTACGTTTACATATAATATTTATATACCTAGGTATATAAGACTATCTGATTTTGCATATCAATTATTAGGGAAAACGTCTACCTACATACCCACTTACACATATATCACCACATGAATAAAGATTAACAAAGAAAAAAAAATACATAGCGCATCACATAATCATACACAATGATACATATAGATAATCAAAATAGTCATTCCATTAAAATGTCATGCGCGATGTTATTGAACAAAGATGGAACTGTCACAAGCGGAGTTGTTTTTTCTGTTTTCTTTTTGAATTTGTAGGTCTGATGAATTGGATCGTATTTACGATTCCAATGGAATAAATTATGACCATGGAATATTAGTGTTTAAGCCTTTTTTATTATATATATATATATATATATATATATATATATATATGAATGCGAAAGTGCTGCAAGCCATAACACAACATTCAACATTCACCCCACAGTTCAACACACTTGGTACACTGTTTCTTTAAACCTTCCCCCAGTAAAAAAAAGTAATTATTTGCTCAATACAATACTGATTTGAGAAGTGTGTTAAATCGGAAACTTTTTAGCGCCCTCTTTAAACTGTAAATATATTGACAATCATTCCTGAAGTTTAAGAATAAATGGATTTTAGTGATTGAGAACTGAAGCAAGCCTTCGTGACAGATATATATATATATATATATATATATATATATATATATATGTATGTGTGTGTGTGTGTGTGTGTGTGTGTGTGTGTGTGGAAATTAAAGGAAAAAATAAAAAGATACGATTGTAAACTGAGAATTTAAAAAACGACAAACCTTACAACAATCATAGTAATATATGCAAATTTGTCTACAAGAAAAGTTAGTTATAACAGCATTTCCAGACCAAAAACACTTGAATGAGAGATCCGAAATTATGACTCGTTGCATACATACTAAAAGGTTCTTTTTAAGATCATATAAACTCGGATGAAAAAGAAAGTATTTATATTTCATTTAACCCCCTCCTCCACCGATGTATTTCCAATACACTTGCTTTTCTCCTCCACTTCACCCTCTTCTACCAACCTCATGTTTTGCGCCTATTTATTTATTTTTAAATAATATAGCGTTCATTAAATTTTAAATAAAGCGTTATAAATCAAGTGAGCGAAATCGCCTGAAGATACAGAAATATTTTAAAAATTAGATCAGCCGATTTCGCTAGTTTGCTTTCAAACTTTCGGTATCTTCAAGCGCTTCTCAAACTCATCAAAAGCCTCAACTTTGAAATAGTAGTCGATATGAATAAGAAAATTGTCAAATATTTGGATGTAGAATTAAACCTACAAACTGAGTGTCTCTCCATATATGAAACCGAACACAAAAATGTTAGATCCATGCACCCTGCGAATATAATAAAGCAAATCCGCAAAGAAATAGAGTCCAGATTATCTAGAAATTCCTCTAGTAAAACAATTTTAGAAGATAAAACGAAATAATATGAAAGGAATTTAAAAGAAGAGGAGCATAACACCAAACTGGAATTTAAACCTCAAATAAAACAACAAATGAAGATCAATTCGCGAAAAAGAAAAAAAAATTGGTTTACCCCCCCACACACACACACCTTTTAACTTAAAGGTTAAGTATAAAATAGAGAAAATATTTTTCAAATTACTTAAACAATTCCCCAAAAATTCCGAATTGCACAAAATAATTAATTAAAAACAGTTAAGTTCAGCTCCAGCTGTACTAGTAACTTATTAACCACAAGACAAAACGCCAGAATTTAAAAAAAATAACGTGTAGCAAAATATTGTTAACAGTAATATATGCCAGTGTAAAAATAAAAGCAGATGTCCATTAGATAGAGTTTTTAAAACTGAAGTAGTAATTTACAAAGAATAGATACAAATTGCCAGAAAAAATACATATACGACGTACTGAGAGTAACTTTAAAAAGAGCTGGTACAATCAGAAGTCATCTTTTAAGCTAGAAAGGCTTAGAAATTCTACTAAACTAGCCAACAATGTGTGGAAATTAAGGGATAATAAAAAATTAAAAAAAACAACGATTGTAAACTGGAAAATTTAAAAAAAACTTTACAAACGTAGCAATATCTGCAACATTTGTTAACAAGAAAAATTGGCTATAACAACATTTCCATACCAAAAAACATTTGAATCGGAAATTATAACAGGTTGTATACATATTAAAATGTTCCGTTTCAGTTCATTCGAAGTGGGATAAAAAGAACGTATGTATATTTCATTTAATCCCCCACCCGGGACATTTCCAATACACTTCATTTCCCCCTCCCTCCCTTCCTCCTCACCTTCTACTACACCTCACGTCGTGTGCTTATTCATTCATTCATTTATTTTTAAATATAGCGTTCATAAATGTTTTTAATTTTATATTTTAAAAAAATAAAGAGTTAGGAAATCAATTGACCGGAATCGTCTGTCGAAACCAAAGTAGCGGAATGTGGAGCCTTAGACCTAACCTGATCGCTGATGAGTGCTGTTGCTGCTTGATTGCAATCACCGAATCTTTTCTCTTTTTACTGCTGTTAAAGACTTGCTGTCATTTGTCATTCTTTATTAACGGCTCCCATATTGTATTTATTTCTATGCCAGGCCTACTAAGGAGGTCCACATATGCGCTGATTCTTTCAGGCGTCTGTGTCAGATTAACTCTCCAGCGTTCTTCCACTACCCTTTTCCCTCTATACATGATCAGCCATGCTGAATTTCATTGTTTCGTCTCTGGCTATGGCTTTTTGGTGTCCCTCTAGTCACATACTTTTTAAATGTATTTTTTTTAATATTCGTTAGTAAAACCAAAAATTACTTCAAATCTTTTATTCATTTGCGATGAAATTGCCCAGCATTCACATACAAGTAGGAGAATCTATCACTCTTTTCTTTCAGTATCTATATTTCTGAGATGAGGTATTATGTACATTATTTACATTATTCGGGCTATTGTCCTCATCTTTGTCGCCATATTTATTACAACGTTTCGGCCGTTGTACGCTCCGGCCTTCTTCGGGTGGTCGGAATGTCGAACTGAACTCTTTATTTCGCTCACTGGGGTAGACTGTTCTAGTTCCACGTGCCATGTTTAATGGTTATCAGTTATCAGTTATCTCCTGTTAATTTCCCTCTGAAAGTTCTCCACTGCCTTAACCGGGTATTGAACTCACACTCTTTTCTTTGTTACTAAAACATTTTTTTCGAACGCTTAATACTTTACTAATTCTGTGAAAAATATATTTTGTTATTCCTGGGCGATTTCGACATCCCGTGTCACGTAATTTACGTCATCTGTTCTTTCAACGCTCAAATAATTGAGCTTTGAGGTTTCCGATCTGCAACTCATATGTTGGGATGTCTCATCATGCATTTCGTGTTAAAATTTCCAATTCTTTCTTCTCACTTTAATAGACTATTTAGTCTATTAATGTTACCAGACGTAGTGATGAGGACGCAATTTTCACATACCAATTCGCTGGTATGTTTGACCTTTACTTGGTATCTCCACAACTATAGAATTTTACTATACAGAGCTAAGATTAAAACACGTTTGTTACGATTACTTATTCCTTCACTAAGAAAATCGCCACGCTTTGATAAAACATCTTTTCCCTGAAAGCATTAAATTTCTCCGAGATCTTCCAATAACTTATTCGAATACTTATAATACAAGAATTGTCGCTAAATTATAATGCTACATTTGTACATTGTCTATACACTATATTTCCTAAACTTAATCATTAATTCTTTATATCAACATTGATTCCAGTTTATCACGTAAGTTAAGTAACATTTTATTAAACAAAAGCTATTAAACATTGGAGAATGTTGTTTATTGCATATAAAATCATTTTCGGTTTATCTTCGTTGTCAGAAAGCATTATAAATGTAAATCTAGTTGCTGGGAATTCGTTTCCTGGGTAGGATCTCCTTATTGCAAAAGGACGGTGTTTTTAGGCTCTTTTTCAACTCACGACCCATTAGGGTCACCACATGTACTACAGTCATAGCAGCAGTAGTGTGTCTAGGGCACGACAACCTGGCGGAGCCCATCTTTCCTTAGCCTTTTTGCAACTGCCTACATGCAAACAGATGTATATATAGGCTATAATGTTTGCTACATTTGCATGTACATTTCATGCACTAAATGTAACAATTTTTGGGGGGACAGTCCTGCTTCGGCACTGAAATAGTTATTTAAATATATAAAAGCAAATAGTTATTTATATATGATGAAAATGTGGAAAAGACAAAGCAAAATCCGAATATGTGAGTTTACTGATTTTTATTTTGTTTTTGTTTTTTTGTTTTTCTGTCGACGTCAGACGTTTCGGTCAAATAGACCTTCTTCAGGACATGGTTAATGGAGACATATTTATATTAAATTTAAGTTAAATGAAGAGACAATATATACAGGACTAGTCAGCAACATTTATTTATATATTATATATACATATATATATATATATATATATAAAAAGCAAAATAAAATATCATTTTAAAGGAAGTTTATTCAATCACAGTTTGGAACCATTCAGTTTGAGAAATATTTAAATAATATCATTTACATTTCTTTTTAGTATTTAAAATAACGGGAAAAGAGTTACATTTATTTCGTTTTTGGTTTCCGATTGTCAAATTTTTTCTTTATTCAAAGACTTATTTTTATAAGGATTATTTCTATTCGATAATATCCCTTTATATGTTCATAAATTTCCATCTATTTTTGATATTTTCTGCTAAAATAGGCACCACTTGTGCAATTGTGAAAAATTCACATTTTCATGACCATTGAAAAGTTCACTGACACCTCAGCTTTTAATACTATTATTAGATTTAATTAGAAATGTTTTAACACTACTTTTAGATTTAAGCAGAACATGAAATTTTCCCCAAGTCAAACAAAATTTTATAATTATTACCAATATTTAAAAACAAAATGTGCATCTTAACAGCTCTTATGCGGCAGGGTTATTGGTGTAGTCTAACAGAGAAATCGAAGAAATGTACATCATTTATGACTCTTACCGATAAATAAATACTATTTTTTATGCTGGTTCCTGAAGAAGCTGATAATGGGTATAACGACTTTTGTATAGGTAATACTGCTTGGGGAATAGTTATAGAAGAGTGATGTACGCAGATGTTCAACCATTCGTTTCCATTAAGCATAGTGGCACGCCTGGGTAAAGTCAGTTTTTGTCAAGATGCCTGGAAATGCGATAAAGCACAGGGATGTGGATTCATTATTTGCCCAAATCTGTTAGTGCTAAAGGGACGCTAGCAATCTTAGCTGAATTTCAAACTTTCACCATTTATAGATTGGGGGGGGGGGGTAGCTAACGTTTTAAATATTAAAAAATGTGAAGCGGTAACTTAAAAATAAATAAAAAATTGTTTCGGAAAAGACCATATAACATTATACGAAAGTGTGTATTTAGTCTGAAACAAGGTCATTTTACGCGGGTTTTTAATCAGGAGTATTTGAACATTCGAGACAAGCAAGGAGATTTAGATACATGTCTTTCCTAAAGATATTAACGCTAAATTGAGAGAGTCTCGGGAAGAATTCAAACACAAGATGACGATTCAGTTCCTCAGGTCTAATGACCACAGAGTTGTTAATTAAAATTTTAAAATATATTTCAGTAATTTAAATATCTTTTTTGAAATTTAAAATTTGGTGTTATTTTCAAGTAAGTGGTCAAAAGTTACTTGTTCAAACAAAAATAAAATATAATTACGTACAATTGTTTTAATTCAGTATATTTTAAAATCCCAAATGAAACTGCCCTCAAGTTGTCAATACACGTCAAAGTATGTCAAACATTTCGCAAAACTACAGGCACGTGTGTGTGTGTTTCAATGCGTGCATTTGAGCAACCATATTTCATTTATACAAATTTACAAGACCAACGAAAGAAGTGCAGAATTAATTGAAATTAGTTCTGTCATTCAACGAAAGTTGTTGAGGATTTTATTTACTCTTTTACATTTCCAAAGATTATCTTGGTTTCCGGTACATATTTAAATATATATTGTCTAATGTCTGGCTACTTTAGGCTTTCATAAGACATTATCAATTTTATAAGACATTATCAATTTACATATTATATAATTCAAGATCGATTCAGAATATAAACCCAGATCGTACAGGTTATTCGGTTGTGATGAAAACAACTGACTGCTACCACAAGTGTCCAGACTATATTTAAAGAGGAGTTGGGCGCTAACTACTAGTGTTACCTACCACTTAGATACCTCTTAATTCTTTAAAACTACCGATTGCTGTTAAGAAATGTGTAATTTCGCATAAATGATTGATTTAGTGAAGTAAGAAACTTAAAAATGAAAATATCTTCTGGCAACGATAAAAGAATAATAATAATAGCAATAACAAAAAATAACAATAATAAAACAAGCTCTTAAAATATTTAATAAGATTGATTATCGGAAAGCTTCACTACCAAGATCTTGTCGATGCAATCGTAACAAAATCAAATCGGAAACTACTTATCATTATGTTTGTTAATTTAGCATTCTTTCAAGCATTTTTTTTTAAATTCATTCTACCCATACCAATTACAAAATTAAATAATTACTAACATAAACCTTTCATCAAATGCTATCCACATAGACGATCCATAAATAATAGGGTTTGCTATACTCACCTAAATTGAAGTCATTCAAAACAGGTTTCAAGGTTGGAAAACATCCTTGAAAAGAGTAGACACTTGCATTAGTAACGCCTTTTATTGTTTCTATATAATCACGCGTTTAAGTCTGCTTCGATCTGTAAATGAGTTAGAAACGTTTCCAAAGTCCATCAGTTACAGAGTGACACATCTGAACTCTCGCATCCGTCTGTATGTAGTAGTTCTACGAATAAGGAACGTTCGTACAAAGATATGTAGACCCGAGGTCAGAAATGCGAACAGTCCTTTAGGGGAGCAGATGTGGCGAACAACAATCGATGGACATGCCGCCTCTTTTTTGTATATAATTTTGATTGACTAATTTAAGTTCTCTTCTGCTGCTGCTGCTGCTGCTGCTGCTGCCGCTCGGGCCCTTTATCAGTCTGCCTTTGCGCGCTCCGGTTCTCACTCGTGGTTTTTTATTCTTTTCTTTCTCTACTTACAGTGTGTCATAGAGTTCGAAATAAGAGAAGAAAGATGAAGAGAAGGGAAAGAAGGATAAGAAGAATGGAGAAAAGTGAGAAGAAAGAGTTGAATAGAGAAAGGAAGATAAAGAGTAGCATAAAGAAGAAGGAGGTGGGGAGAACAAAGTTAAAATAAAGTGAAAGGAGAAAAAGGCAAAGAAAATAAGAAAAAGAAAAAAGGAAAAGGACATAAAGGAGGAGGAAAAAGGACAAGAGAAAAACGAAGAAAGGAGAAGAGAAAAAAACTGAAAGGAAAAAAGAAAGGAGAATAAGACAAAGAAAAAGAGGAGGAAGACAAAAATAAAAAGTGGAAGACAAAAGAGAGGAGGGGAGAAGAGAGAAGAAAAGAGAGAGGAGGGGAGAAGAGAGAAGAAAAGAGAGAGGAGGGGAGAAGAGAGAAGAAAAGAGAGAGGAGGGGAGAAGAGAGAAGAAAAGAGAGAGGAGGGGAGAAGAGAGAAGAAAAGAGAGAGGAGGGGAGAAGAGAGAAGAAAAGAGAGAGGAGGGGAGAAGAGAGAAGAAAAGAGAGAGGAGGGGAGAGAAGAAGAAAAGAGAAAGAAGGGGAGAGAAGAAGAAAAGAGAAAGAAGGGGAGAGAAGAAGAAAAGAAAAACTGAGAGAAGAGGAAAAAAGCAAGGAGAGGAGGTCGTGAGAAAATCTCAGTTGAAAATAAAAACAGTTCAAACAGAATAAGTAAAGCAAAATGTTCAGAGAAGGGTAGATAACTTAATGAATTTCGACCACGAGCTGATATCGATTTTTGATATTCTACCATCCATATGAAAATGATTTTCATTCATGTTGTGGAGCAATTAAGACACCTCCGGTATCACAAATGAACTAGGCAAGACGCCTTAAATAAAGAACTCTAAGTGAGTCAGAAGAGGTCCGTCGCAGTTTTTCCCAGGCTCGCTACAAAACAAAACAAGACCTCTGTCTTCGGTCGGAGGATGACTCAATCGGGCTCTGTCTTCAGATAGAGACTCGGCTGAGAGAAATAGACCAATTCTGTACCCGATCCCGCTTTTGCGGGGTCTAGGTAAATTTTGACCAGTGGCCCAAGTGGAAACGTTCGGATTCCCCACAGTAAACTTGACCGTGTGTTGCATCTAGTCCGCAGTGGGGCGACCGGTAAATATCAGTTCGTTGGAGTCAATCGAGGAGAATTTCTAGTGACGTAACTGCGAGTAGCCTAAGCGTGACATAATACTATAACTACTAGAAGCGAGTTATGACAGTGGCGACGAGCGGCGACCGATACTCATGCGGAGTAGTACCTTTTGCTTCGGTGCACATGATAACAGCGACACCGAGAAATTAAAAGCACGGTGGTTTTATTTTTTGGGTGTAAAAAAGAAATAAAAGAGAAAGAAGGAAAAAAATAAAGATATTATTTAAATATCAAAGAATTATTAGCCCAAGCGGTAAAAAAAAATACAGCAGCAACAACAGCAGTTGTTGGAACTCCAGAAACAAAATTTAATTGAAATGATATGAAAAATGAAAAATTCGCCAAGTTCTTTCACTCTCGGTACGGTGGCAAATGCCATAGCTGAATCTAAATACAATTGATATGATGGAATTATCTTTTCTGCTTATTTTAGAAGATACAAGCAATTTTTCAGAAGTATGCAGCAACTTGGAAGACGAAAAAAATCAAGACTTTTGATGCGTTAAAAAATACTATAAACTTATTCGGTACTGACTGGATGGAATTATTCGAGTTGTGGGATTTACCTATAAATATTTATTGCAAAAATGTAAGTAGACAAACTACCAGTTAACAAAAACGTGTAAACATTTAAAGGAAGAATTTAATGTTCTGTGGAATCCGTTGGGTCAAGCGAAATTTTAAAATGAAAAAAAGGGTTGACGATAATGTTTAAATCGAAAAGTAGTGTTCTGTTTGCAGAAATGGTTCGCACCAGCATTGTATGTAAAGAAAAATAAAATAAAATTCATGTTTGTGCTGATTTTTCGACAGGGTTAAACAAATATTTAGAATCCCATAACTACCCATTGCCAAGTCCAGAGGAATTTTTTACGAATTTAAATTGTGGAAAATTTGTTCAATGATGCATCTTTCTGAAGAGTATTTGCAACTCCAGGTTGAAAAAAGAATGTTCGGAGTTAATAACTACGAATACGCACAAGGGATTGTGTAAGTTCAACCGACTTCCTTTTGGGATAAAAGTGGCTCCAACTATATTTCAACAAGTGATGGATACTATGCTTGCAGATTGTGATTTTACAGTTGCTTATCTGGATGATATATTAATTAAAAGTGTATCTAAGAAACAACGTATCGAGCATGTGAAAAGGTTTTGGAAAAATACGAGAATACGGGTTCGAACTCAGTGGGGAAAAGTGCGAATTGTTTTGGCCTAAAATCAAGTACCTACGACAAATCATTGACGAAAAATGGTCATCAACCAGATCCGGCAGGTGCAATTAATGCCTCCTCCACCAAACGACGTTATTAGGTTATAAGCATTTCTAGGACGAGCAAACTAATATCAAGTTTACATACCTAATATGCAGAATTTGACAGAATTTGAAGAGTTTGCTTAAAAAAGGCGTAAAGTGGAACTGAAGTGATATGTTGTCAAAATATATTTGAAGAAATCAAGAAAATACTAACATCAGACTTATCATTAGCGTACTACGATCCAAAAGCAGAAGTCGTATTGGCTTCAAATGCTAGTAACTCTGGTATAGGAGCTGTAATTCTATATAAATAGGATAACGCCAGTATGAAAGCCGTCGCACATACTACATGTTCGCTACTCCCGACAGAAAAAAAATATACTACAACCAGATCGAAAAAGAGGCGTTAGCAATAATTTATGCAGTGAAAAAATTTCACAAATATATACACAGAAGAAGTTTTCGTTTACGGACGGACCACCGTCATCTAAATGGTTCGAGAGAAAAAACAGGGAAGGGATTCCTACGCATACAAAGGATAAATTACAACGGTGGGGTACCATCTTATTAAATTAGGATTTCAGTATGAAAAACCAACCGTCCCAAAAATTAGGACATGCTGATGGTTTATCAAGACTGATACCAAAAAATGCTGAACCGTTTATCGCTGCATTAAAAAATGAAATAAGAATCAAAAATATATTATACAATGTAGTACGCGAACTACCAGCTAACCTGGAAGAAATAAAAGTAAAAACAGAACAAGGCATGTTTATTTAAAAAAAGAAAGAAATATAGACGATTTTTAGAACGTAATCCAGACTTGAACGCTTACTCGCTATGTGACGGAGTACTGATGTTTGCACACAGAGTGGTAATAGCTATCATATTACAAAAGCGGATATTAAATAATTCCATAGTGGACATCCGGGAATTTCAAGGATGAAATCTCTTATGAGAAGCTAAGTATACTGGACCGAAATGAATCAAGGCATTGGAAATTAGTAAAAGCCTGCAGCGGTTGTGCTCTGGCAGCAAAATCACCTACCACGAAATTACAACCTTGGCCAAAACAGACACTCTGTGGTCAAGACTGCACATAGATTTTGCAGGTCCAATAAACGGATCACATTATCTTGGATAGCTTTACTAACTGACCTGAAATTTGTTAAGTGCAAAAATCTAACTTCCACGTTTACAGTAAATTGTTTACATGAACTGTTTGCAAGATCTGGCATTCCAGATGCCATAGTCTCGGATAACGGTACACGATTCACTGCTTACGAATTTAAAGAATTTTGTAAAATGTTTTCGATTGAACATATCACTACCCCGCCGTATCACCCAAGGTCAAACGTCAAGATGAACGGTTTGTGGGTACTTTTAAGAGAGCTTTTTAAAAAATTTTAAATTAAAAAGTAATAAAAAGTTGATCGATGAAGCACTAGAAAAATTCCTGACGGTATACCGGATAACGCCGATTTCCAATACACTGACAGAATTGATGTTCGCAAAAAAAAAAATTAAATCGGTGTTCGACAAATTGTTACCAGGCCAAAACAGAACAAGAACGGATAACAAAAATGAACAGAAAATTGGCGAAAAAGAAATGTTTTTCTGGAAATATTGAAATGGTTTGTGAGAAGACAGCGTAAAAGTCACGAGTGGGGAAAAATGATATCTATAGTTAAAGGAGAAAAATGGGAACACAAAAGGTATTGGAATCAGTTAAAGAAAAGGTTTACTGAAGAAAAGCCTGCAAGAAAGGAAGAACCTCTGCAAGTACTGAATAATATTTTTGACATACCAACACCAAGAATTTGTTGATTGTACAAGTATGATTACCAGAATAAGAAAACGTACGGAAAACTACAGGCTGACCCAAAACGAAAGAAATATAAAATTCAGAACGTGGTGAAATTTCCAGAAAGAGGAGGGGGTAAATAGTAAAAAATAAAATAAAATATTTACTAGTGATAAAATAATCTCAAAAGGGGGATGTTGTGGAGTAATTAAGACACCCCGGTAACACGACTGAACTAAGCACAACGCCGTAAATAAAGTCAGAAAAAGTCCATTGGAATCGGGCAGTTCGCCTCCAGGCTCGCCACTGACTTGTCGAACTCTCTACCTGCAGAGAAGAACCCAGACGAGGCTATGCTTACGGGCAGAGACTCGTTTGGGGAGGTAGAAAACCCGACCCCGTGTATGCGGGGTCTACGGGGAATTTTTGCCCAAGCCTACGGGCTCGGAAACGCCCCGCATAAAAATCGACCTTGTGCCACATCTTGCCTTGTGGGGAGGTTGGGAAATACCAGTCCGTTGAAGTCAGGCAGACCGCTGTCTGGCTCGCGGCATGACAAGACTTCTGCCTTCGGGCTGAGGGTGATTCAGTTGGGCTCTGTCTTCGGATAGAGACTCGGCTGAGAAACAAAAGACCAGTTCTGTACCCAAGCCCGCTCTTGAGGGGGATGGATAAATTTAGTTCAGTGGCCCGGGTGGAAACGCTTGGGTTCCTCACAGTAAACTTGACCTTGTGTCGCATCTAGTCCGCAGTGGGGCGACCAGTAAATACCAGCCAATTGGAGTCAAGCAGTTCGCTGCCAGGCTCGCGGCTGACTTGTCGAACTCTTTGCCTTCGGACAGAAAGAAACCCAGACGAGGCTATGCCTACCGAGAGAGACTCGTCTGGAGAGGTAGACAAATCTGACCCTGAGTATACGGGGAGTTTTTGCCCAAGCCTACGGACTCTGATTAGGCCCACATAAAAATCGGCCTTGTGCCACATCCTACCTTGGTTGGTAAATATCAGTCCGTTGGAGTCAGTCGAGGAGAATTTCTAATGATGTCACGCAAGTAGCGTAAGCAAGACACAATATGATAACCGCTAGGAGCGAGTTATAACAAAGTAATAATTAAAAAATGCTGGACAGCATGCATACTGTCTGCCTTTAGTCCTTTCGCAGATTTACTTTATATTTCATGTGAAAGTGTCATATTTTATTGTGGAAAGAGAACTTAAAATTGTTTTTTGTACAAATTTTTAAAGGCAAATTTGCTTAAAAATTTCAAGGGTTCATTAAAATTGGTATAAATTTTACCGAATCTCTTAAAAATGCTGTATAATATAATTGAAATAAATATTGTTTTAAATATAATAAAGGTACTTTTTTAAATTTTGTACTGAATTAACTTCCAATCCCGTCACATACACAATATCATCCTCATTAACATTGTCATAATCATCAGTCCCCTATAACAGGTTGTGGCGGTACGGTCTTTGAGCAGCTATCTCCATATGTCTGCCAGTATGTGGCTTAAAAGTTGGAGTGATATTCATGTGCAGCATTTCTTGGGCATGTAAACCCGGCAAAGACTATACCACACCAGGTAATACCACAGACATGTCCTCCAACTTGAAGGTTCGCCTTGGTCACGGACTAGTAGCCATCGACTATCGGAGAAACCCAACACTTTGGCCGTTAACTTCAGCGATGCCATAACAAAAGAAGCAGCCTTTAGTACAATTAGTGCGCTGGAGTTCATTTCGCTTGTTGCAAGTTGTTAAGAAATGTCCATTTTTATGATCTGTCATATTTAATTTGTAAAAGTAAAAAGAACAGATTTCTTGTGTGGAAATCATACATCCAAACAACTAATATAATAATCAGTATCAATTCACTGCACATATCTAGATTGAAAGTCTGGAAAGATATTCATTCATGCGTAGCATTTTGGAGGGGGAAGTAGACCTGGCGAAACCCATTCCTCTCCAGGTCAAACTAGAGCTGATCTCCTCCAACTTGAAAGTTGGCCTTACTCACAAACATATGACCGTTGACTTCAGTGTAGGAAATCTTTCGCCCACCTAATATAACCAATACTGTGCAAATAATTGTCACCACTTGATTTAGATATTTTCAGTCTGTTGCCTCTTCTCCGCGTCTAATGGGATTGGTGAAAATTATAAAGTATTATTTGCTTTGATCGCTGTCAATCTACTCAATTGTAGAGCATCGCTCAGCTCATTAGGAAATCCCCAGCGTGAAACTGCACAGTACTTTCTCTATAAACTGCACACTATTTGCATTTGGGTTGTATGTTAACGGCTTTAAAGTAAAAATGGCATAATCGCTTATTTTTTCTATATTCAATGTTAAAAATCAAAAACGAAAATAGGCTAACTTTTAAAAGCCCACTGATATGACAGCTCTAATAATACAATCAAAAGGATCTTTTAATGCAGTTAAAACTAAATGTTGCTAACGCCAAATTTTTTGCGCTAAAAATTGATGATCAAAATTTAGTTGCCAAAACTTGTGTCACATTTCAGTGGGCGTGACAGCAAAGTGCTCATGACAAAAAGTTGTTAAGTAGTACAAGTGTCAGGTATTCAATTTTATTGGACTTTAGTGGTTCAAAGGTTCAATTGTACAAGGATTCAATTTGTGGGTGTTCAGTAATTAATTAATGAACACAAGTCTGTTACTATCAGTTATTGAATATGGCATATATATATATATATATATATATATATATATATATATATATATATATAATTGCTGCCAAGTTCAATCGCTGATACATAATGAAGATTTGTGTTAATTTTAACATTAAGAAACACCACTTAATCAAAATTAATATCAAATGATTACTTCTGTTGTTATTGTTTAACGGAGTAGCTTATAAAGATGAACTATTGACGAATCCACAAGATAGATAAATCAGGAAATAACTTGATTAAATTTGAGGCTGTTTCCTGATGTATTTTAAAACAGAAAATCTGGTCACTGTAGTTTTTTTAATTTTTTCGGTTTATAACAGGGTATTCCATACAACACTGTATACTTCACAAGCACCAGTTCCTTGCTCTTAACAAAAGAAAACAATTATAAAGAATTAACAGTAAAATGCCAGGTTGGTGATATTCGTTATATATATATATAAAAAAGTACTTTGACATTCTAACTTTAATTGAGTTTAATGGCCGATTCATTGGTGAAGAAATTGGCTTAATCCAATAAAGTTCTATTCTAAGCAGTGAATCTCGCAGTTTGTTTTAGTGTCAGCGAGAGCTGATATGGTGTCGCTTCAACATGAAGAGTGATGATTTTGTTCTTGTCCTGATCGAAAACAGCATAAAAATTTGATCTTTTATAATTTCATAATTTATATCATGAGTAAACAATGACAAATTAAAACATACAAAAATCACGTTTTCGTGTAATAATTAACAAGCGAACTAGCCTAGCAGACAATTACTACTGTAGTGAGTTCAATATTTATTGGAACCTCTCCATTTGTGGTCTTGTTTCAAACAAAGATTAATAAATATCAATATGAGTAATTATTAACAGGCTAGTTTCAAATGTCATTACTACAGTTCGATTCTCATTTGATGCTCTTCACTTATAGCCTTGTGTCAGAACAAGGATGGTATATTAATATAAGGCAGAGGATGCCATGCTGTAGGGTAATTGTCAGCGTTCTAGTCTCGGTTACTATAGAAGTGAGTTGGGTACCCCAAGGCGGTGTAATGGTTAGCAAGTTTGTCTCGCTAGAACAATTACGACTGAGTAGTAAGTTCGATCCTCACTGGGTGCTTCATACTTTCGGCCTTGTGCCACATCTATGCTATGCTTGGAAAATCACTACTATAGGAGTGAGACCAATATTCACTGGGTAAACCAGACATTGTGCCAGTTTAAACGAACCTAAGTAAATTTCATGAGGCAAAGAGTTGGTCTTATTTATTACGAGTCTTTGTAGGGATTTCAAATAAAGTAACTGACCACTGGGTGTTTATAGAAGTTGATCATTTTAAACAGAGAAAAAATACACGAAGGGAAGCTATATTCAGCGCAGTTGCGCAGAAAGAGGAAGATAAGATAAAACAGAGACGGTAGGAGGAAAGAAGAGAAGAGAAGAGTAAGGGGTATCTAAAAGGAGAAGGAAGAGATGAAAGTGAGAGGGAGAAAAATGATTTATCATTTTGGTTATTATACCGTATCACTGCTCCTCCTCCTCCTATCACTATCACGAATTGCCAACCATTGGAACAGCGAGCCCACCAGCTGTTGTACAGCTCAAACCCTTGAGCTGAATGAAAACAATGGCAGCAGCAACAATTCGAGAAAGTCAAGGCAAAATGGAAGTAGTATTCTCTAGCTGGGCAGGAGACGTAGGTGGGGTCGTTGGTAACCCACCTGAATGACAAGAGTCCTCTTAGCTTTATTCATTTATTTTTTCTTTTTCCCTTTTCTGTGACTGTTGACATAACAGATAGGCGCTAAGCAAAGTGGTTTCGAGAGTGCCTGGCTTATTTCTTCCGGTCTGCCACCGGGGGTAGACTAAGGGGAAAGGGGTAAAGAGGGAAGACAGAAACGTGAACAGTGCGTGAGAATGGGAAGAAAGAAATAAATAAAAAAGTAGTACTTCCTTATCCGCGGTTTCGCTTTATCAGTTTCAATTACCCGCGTTCAACTACCGATACAAACCATTCATAAGTTACTTAATAATGGTCCCAAAGTATAAAGAATAACGATGAAGGCAATTGAGATATGTCGGAAAAAATCCGTAAGTTGCTCCCTTAAGGGAAAAGAAATATTCTCGACTTAATAACTAAGTGAATCTTAAGATCTACTGGGCATTTTGTTACGTAAATTTTGTTACAGTATATTGTTATAATTTTTCTATTTTATTATAATTCATTATTATTGATCTCTTGTTATGCCTAATTTATAAACCAATCATTATCGTAATAATATACGAGGTTCGATCAAAAAGTATCGGTCCTGTTGTTCTGGTAACGGAGCTAAAGTACGCAGAATGAAGCAGCTTGGCACAGACTGACCTTGAACACTGCAGTGTTTGGAAGGAAAGCGTGTAGAGTGTGGTCGTCTCACCACACCACAAAGGTTTCATTGGTGATGATGGCACAACATTCTCCAGGTCCTAAAACTATCATTTTCTCCAGATCTCGCCCCTTTTCTACTTTTTATTCTTCTAAATTCAAATTCCACTTGAAAGGAACAAGATTTCAAGCCGTCGAGGCAATCCAAGTGAATGCGAGAAAGCAACTGTTCACTATATATAAAAAACAAAGAGTTCTAAGAATGCTTCCATCGATAGAAATGACGTTGGATAAAGTCTGTGGCTTCAGAAGGAGACTACTTCGAAGGAGATTAAAGGCCGAATTGATATGTTTTGTAGTTTTCTTTTTATAGCACTAGTCCTGATACTTTTTAATCAAGCCTCCTATATCCAAGAAAAACCATAATACATGGCTACTATTTGCGATTTCACGCACTGTTGGATGTCTCGAAACATATTCCCTCGAAGCAACATGGAGTAGGGGATTCTGTATTTATGACATCTCAAAGAATAATAATAATACATTGACGCAGTTGTAGGTCAACTGCAGTCGAGATAACAGTCATTATGAAGTCAGTTATCTTGTCGATGGCTGCATAGTATTTGCTACATAAGATTTGAATTCAGAATTGTCTTTCTAGACTGGAGAACCCAGTCTTCCTTGCTATTTAACCCATAGCTGGTGGGAGAAGAAATGGATTCGTACCTTTCTTAAGGGTATTTACACGAAAGTGAATATAATATACTCGGTTGGAATATGGAATCGCAACCATTAACCCCCCCACCACCACCACCTGCGCATCCAAGAATGATAATAAACAAGAATAAATCATTCTTTGTAGCAAGCAGTTTAGTTTTCCCTCTGGGCGTCGGTGGCCATACCAACTTCTTTTTTTTCAACACTAGCAAATTTTATACCCAACTCCATAAACAAACCTCACAATCTTATTCCCTAAATATTTATATATCTATGGGGAAAATGATATACAAGTTTTTATATAACAAGAATAATTTTAAGAAAAATTAAGACGAAGTGGAAAAAATTTCGTAGGACGCGTTTTTCTTTTTTGTGTGATTACACATGCACACGAAAGCCTATAATAAAAACTTAAATACTCAACAAGTATCTATCAATGCACCTTTGGTAAAGTATCTTCGTGCTTCTTCAACTATTTATCGTGCTGACTTTAATTTAAGAATCTACCTTTAACAGCAACCTAGCCTGGCTATAACGTCTAGAGTTCGAGCCTTGATAAAGATGATCTCGAACTATATGATCAGAAAATAGAAAACGTTTCTATAAATATTTATTAGACAATTTACTTCATTAACAAATTGGTCGGTGAGACCACTTTACTAAACATCACGTTACGCTGGGCGGCTAGTAGAGTTTTTCTAATCTTGGCTCAAGCTGGCACAAAGCTACAATAACGGAGGAATCAGTGAAAAGTAAACACAGTTAATATGAGTTTACGCAAATGCCTTAACCTTCCCGTTGGACAAGATTAGCTGAAGAATATAATCTTTCGCTTTTGTCCCGTATCTTGCTGTCCCCTAACTTGCTCACTGAACACGAAGTGATTTATCCTCGTTTTGTTTCTCAAATAAAACTGTGACGTGCCAAAAGTCATGAGAAAACTGCCTAGTAAGACTAACTCGGTAAAGTGCAGCACCTCGACATGGCGTCAATTCCACAAGTGATCGAAAAACATTTGGAGAGACGCTGAACCATGTTGTTTCGTTTCCCATAATTATCAGTGAAAGATGTTCAAATAGAGCTCTCCGTAAGGTCTAATAAATACTCGATCGGGTTCATATCGAGTAAATATGGCTGTCACACCATTCGTCGGAAATCTCCAGAATGCTTCTCAAACCAATTCTGAGCAACGTGTGGCCAATGACACGATGCGTTAGACCACTGGAATAACCCATTATTGTTGGGGGACATGGATTCTATGGACGGATAGAAATGGGCAATGACGTTTATAGGTGTAGAGGCTAGCTCAACGCACCCACAAAATCTGCGCCAGATCTGAAAGATATCCCCATCCCGAAACAACTGGAACAGTTACAAATCGGACTTCACAACAAATTACCAAAAGCTCGAAGTTTCCATTAGCGACGCCATCAGTTCAGATAAAGCGCTGTATCTAGTATCAACAGGAGGATCCACGTGGATCTTCTGCTTCCATATCCCATGGAAGGTAAAGAACACTTAACTGGTATGATGGATATGCAGCTGGAATCTCCCGCACTGCATGTGAATGATTTGAACCAGTTTCGTTTATTGCCAAGCCTCTGCACGTTACTGGTGTGAACACAGGCTGCTCATGACGAGGTAATATGGAGTTTGAGCGAGGCATAATAGCCAGATGAATGGGACAATTCCTTTTTTGAAATAGTAGGAAAATGATATCTCTTTATCTACGATGCCACGTGTATGTAACGGAAATACTTGATGGAAGGTATTAATGTCCACCGTGGACAGCTCAGCCACCAATCATGAGTGCTTAATGATCGGGACCAAGGGTTTCAGGCTAGAACTCTTTATGATATGAGGTCCTTCATTGTATGCCCCTAAGATTCAAGTAGGTGGAGAGGGGCTACTGCGGTCTCACTTATCAAATCTCGTATCCATATTCACACCAGCCTGTGGGGTCGTAGGGTGCTTGTGCAACGAAGTTAACAGAGACAATTTCAAATTTTTTATTTCACTCTTTGATTGGATGCCCGGGGCCGTCGCACGCCCTACCTCCCTTCTGCATGCTACTGGTTCACACTGACTCACCAGCTGAGAGAGCACAACTGACACCGGACTGACCATTTCTATAGCGTCAAGATACTGTGGTGCCACCTACTATGAACTTTACATACGGCTGTCCGATAACCTTTTACTAGGTGCGTATTTAACGATCTGGGAATGTAAAAACGTTTTGCGCCTTGCAATAGAAACTACTCTAAAATTTAAAAGAAAAAAAAATTACAATGCTTCCTTCAAACAATTACATTTATTACTCAGTGGTATTATTAGACAATCTTCGAATAAAAATCGGATACTGAAGAATGTTCTATGAGTGAATTTGAATGAGGTCTGTAAGATGAATTCCGTAATTGAATCAGAAAAGATTTGTTCGTGTTAATATGAATCTCAGTAAGACGGTTTTCTTGTTCAATATCGGTAAGAAACCAATTATTTTCAATCCATCTTACTCTACGGTCGTAGAATGTAAAAAACGACCTCACCGTCGCGACATAAAAAAGAAAAGAAAAGAAGAAAAAAAGAAAAGAAAAGAGAAAAGAAAAAAGAAAAGAGAAAAGAAAAAAGAAAAGAGAAAAGAAAAAAAGAAAAGAGAAAAAAAAAGAAAAGAGAAAAAAAAAGAAAAAAGAGAAAAGAAAAGAAAGAGAAAAAGGAAAAAGAAAAAAGAAAAAAGAAAGAAAGAAAAAAAGAAAAAAGAAAAGAAAAAAGAAAAAAGAAAGAAAAAAGAAAAAGAAAAGAAAAAAGAAAAGAAAAGAAAAAAGAAAAGAAAAAAACAACAAAAAAGAAAGAAAAAAAACTAGTCAATAGTAATATAGCATAGATGCTATTTTGAATTTTTTTTCTCTTGGTTTTTCTATTTGAAAAAAAAAAGCAGAGTATTTGTTCACAATGTCTAATCTTTCTTTCTAGTCACCTCGTTCTTTCTGTCTATTTCTCTGAGAATAAATAATAATGTTCAGTTTTACATTTTATTTCTTCAAATTAATCATACATTTTGAAATCCTTTAAATTCCTTCGCTGTTTCTCCTTCACAATGAAGACGCTTTCACCTCAGAGGAGTTCCTTTTAATATTTACCAAAGTTCTTATAGTCGCTCCGGAGTGGCATTGCATCTGACCGTGTGGAATGTACTAGTATTCTTAAACAATCATTTTTAATATTATTTTTCCTTTAATATTATCTGGAATTTAGAATAAAAACGTATTTTCTTTATGTGTCAATTTCCCTCGTCGTAACAAAAATCTTGCATAGATCGTCTGCATCTTCCATAGAATGCCCAGCATTTTGGGAAGCTGGGAAATCATATTTACACCAATTACATTCGAATCATTGTCGATATTATCGCAACGTTTCGGTCGTTGTGCTCTCCAGCCTTCTTCAAGTGCTTGTCGAGTCGGGTCACTTTCAGGGAATTTCGAACTGAACCTATGGAGGGTAGATTGTTCTCAATCCGTTGCACATGTCTTTCGGTAGTTTTGTCTTGATCTCTTTTTTTAGTACTGATCAGAAATGAACGCCGACGGAAAGAGAACACCCCAGTCCATAGATTAAATAAAGTGCTAATTTCGAAAGTCCTTGAAGGTTAGACGGATCGACAAACACCTGATGAAGGTCAGAGGGACGAAACGTTGTGATAATAACAACAAACATCAGGATAATAGCTTGCATGTAAATAATAATAGAAAATTAAATTATAAAATAAATTTATTTCATTTTGATCTTAAATTCTTAGGATTTTAATAAAATTCTTATGTATTTCTGTAGGGTATCTAACATTTTGGGGTAAATTATGAATTAAGCTTATTTCCTTCTTATAATTAAACTATGGAATTTAATAGAATGCCTACATTTTCAATCAAGCATAGCATTTTTGGGGAAATTGTGATAGATAACAGATATACTAACAACTTGATATCTGAAAATAAATCTAAATAAAAAAAACGTCCCGATGAATATTACATCATTAGAAAAAAATATCCCGATGAATATTACATCATTATACAATTGTATTTATTGTTGTTGGCATTTGGAAATAGGATATTTTTCTAAAAGAAAAAACAGTTTAAAATTTTACCTTAATCAAATAAATTTATTTAAGCCAACATGTGAAACTACCAAATTCGGTAATGTATAGAATATCTAGATTTTTTGACATTGTCTTGACGTTTTACGCTTTCTGTAGAATATGAGGATTTCGAAGCACTGAAGCGTTTCAATTTTAATATATGCAATAAGTAAAATAGACAAAAAAATAAAAACTTTCTAATACTACATAATGTAAACTAAAATTGTTATTAATTCTAATCAAAAAGGAAGATGACCGGACGATAGAAAGCAATTAATGTAATTATAATTAATTATAACCAAATATTTGTTATTTACAAATGCTTCTCCTATCCTATGAAATATATTTTGCTTTAATCTCAGTATTTGCCACAACAAATTTATGGGGGAAAACATCTTCAAAAATGAATCATAAGAAATCCGCACCGAGGTTTCATTTTAAATGATAAAAATTGGATAATTTGCTTTAAACATAGACTCTAATAAAATTATTTTAGTATTAGATATGAAGAATCTATGAGAATGGTGAATTTTCTTTCTGACTTAAATTGTAGTTCAAAAATTCTGCTTCCTATTATCAAAACTGACAGTAAACTTTTAGGGAAATTTGCTTTTTAAGCCCACATTAATTATCTAATAAAAAATTTCCCGAGTAGTCATATTTAGGTGTAAATTTACATGATTAATTCGAAAATAACTAAGAAATTTTGTTAAAATTTACCGTTTTGGAGTTATCGGAAATAAAAGTGTGGATTCATTCGCGTTGCGGCAGCCATTATTGGCGTTGTATGCATATATTTGCTGCGGAATAGACATTAAATTGTCCTCATCATTGCACACGCAATGAGTCCGCAGTCGCGCAGTAATTGAAACAAGTAAAAACCGTAAAAAGGCCGTCAACAAGGTATTCTTCCGCGCAAATCTAATCAGCTGCGAATGTATGCAAACCACGCCAGTAATGACTGCCGTGCCGGAACGCAAATGAGTCCGAATTTTTATTGTCGATAACTCCAAAACAGTAGATTTTATCAAAATTTCTTTGTTATTTTCGAATTAAGCATGTAAATTTACAGCTAAATATAACTATTCGGGAATTTATTAGATAATTAACGTGGGCCTAAAAAGCAAATTACTCTAAAAGTTTACTGTCAATTTTGATAATAGGAAGCAGAATTTTACAATTTAAGTCAGAAAGAAAATTCACCATTCTCATAGATTCTTCATATCTAATATTAAAATCATTTTATTAGAGTCCATGTTCATTCATTATAGGAAACATTATTTAATTATTCAACCTAAATTATTACAACCATACTCTCGATTTATGTCTACTCACAGATTCTTCTCTCGAATTTCTCGCTTGTGAAACTTCCTTCCGGTTCCATGCTTTCCAAACAACATTAATTCGCAAAAATTTAAATCGCTATCTACTGTCCTCCTGATTACTATCTTCTCTTTCTGCTCATCATTAATGTTTCTGTTCTTAATTCTTCCACACCCAGTAACTCCTTGGGCTTTAGTGGTATTACTGCCTTGCTTGGAGTGATTCCGGGATTATATATATATATATATATATATATATATATATATATATATATATATATATATGAGAGAGAGAGATAGAGAGATATGAGAGAGAGATGTGTATTTGGGTAGCTATCTTTCTATTAAATAAGTTTGATTAAAAATGACAAGGTACTTCTGTTAAGTTTTTCCTGTGTGCGAATTTTGAACTTAGTGAGGGTCGAAACTGTCCAAATAATTATTCGTTCCCAGCGCCCTCGATTAATCTATTAGTCATTTTTTGTGTTATTGTATATAGCAAGTGAGTTCCCAAAAAGTAGACAATTTTTTTCCCGGTGACGGACGGGTGGATGAACGGACGGACAGCAGTTTGTCGTAACCCTCAGATCAGAAACACAGAAACAGTTCAGCCTACGCCCTAAAAATTGACCGGTGTCTAGTCTAAAGCAAAACCACAAAAGGGAAGCATCCTATGAACATTGGACTGGATGCAAATGTATGGGTCTCGCGAGATTAACGTGCTTCTCTCAGCCAAGCAGCCTTCTTCGTCAGTATTAACTAAGCGTAACTACAGCAGTAATTGTTTGCTAGTTTAACCTCGACTCCAAGGCGAGACACTCAAACACCGTCCTTCTTCATCTCAAATAACCACCCACATGGGCTGAGAAATGTCCACTCGGAACCCGTATTGTGCGCCACGTGTGACTATTTTGTCAAAGAAGGGAGCTTAAAAAATCTAATCCTGTTGTTTTCGGAAGTAGAGTAGAAATTGTTTGTTTCTGTTCTAAGTCAACTCATGTCTCGCTTCGGTTGCGCGTTATAAGAACGTCATTCGATAGCCTTCGGAATTGAAAACGTCTTAAATGACAAACCAATTGATATCTGAACTTTCCAAATGACAGATTTTACACATACGAACACTGACGACTATAAATACTGGAGTGCAAAACGATGACTAACGTTCCAACTTTATTACCGTATTTCTCGTCATATAATACGCACCAGCAATACCACACATGTAGAATTAGGAAAAGAATATTTCGGAAAAACTCATAGTATGCAATGAACAAGTAATTCAGAGTTATATATCGTATTTTTATATTTTATTCACGTTTATTACCATAATTTAATCGTTTAAATCATATATTTAACTCTGAGGTTCTATGGCTACCAGTGTCTCAACCAGGGGAGGTATTGGTGTAGTACCCAATCATCAGGCTATAAAACGCAAGGTGTTTTTTTGAAGATTTTGTTTTAATGTAAACCTTGTTTGGAGGAAGTAAATAAATGTATGTGCTTAAAATGTGTTACATTTATGGGTGACGAGCGCTCAGTATGCAGGTCTGTGCGTATAAATTTTCTTTTTAGGGCTAATGTTTTAGATTAATACTAATCTCTCGAGTTTGTTTATTTTAGTTATTTGTTTTTTTATTTCTTCCTTCTGTTATAAGATTCGTTATTTGAAATAAAATTTATTAGATTTAGGTTATGGGTTTATTCTGAGTTGTAAAGTGGGTGTAGATAGCGCAGTAGGAATTTGTTTTTGTTACTGCATCAGAAAATGATTTCTGACATTTTGTTTAGGAGTTTATCTTGTTCTAGAAAGCTGATTATCGCTATTTTCTTCCTTCGGCAAAAATTAGATCTTGAGATTTTGTTTAAGTAATTTTACGGTGCATTTTTATAATAAAAAACATTAAAATGCATTTACATTATACATGTTATATCCGAATTCCGTCAGAAGTAATTATTCTTAACTCGTCGCAATCTCCTCCGGTCTCTCTTTTTCAATGAAGCGATAAAAATAGACGAAAAGATTACAGATTTGGCGATTAAATTCTTGAAGCGTTTTCGCAAAAAAAATATTTAATTTTTTTTTTTTTTAGTTAGAAAGTGCACAAAATTATGTTGAAGTTGTGGTATGTATAAATAATGTATAAATCCTTCTTTTCCTACCTGCTATGGGTTAAATAGTGGTAATTGTATCTGAAAAAAATCATTATAATTTTCAAAACAATTGTTAATGTAATATTCGTTTAATAAATGGTGATTGATTGTTCTGTTTAAGCAGCATATCAATTCTGTAGGTTATTTAATACCAAAAAAGATTTTCTTTATTAAATCTATGGCATGTAAACAATCCTTTGGGTCATTAGTTCCATCACTCTCCAGTTATTCCTTTAGAACAGAGATATCTAGTGTTATATTTTGTGGTGTAGACCAACCTCCTTCAAGTCGGATAAGAAAGAAAGAGAGCGAAAGAAAGAAAGAGAGCGAAAGAAAGAAAGAGAGCGAAAGAAAGAAAGAGAGCGAAAGAAAGAAAGCGAGCGAAAGAAAGAGCGAGCGAAAGAAAGAGCGAGCGAAAGAAAGAGCGAAAGAAAGAAAGAGCGAAAGAAAGAAAGAGCGAAAGAAAATGGTGATTGATTGTTTTGTTTAAACAGTATATCAACTGTCGGTTATTTAATGCCAAAAAAGATTTTCTTTATTAAATCTATGGCAAGTAAACAATCCTTTGGGTCATTGGTTCCATCACTCTTCAGTTATTCCTCTAGAACGGAATTATTTAGTGCTATAATTTGTGGTATAGACTCACCTCCTCCAAGTAAGCTAAGATAGCTTATACTTTATCTTCCTGAAGAAGTCCTCGCGACTTAGTCATGTCATAAAATCGTTGATGTTTAGGGGCAAGGTCACTACAATCTGTTAAAATATGTTTTAAAGTATACGCCCCCCTGACATGCTATGCATTCACGAGGGTGTTCATGTTTTAAGAAAAAAATAAGAGAGTGATATAGGTGTGTCCTATTCTGATTCTTGCTAGGGTGAATTCTTCATTCTGAGAAAGTCAGAGACCATAATGTCATTCTCCTAAAATGGGTTTAATTCTTTAAAATTTCTTGTTTGGGTCGTAGTTCCATAACTCTTGCCATTTGTTTAGAATACAAGAGTTCATAATTGCTTTGAAGTATGTATTTTAACATTTGAAATGAACATTTTTAAGGACTGCTTCCATGTCAGCTATTCCATTTTCAAGGATAACAATATGTCAAAAGTGGGGTTATTTTTACAAACTATAATATGTTTTGGCTTTAAATAACCTACAAATAGTTCATAAGCCGTAAAAATATCAATTAAACATCATAACAAGTGATAATGGCTCGCTATAGATTTCTTTTGCTTTAATATCTACAAAATCTACATTGCTATAAATATAAGATTATTAAGAATAAGAGAAACATATCCCCATAACTTGCAAAATGATATTCATAGTTCAGCATGTAATTTATTAACCTATCGTTATTGGCTTGTCCTTTGCAATGAGAGTAGGATTGTCTGTCTATCCGCTGAAGACTTGCCTCCGCTGATTGTTCAATGCAGAGAAGCTTGCGCATACCGAGTTCAAGATTTAGCTTAACTACTCTTCCTCGGTAGATCAATGAGCTGTGACAGTCAAGGTGAGACTGACTGTAGGTATTTTTGTCAAAGAGTTAATTGTTCATTTCTCTTTCAATGCAGTTTGGCCATGGCTGAGAATAATTGACCAATTTGCATAAATGACTTCATACCTTTCCAAGCATGTTAGTATGGAATAAACAGAAGCCGTCTCAGCCGTAACCTGAACTCGGTTCACAGATCCAATTTCCTGAGCTGATAACCGCTCTACCACCGACACTAATTTAAAAGCGAACAATATCTTTATAGCACGTAAGAAAAAAAGATTGAATTCTTGTCGATGTTTACAATGGTGTAACACAATTTTGTAGATAATGTTTACGTAGTTAAAATAGAGACCAGGTGCTCATTCGCCTATTTTTCTCTCCGTCAACCATCATGACAGTGACAAGATATTTTGTTACGAGCTGGGACAGAGCGCAGGAAGCGGTCATTTGATATTGCGAAATTAACTGTAACCTTTGTACCATTTGGTTCTTCCATTTTATTGTACCCGGTCAAGAGTGACAAAGGTGGTAAATCCAAGTGCTTATTCAAAAACAACTGCTTACCATCTTGACATACCAGTGATGAGAAAAGATTTCTGATGATGGAAGAGACAGAGCAAGAAGTGTATTCATGCTTTTACGAAAATATTAGTGAAGGCGGAATATGAACAACCTTAAACGGGGCTTGAACTTGAGTCGCCGATTCTGCTTGCCATCGTGTTAACCAATATGATATCACACATCTCAATGAAAGAATACATGTAGTATCGTATTAAAAAAAGGTACAGCATGATTGATATTTACTTAGTTTATATCACCATCGGACAAAAAAAGATTAGTTGGCTAATGGGGTTTAACCGAACACCGGATACTTATGTCAGTAGCAAATATGCAAGTGTTCAACCACCGCCACACAAATAATGGCCTGATTGTCGGGGGATTGTTTTAATCAGTATCACCCCCCCCCCATTCAAAGCAATAAAGCCAATAAGACACAAAGGGGTTACAGGGTGTGGAAGAATTAGGAACAGAAACATTAGATGAGAGAGTAATCAGGAGGACAGTAGATAGCGGTTGACACTGCATTTAAATTTCTGCAGATTAAAGTTGGATGGAAAGCATGGAGTCGGAAGGACAAATGAAAAGTGCGAGAAAAAAACTTAGCATAGAATTTACGCTTGCATCCAGCCAGCTCATCTCATCAACTCAAATTGATGAGATCTCGACGCCAGTCTAATACTGCGTTTAAATTCAAAAAGTCTATGTACCATAGCGAAGAGCTCAACCGAACAATTACCATAAAAGTATTTATAGAAAAGACAGAGAGGCAACCTTACTGCTCCTGGAAAGTGACTGTAGCCGAGTTACCAGATCAGGACCAATAATATTGCTAATTCTTTTGGTTTTATCAAAGAGATCAAGGTAAATAGCAGGAGCAATATTCTAAGAATGGACCAATGGTAGGCAGATTCGGGAGAGAAAAAATTGTCTCGCACGACAGAGTGAACAGATTTTATTGGTAGCTGACCTAGCAACGGATTCAATATAGCCTTTCAACTTTATGTCAGCTGCGAACTTTAGCCCGAGAAGGCGCAACGAGACACTTTCCTGGAGGTTAGCATCAGCCATAATGATGGAAGGCGGTGTTGGTTTTCTCAGATGGTTAATGGAGAGAAGATTAATTTTGGAAGCCTTAAAATTAACAAGCCATATTCTGCCCCAATTAAAGACGGAGTTAAAGGTCGTTTTCGACATCGGATACCATTCTGACCCTATCGGACTAAAGGTCGTTTTGGACATCGGATACCATTTTGACCATGTCGGACTAAAGGTCGTTTTGGACATCGGATACCATTTTGACCCTGTCGGACTAAAGGTCGTTTTGGACATCGGATACCATTTTGACCCTGTCGGACTGATGAATTGGGATCAAATTGAAAAGGCTGCGGCTATTAAAAACAAAAACAAAGTAGACTTCAAGGTATACATGCTGCCTCTGTTACAGAATAGGTGTTACATTTGCGAAGATGCGTCATTCACTAAATATAGCACCTGTTATAGGACAGAAAGGCACCGCGTTATGGTGCAAAGAATGGCAAACTATTTTCATAAATCAGTTAGTCAGACTTAAACTTCCGACTCAAGAGTAAGTATTTGTAGCGTTGTATCAAAACAAAACTTTTAAAGCGCCCCAGCGTGGGCCAATGGTTACCGATCTAATTGGCAGTTCATCTCATAAATGGACGTACAATCGGTTGTTAAATGGGGCAAGGAGTGGCTTGTTAATTTTAAAATTAAAATATTTACGCTTGTGGCTTATTAATTTAAAATTGACAAATTAACGCCTCAAAAGCGAAACTTCTCTCTTTTAATTATCTGACAGAGTCCTTTTTATCTACCATCGATATGGCTGGTGCTAACCACCAGCAGAGGGATTCATTGCGCCATCCCAGACTAACATTTTCAGCTGACATGAAGTGGAAATAGTATATTGAATCAATTGAGAAGCCTACAGCTCAGAAAGTTGATTCACTATATCGTGCTAGACAATTTCTATCGCCAGAATTTATCTTGCATTTTTTATAAGTCTACCATCTGTCCTTGCTTTGAATGTTGCTGTCACATCTGCTCTGGTTCTGCTGAGATTCTTTATAAAATCCAAAGAATCTGCAATGTTTTTGGTCCTGACCTGTCATCTCAGCATCAGTCCCTTTCTCAACATATATTCTATAGATATTTTCATGGCAATTGTTCCTATGAACTTTCTGCTATGGTATCTAGACTTTATGAATTTAAGTGCAGTACTAGAATGGCACCATGGTCTGATCCTTTTACAGACGAAACTTCTTGCTTCTGGAACTCTCTACCGACTTCTTGCTTTCCAGTCAACTTTGATATTCAAAAATTTAAATGCAACAGCAATCGTTATCTCCTGTCATCTTGATTTTTTTTCTTTTATTGTTCTCTCTCCTTAATAGTAGGTTTTATCATATTCTCTAACACCCAATAACCCCTTGCGTCCTAGTGGCTTTATTGTCTTGCTTGATGTGAAATAATAAAAATAAAAAGAATTATTGGGTCATATTCAATTTTCACCGGATGTGCATACTTTTAGCCTTGTACCAACTCATAGGATAGAGTTGGTATCATTTTTATATGTACATGCTGTGTGCATCAATGCTGATATTAAAACATTGGTGCCATAATTCACCGCAATGTTTTAATTATTTCCGATCGTAGTATTAATTTTAATTTTAAGGGTAATTAGATCGTTTTATTTATCTTGAAGTCCGCGGTGAATAATATTCATTTAACACCAATAGATTTGGGTTACACGCCACAAAAAATATTTCCTGGTGTGTACAATTAAAATCTCATTACGGTTTTCCCGACTGCGTTTGAAGCTGGTATATACGAACTCAAAGAGGCGACGTTTTTTGTTTTTTTTTCTGTTGCTTCTTTTTGCTACGGCTATTCTTCCGGTACGTTTCACTTATTTTGAGCGTTAAAAGATTAGAGGGAAAAATGATGGTTAAACAACGATTCTTGCAATATTTAACCGTAAATTTGTTTGATAAAGTTACTCTATTCAGTCAGTACTTTGTGTATTGGAAGAAAAGGATTGTCAGGAAATAATGCAATCATTAGTAACATAATAGGGCTATTATATGTATAATGCATTCATTAACATATCCCTGGATATAAGTATGTATCTTCTGTCGTGCTTTAAAAGACAGTCTCTTATAGAAATAGGCCATTGAATTTATTAAATTTAATTCACTTTTGACCGTTCGCTTCTTTTCGAGTTGGCTTTTCTGGATATTAGCAACTTGACTTTCTGTTCATCATGTTTAGTCGATTCACTTAAGTGTAACAGTATATCAAAGATGGCGTTCAGAAAATAACGCTGCATTCTTCTATTTAGCTCTTTCTTTCAATCAACATAAATTTAGAATTATTTTATGATTTGGACGACTTATTCGCATCAACAGCTTGTTGGTCAATGCTTTCAACTGAAGTTGCAAGACAATGAAAACATTTGTGACTAGAATGTAGTTTCTCGTCCTCCCAATAAAAACTTTACAGTCACTAACAGAAGGGACACGCATGGCAAAGAATCTTAATCGGATCATATATACATTACAGTTGATTATTTGTATAACTTATAGTAGCATTAAAATTGTTTTTGAAAGCATTGATAGTCTCTCTCGACACGAAGAGAACCTTAGTATTTCAATTAGACTCCTGAACTTCTTGATCCTCTCGAAGCAGCTGTTGCTCCAAAGCAAAGGGTAATTAATCAAAAAGTTTAAATATTTCAACATCTGGAACGGATAATCATATAATGCGAGCCGAACCTGTAGAAATCCCGTTGTGTGTTGACAATCATGTTTATTCATGATCTCCGGTTTTTGTTATCTCACCCAGTATCTTCTCATTATCTACCTTATCCAATTCAATCGTCGTTACTTGTTAATTTATCTAAATGTTTTATACGAACATGAATTAGTCTTAAAGGCGAAAAAGGGATAAAAGAATGTACAAATATTTTGTACAACCTATGTACATAACGACAAAAACAAATTAAACTAATTAGTTATCTATGTCTGGATTTCTGAGATGAGGAGTTACCATTATAAATAATAACTATTTACATTCGGACTATTGTCCTCATCTTTGTTGTTTTTATCACAACCTTTCGGCCGTTGTACTCTCCGGCCTTCATCATGTGTATATCGATCTGTGTAATTCTGAACTGTACCCTTTATTTAATCTACGGGGGGGGTAGATTGGCAGTAGAACGAGAACAATGTCTGGGGATATATCGTCTAGTTTTAGTACTGCTCAGTTATTGCTCGCCCCCTTTCCAGGGAGTTCATATACACACTGCTCGGCCCAGGGATTGAACTTGCAATTGTTAGGTCATCAAATTCATAAACTGACGCTTTAATTCAGCAGGTCATTGTGCCATAGGGTAATAACCAAATACTACTAAAATAAGAACTAGACGAGATATCCCTAGACATGGGCAGTGGAGAGATCAGTGTACCCCCGTAGAATAAATAAAGGGTTCAGTTCAGAAATTCATGTAGGTCGCCCAGATGAAGGCCAGAAGGCACAGCAATCGAAACGTAGTGATAACAACAAAAAAGATGAGGACAATAGTCCGAATATAAATAAAGTAAAATATTAGTTATTATAAAATACTAAAACCCTGCAAAGTGGTCATCACTAACGATTAAAAAAAAAGAAAAAAATCAAAACTTTGCTTGCCCACCGTGAGAATATCTACTAATTCAAACAACACATATATTGGTTATACAGCCACTTCATTATCACGCTAGTTAACATAGCATTTATCTGATAATTGTTCAAATAAATCGCATATTAAGAACCAACACAAGAAATTCGACAATACCTAGCCAATAACAAAAAAGCAACAAAAAAAGCAAAAAAAAAGCAACAAAAAAAACTATATCACAAACTAAAAAAAAACAAAAAAACGACTATAAATTAAACAAGAAACAAACAGCAATAAAATAGTATCAAATTTAGGAATAAATATATTTCATAAAAAAGAGTGATACGATAATATGAAATGTCTTCTGAAGACGACATATTTGAAAATGATGAGACCAAAATAGCACAAACCTTTAATAATGACTTATGAAAGTATAGATTACGCAGACATTGGTCAATTTATATTTAAATCTGTACCAGAAATTATTCGAAATATGGAAAAAATAAAAATCTTTTACAAAGAACTTTCATTGTTTTTTAACTAAACACACACAAATTACTTTAAACGTTATTTTTTAGTTAATATCAATCTTTGAAATAGACGGACCATTTTCTTTTTTAATTTTAAACGGTGTTTAGACGTAATACACACTATTTAAAATAAATATAACGGAATATCTATTTCAAACAGGGGTGTCCACTAAAACAAAATAACATTTGAAGTAATAAAAAAAAATGAAGATTAAAATTAAAACCATTAATTCTTTAGAAAGGGTGTATATTTTATATATATATATATATATATATATATATATATATTAGCAACCTGGCTAATAATGTAAAACTTAAAAAATCCATTAAAATTTATAAAACTAGTGCAATATCTGAAGAGGAAAATATAGTCTTCTATAATTCAAAGATATTGTATGAAATATCCACCACATTTATAGGGAAAATATATTTGGAAAGTTCTTTGTTTTAGAAAGATTAGGAAAAAAATATTAAAAGTGGCTAATAACATGAGAAGCAATTGACTTTGTTTATCTTTTCCTTTCACCTGGTTTCCCTATTGTCTTTATTTCAGTTTTCTTACTTCCTACTTTTCATAATCTTTTTTTTTTTCTATTTTCTTTCACTTTTCCTTACCGTTTAGTATTACTTTGTTGTTTAGTAAGTGTAAGATATTCTAGCCCAGAAAGGTCGGCATCGAGCAGACACTACACTCTAATCCTAGATCAAAAAGCGCAAGTACAAACAAGCAAATTAATGGTATCAATTTGCGTCAATATTTAAGTACCAACTGATATTTTCGCAGTGTTTCTACAGTGTTATTTAAATTGTTGATTTTCATCAATGAATGAAGAGAATTGTAATTAGTTATCAGACGTCTTTCTTTTATGTTAATGAAGTTTCACTAGTGTTTAAATTCATGCAAAGAAATAGTTTTTACATCAAAAAGAAATTGTGGCTCTGTTCAAACGCATATTTTCCGGTGAACGTGACAATATCGGCGTCTCTGCTCTTAAGAGTAGTCTAGTCGTATTTTGAACAAAGACACTGCCTAGATACAATCATCGCACGAGGACTCAGGGACAGCTGGGAGTCTGTCGTATGATTTCGGTTGAGAAAACATTAAAACTGATCGAAAATTTGTTTGTGTGTGTGTGTGTGTGTGTGTGTGTGTGTGTGTGTGTGTGTGTGTGTGTGTGTGTGTGTGTGTGTGTGTGTGTGTGTGTGTGTGTGATGTATGCAAATTGCGTCTAGATAAAAAAAAATATTCAATATCTAAACGTAATCTATTGAGAAAAAAAACAATTTATCTGTGTTCGGTGGAATTCAAATAAATTTTCTTTTAATAAATTCTAAAATTCCAACAAACGTACTACGAGAAATTACAGTGAGCAACTGGTTCGTTAAAATGATACATTAAGTGGGAAAGTTTTACTCCTGAACAAGAAAGTCATTGATGATTGCGTTTTAGGACAACTTTCGTCCACCAATTGTAAAGCTGACGTTCCAAACCATCATGAGAACCAGGATGACACATTCTTCCACGTGCCTCGTATTTTTCACTAATGTTGCTTTCACTTATTTTGCTGCAAACAACACTAGCAGGCTTAGTAGTCCCATCAACATCACAATACCGAAAAAGAATCCTCTATTCAGGGAGGAACAGTTCTTTTATGATGGAGTACACAACTAACCTTTAGAAAAATAAAAAGACAAAAAACAACGAGGCATGATCATAGAAAGCAACGGAAATAATCCAATGTCTAAATAAATCTACGAATTTATGTGAAGTAAAAAAAAAAAACAGTTATTAAGCTTAACTTAATCTAACGTACGAGAAGGGCAGAGAAGAATCTGGGAGAATTGAACTTACTACACTAATTATGGGCAACAAATGTTTTCCAGCCACCCTTCTACATTGATTATATATACATTTCTAAAGAATTACTGGAGAGCCGTATCAAGTAAAATAGCATTTGAAGGAATAAAAAGGATTCGGATTAAAAACAAAAATCCATTATTTCTTTAGAAATTGCTTTGTTTACGTTTCGGGTGCGAAACTGAGTAGATATGTGTTTCGGGAAAAGATCTGAACGGGTGAATGTGCTTTAAAAGCTAAATAAAACCTTGTTCGGTTGGTTCGGATGTGTTCCGTAGCCGAACGGTCAAAGCATGCCGAATCAGAGGCAGTTTCCTCCTGCAAAGTGTGGGGGGGTCGCAGATCTGAAAGTGTGAATGTGCGTTAAAAGTTTAATAGAACCTTGTTTGGTTGTGATGTTTTCCGTAGCCGAACGGTCAAAGCACACCGAATCAGATGGTGGTTCTTTTTGGAAAGGAGAACGTTGGTTACAATCCTGCTGGGGTGAGGTAGCTACATCTTCTTTATTAAGTTTCCTCAAGTGCGCAGACCGAGATAAATACTGTTTAAAATAAATGGAACGTCTACTCAAATACAAATATTCACTAAAATAGCGTTTCTCTCTCATTATATATATATGCAAGTTTCATTAAACTTGCATAAAAGAAAGATTGCTGCCTAAATATACGACTATATATATATATATATATATATATAAGTAACGAAAATCTTGGTAATCCGTATGGATAATCCCAATGAGGATGAAATCCTGAGAGCTCAATGTTAAGTCAGAGCGAATAATTTAATTTAAAAAAAAAACAGAACACTTTAAGGCTCCATTTGTAATAATTTATTTCACCAGAGAATTTTATTTTTCTCTGGATCTTCAGACTTCACTTTCAAAAGGTGAAACGAAAAATGAATTTAAAATTTACACTTTTGACGGGCAGTATTAAGCTTATATAAGTTGACATAGAAGGTGTTGAGGGATGGTGTAAGAGACATATATACACACACACGAACCCCTGTTTATATTTCTGAGATGTGGTGTTATGTACACTATTTACATTACTCGGACTATAGTCCTCATCTTTGTCGCCATATTTATTACATATAAGTATGGCGACAAAGTTAAGGACAATAGTCCGAATAATGTGAATTCGGTATACACACACACACACACACACACACACACACGCGCGCGTGCGCGCGCGAACGAATGGCCTAAAAATTGACGCTACAGTTTTCTTATTAAAAATCAGTGTATGTGTATAGTGGGTAAAAAAGCAATTCTATCAAATCAGCATATGTTTTGCCTAATGCTGTAGGGCATTGGTAATATATTTTCCCTTTTAATCAGCAAGTTTAATCTAGGTTGAGATTGGGCTGGGGCGCGTTTATCTAAGATGATCGATTACCGTAGGCCAATTTTCAGTTACAGTATTTTGTCGACCCCGCCACCATACCCAGGCGCGTATTTTTGATATAACAACATGTTGCTACAAGTCTCTCTCTCTCTATATATATATATATATATATAATTAAAATGTATATTTAGACATCAAGATTTAAAGAAGTTTTATTAAAGTTAACCGTCCTATAATAATTGCCAAGATGTAGCTAACAAATCCTATCTACGATACTGACAACATTTAAGTCTTGATAATAACCAAAACGATCGAAAGTAATTGAACAGAAAATGAACTTTTGATTTGGGTGTGCAAGAACTTATTCGAAAACTGGAAAAAACATGCAATAAAAACATTAAAAACAGTGTCACAGTTGAATTTCATAAAACTTGCTTAACTTATGTAAAGCGAAGGAAGGCGCCATATTGACAGACGGAAGCCTGTGCAAGTCGAGCGGAGAGCCTCACATTCATAGTGAAAGGATAACATTTTCGCTACTTTAATTGTTAAATTTCATAAACATCCTCGTTTGTTTTGTTTTTTAATTCGCAACTTGTCATTATTCACATTGCTGTGAATTACAATCAGCTTTCTGACGGTGGGGTGGCTTCCCACTGGCCTACACACAACAGTGAAAAACGCTGTGATGTTGAAAGTATACGGAAAACAGAATTTAGAAAAAGAAACAATAAGAATAAGTATAATAATGTCAAAGAAACCAGTGCATAGAAAATAATTTGTAGCAGTTAAGGCCTCCCATAAGACCAAAAAACCAACACAAAATAATTTTATAAACCTTCTCCGTTAATATGAACTCCTTAAATTTTATGCGTCAACTAAAAAGTGGATTCCATGATAATAAAAAGCGCTCTTTAATTCTCATCTGCTTTTAGATTAACACTCTGAAACCTTATATGCAAATACATTAGCGTTATAGAAGAAAGAAGTTTTAAAGTAGTTATTTTCAGTTACCCACCAGGTGCAACATATCCTCAAAACAAAGATGAGCGTAATACTTTGAAGGAATAATAAAAGTATTGACTCTCAAAACTTCAGTAAACATGACATAGGAAAACTGGACATCGTAGACTAGAAAGCGGCAAATTGTACACAGACCAAATATCACGTGGTGTGAGATAGGTAGAGTAGTTTTATCTAATCCAAGCTCAAAGAGGAATATCCAGTGGATTAAGTCACTGATAAATTAGAAAATCAGAAATGTTGACTAATAGCTACAAATAGTTTATACCCAAAATCATGTCACGTAAAACTGGAAAAATGCTTAAAGCATTCTCAAGGTATTACACCAAATCCTGACCATTGACAATCCTTTTCAAATGCAATGATATAAAAACATGTGCAATGCATTTATGTAGGGAAATTATTTACAATTCTTTTTATACTTATTAGTAGAGCATTTCTTTTATTCATTTCACCGAAAACAATAAAGCCATTTAGACGTAAGATGTTATTGAGTGTGAAAGAATATGGGAGAGAGAGAGAGTGTGAGAGAGAGAGAAAAGAAAAAGAAAAAAGAAAGAAAAAGAAAGAAAAAAAGAAAAAGAAAAAGAAAAAAGAAAAAGAAAAAGAAAAAGAAAAAGAAAAAAAAAAGAAAAAAGAAAAAGAAAAAAAAAGGAAAAGGAAGAGAAAGAAAAAGGAAGAGAAAGAAAAAGGAAGAGAAAGAAAAGAGAGAAAGAAAAAAGAGAAAGAAAAAAGAGAAAGAAAAAAGAAAAGAAAAAAGAAAAGAAAAAAGAAAAGAAAAAAGAAAAGAAAAACCTTATTAAGCAGAGAGAACAATAAAAGAAGAGGAATTAAGAAAACCGAAGATAATGATTGACATTGATCTTCAAAAAATTAAATGCAAAGTTGACTGGAAAGCAAGAGGCCAGAAGAGAGGAGTGCCTAGAAGAAACTTTTGGCATAGATCTTACGGTTACATTTAGCTATTTCAACTAGTTGCCAATCTAGTCCTACACTCGAATTCGTAAGGTCGACGCACCAAAGATGGAAGCTCATCAGAAAACTAATATATAATCTACATTTTCTAAAGAATCCCTTTATTCTGTCAGTAAAAAATCTGTATTAATTCCTAACTCCTAGCGATCCTTTTTTATTATTCCGCTTAAGAGATGCGCCACGAGCCGGTCTTCCCGTTGAGATTAACGAGCCCTTAGTTCGACTCGACAGATCTAAAATTGCAACAATTGAAGAGTTAAGGAAAAGAATTGAATTAAAACCTTTCAAGAGTGCAAACCATATCTACAACAACTTTGGAAAGGTACTTAACTATGAAAAACGGATTCCCACATAATTCCTCTCGTGAAAGTGTCTCGCCTTTTTTAACAGCTTTTTTTTTAAAATCATTTCACCCCAAGCAAGGTAATAAGGCCACTAGGACGCAAGAGGTTACTGAGTGTAAGAGAATCTGGAGAGAAAAAAAACTACTATTAAGGAGAGAGAATAATGAAAGAACAAGAATTAAGAAGACTAAAGATAACAATTGACATTGCATTTACATTTTTGAAGATCAAATTTGTCTGGAAAGCAAGCTGCCGGAAAAGAGAGTTCTAAAGCGAGAAGTGCAAGAGAAGAAACTATTAGCATAGAACTTACGGTTACATCTATACATGAAAAGATTAGCGAATGATATTTTACTAAAACAAATATTTTACAAGATAGTACAAGATTTTACAAGCAATAGTGGCGGTGAACTATTGAGAGGCTAGCAACGTATCGTCTGGGGGTGAGTTGGGGCAGAGAGATTTAAGGTGGAAAATAACCCGTCACTCAAAGCATTGTAAACGCTTTTGAACTTTGTCAAGGCTGGAAAGTGAAGATTAGATATTTCCTGCCTAGATATGGCAGCAGTAATCCATCTTTGGTCTGATCTGGATCTTGCATCATTTAAAATAATGAAAATGGTGCAAACTGTCTAAAAATTATTCCATATTGGATTTGTGAGGAGGTATAACGGTTATCAGCCTAAGAAACGGAATCTGCAAACAAATTTAGAGTCAACAGGTGCTGGAAATGCTCACTAATGCTCTCGAGAAAGGCATGAATCTAAAGCCCTGTAATATGTCCCACCGGTGGATAAGTTGAGGAAAAATGTTTTGTCACATGACTGACGGAAAAGAGAATGGGCGAGTGAAAGAAAAAAAAACCCTCTCCTAACTCTCTTACCAAGCACGAAGTAACAATATTAAATAGTTATTACAGACATTTAATGTTATGTCCTTTCAGTGTTTGTATAAACATAGATCTCCACTGTTTCCTTTCTTTAACATCTGTAGTTTGCAATTATTATTCTTGGGAAAGCTAGTGAATAGTTTCCTCTTGCCCTCTCTACATTTTTTTAATTCACTGTTTTTCTTTTCTCCGTGACTAGTTGCATCACGAATGTAAGAGAGACCAATCCTCTACTATTTTCTGCATATCTAGGAGGAGAGATGGTCATGTCTTTTCCAAGTATTCTGTGCTGATGAACATTATGACACCCAGACAGTATATTCATCTATACGCCGTGATCCTTCAGGACATGGTTGATCATAATTCTTTACAATTTGATATCCTTTGTAGCCCTTAGTAAAGTTTGTCTTTTTGCTATCTCTCCTAATCCCTATTCTACCCACCATTTACACAAGTTCGTTACATAGGTTATGCCTTGTTTTCATCTGTCCCTTTTGCATTCAAAATCTCCCGTGAGTGTCAATTTTTCTGTGTTCTCTTTCCTATTATGTATCCTCGAACTATGAAAAAAAGATTTTCTTTTACGCATATTTTCAAAAGCTCACGGGTCTTGACAACAAAACAAAGTATTCGCTTTGTCACGTCAACAGTTACCAAAGTCCGTCCGAAATCGTGCGCTTGCGCAGTTCACATCATGAACATTTGAATAACATCTTAAGATTGCCAGAGATGAATTGAAAAAGAAATATTACTCTTTTATACACAGAACTTTAGGAGAGAGGTGGAGTAATGGATAGCGGCTCGGAAAGTTCGAATTCTAGTCGAATCCATTACATTCACTTACGTGCTAATACCCATGGGAAAGGTATGAATCCTAGTTTTCTTCCCCCAGCTATGGGTAACTAGCAGGACAGGCCTAGTTCTTGGATGGCAACTGGTCTACCGCAGAAACTACTGTGAGGAAAAATCTGCAGCGTCAGTCATGTATCGAAAGATACATGATTGTCTAAGCGTATGGCACATAACTGACTGACTCAGAACTTTATCCTAAGTTTTCATATTGTTTGGCGTTTAAGAGTCACGCGTTAAAAGTTCTCATAAAATATGACCTTGTTGGTTCATTCCTCTTTTGAAAAGCCTAGACATCTAGAGTGTGTAATGTTGACTGTCGAGGCTCGAGGAGATAGGCAATAGATTATATACGGGTGCCGGTATGATAGTTGCAAAGGATTCAGATATTTTGCAGAGATCAGGTCATAAAACTGACACTGTATAAAGATAACGCGGTTCTTTGGAATAGTAAGCGGTTTTTTTGAACTAGTGTAGCCGTCCTTATAAAATTACACTAAAAACCGGGCAATAAAAGGTTTTATGAACTCTATAAGCTAATGAAAATGTTCAAAGGGTGCAACTATTATCGTACTTTCTAGTTTAGACTATATCTCACGCTAGGCGAAAGAAAAACATTTAATAGTATTAATTATCCATGAAATGTGTTTGAGGGTATTTACTCACGGACTATTAATGAATACACTATTAGAGCAGGTCAATTTTAGAACCGTCGTATTGCGTTCAATGTAAAAGTTGGGATTTAACATGACAAATAAAGACACAAAGCATTTCTTCTTCCAAATCATTACCGCCTTTTGAGGATGAGAGTTTAAAAGGTTTAGGTTCAAAATCGTAGCGCTGGAATTTCATTCTGGTGATCAGTGAAAGCCTTATAGCACGGCCTTATAAAATTTATAATTTACAGAAGCTTTACCAATTTTATATGGACAAGATTCCTGGCACAAGTACATTAAATCATTGTGCTATCAAATAAGACCTTCATTTACTTCAAAGGGAAATTATACTGAACAATTTAGCTATATTATAATATATGTTATACAGTGAAGTAGTTTTACTGCGTTTTTCAATAAACAATGCAAATTTAAAACATTTTGTCTTAGAATTTGTATCTAGCACTATTATGGTATTACACACTTATCTATGTTTTTTTTTATTAATTATGATCTATTAAATAATCTAATAAGTATTATTCACGGAGTCGCCTTTTTTTAACATTTTTTACTTATCGAATACAGTAAAGAAAAAAAATGGACATATTGCTTGTGGTGATTCATAACAGTTTTTATATTTTTCCATTCAATTTATCAACAAAATATATCAACTTTATTTAAATTTATTCTTGAAATAGTAACATTCTGAAGTCATTTTGTAAGCAAAAACCTGCGAAAATTAAGTATTTCAGGACATTTTTCAGACGATATTTAAAGTTAAATGCCCAAAAATTACTAAAAGCTATGAATCTCATTTTTAGTGTCAGTACTTATCACATGAAACCCCAGCTTTCACACCAAGTGTCATGTTGATTTTCTAAAAGATGCGAAACATCAACCTGCCCTACTCTACCATGTTTTATAGAAAATTAATTTCCTTCTAAACTAAACGAGGTATTTTAGCCTTTCTGGTGAAACTTTAGACAATCAAAACAAATATTATCAGGTATTGTTTATGACAAACTCGCCACAGCATTAAAATTATATTGTATTGAAATATATGCTGCCATCAAATTATGAGCTCATCTGCTATATAAGTTTATTTAATTTCATATACGTGAAGTTGCTGAAAGGTTATTCGTCCAACTAAGAAACCTTTCCCAGCAAAAATTTGATATTTATTCAAATTTTGAGTAAACTATTTAGCATTCCTTCGTCGTTAGTATATTTTAAAAATATTATTTTTCTATTAGTGGATACCAATGTAGACTACATGATGTTACCAATAGTTTATAGTTTTAAGTGTAAAAATGTTTAATTCAGTGATGTCTCCACATGGGAAAGAACTACTCTGATTTCAAGAAAGTTATTTCTTTTCACAAACAGAACAACGGCTATAACAGATACAAGTTTGAAATTGAACAAAAACATTGTTGCTAAAGCTGCAAAATCACAAGAAATATCAGATGTACAGAAGTGATCAGGTCGATCATGTCACCGACAATACGGTCTATTGTGTTAAGTGGGGGTGGGTTAAGAAAGAGAATATTTTTAGTTTCCATTTACCCATTATAGACATTAATATATCCGTGATATACTAACACCTTAACACAACAGATGGAAAAGAATAGCTAAAAGAAAGGAATGACAAAACACGCATTGTTCTCAAAGATATTTTTGTACCCGCTACGTCATACAAGAAATTATATGAAACTCTGTGTGTGTGTGTGTGTGTGTGTGTGTGTGTGTGTGTGTGTGTGTGTGTGTGTGTGTGTGTGTGTGTGTGTGTGTGTCTCTCTCTCTCTCACTTTGTGCCACACAGAAATTATAACACACGAATAAAACAAGCAGGGTGAGAGGGCGAAAATAGTGAGGGTTATGCTTGTAATATCTCACGAAGGGAAAATGGGCAGGTCGGTGTTGTCCTCTGTGTACCCGGTGAGATTATGTCATTTCCTTTGCTCTCTTAACTGCCGTTAACAGTCATGTCGTACTTCTCTTCGGTTTACATAGTAACTGGGGTTAGTCACCCCCACGAACGTCTCGTGACCCCCATGAATTCATCTTTCTCAAAGATAGATAATCAGAAAAAAAAATCGGCTGTCAGTGTTGATAATGACGTTAAAGTAATGTATGACATTGTAATTTTAAATATATCATTATCATTTTTAATGCTTTCTTCTAGAGCAATCAACTGAAGATGATCTGTGTTCATGGACACAGTTAAAAGTTTGCGCAGGGGAATAAAGTTAAAAGATCAAAGTTTTTGAAAAGTGTGATATATTCATTTAAATAAATAAACGACAAATTCTGTCTCTCCGTTCATATGTCTGAAGCTCATCTAACTCGAGCCATATTATACCTTTTTGGAATCAGGATGATTCCGAGACTGAAAATGTGCATTTCATCTGGTACTTGAATATCCAGCATCGAGTTTTATGTAAAGATGAGGAGTGACAGTTAAAAGTTTGAATTTTAAAATAACCGAAAAAAAAATTTTTTTTTTAAATTTAATTTATATTGAGTTCAAAGCAAAAAAAAAACTGAATTTGAAAACTTATTTTAAATTCGGTTTAAAAATATCTCGAAATCTTTGTGAATTAAGAAAATCAATTTGATTTCTTCAAAATGCCAAAGATTAAGAGAGAGAGAGAGAGAGGTTTCGTGACGCGAGTTTTTAAAGTTCCACAAAATTTGCGATTTGAAGAACTCAATTTTCACCCCAAAATTGGTCTTTTGGACGGAAGTGGACTTATAGCACGAATCAGAGTTAAAGTGAAGACAGTCACGCGTAATGTTGAATTTAAATAACTTCTTTTTTCCTAGGTGTTTACTTATCTTTAGCCGGATATACATTCATATTTGGCAACAGAAATTCAATGCTGTAAATTTTGGTAATATATATCTGCTGTAAATATCTGTTTTGATTGTGCACAAGTCTTCATGACTTTCAAAACAGTTCTATAATAAATTGTAGTTCATCTTGAGATTATATATATATATATATATATATATATATATATATATAAAACAAAACATTAGTTTCTAGTTTCAATGCAATCTTCAAACCAAGTTCTACTATTCCTGTAGCGGGTTGTATATATAGCCGGTTGTGTATGTGGGCAACTAGAGGATTGGGGATGAGGGGAGAGAAAACTGGCCCGTCCCAGTTTATTTTAAGGCTAATACTGAGGGCTATTTAGGGTCATAACGTCTAGATTGCTTATTTATGTTGGTAGTGTGGCTTGAGGATGTGCAGTGTAAATATGCTAGGTTTATTTATGGCCATGACATGTATATTATACATACATACATACATACACACACACACACACGAGAGAGAGAGAGATTTATGCATGCATGATTATACTCATTTACTAGATTTGTGTATTTTTCTTTATTTTTGGAATAAATGCTAGAATTAGGTTAGAAGTTTTTATTTAGTCTTTTTGGTCATGAGGTGATTGTCGGTAACGCTACCTGCAGCCACATCGGGACCAAAAAGATTAAATGAATTGAATAATAATTGAGCTGACAAAAATGATATTAGTCATGAAATTTAATCAAACGAAGAGGGGGAGAAAAGCCAAAAATCGCGACCATTTTTTCAAGAAAATAAATTTCTCTTTCAATTAAAACTTGACATTCTCCAATCCAATGTCGTCACAATTGATTTGTAAAAATGGGACATTGAAGCATTAAGATTAGAAAGATTTTTCTATTCACAATGTCAATATTTTATTCTATTAAGCTTTTAATTTATTTAGCTAGAAACCTGTTGTCAGTTTTATAAGAAGAACGGGACTGTATTCAACAGTGTGCTTGTTTGGCTCGAACGAAAGGCCTTCATTTTGATTAATTGAAATAAACAAACCAGACAGTCTTTCTTTGTATTCTGTTATTTTCCTCCCCATGTTGCTGTGCAGATGTCGGGATATTTCTTATTGATAAGCCAAGTTTCTAAATGCAATACTTGCTGCATATTTATTTTTTATCAAGTAACATTACCTGCCGTTGTCAGCGTTTAAAAAAAAAAATAAGTAGAAAGAGATCCAAGAAATTTAATTTTTAGTTTATCAGAGGAAGAATGAGTAAGCAAAATAGAAAGTGTGAGGTGTAAAGAAGAAAAGAAGGTGAGAGTGAGAAGATTGAGAAGTGGCGGTGATAGGTAAAGGATTGAGGGAGAAAGAGAAAAATGAAAAGAAGTGAAAGAAAGACTAAAAAGAGATAGGTGTAAAAAAAAAGTGGGGAAAGGATATACGGAAAAGAACGAAAAAAAGAGATAGAGATAGGGAGTAGGAGTAATGGAAATAAGGAAGAAGGGAGGTGAAAAAAATCCAAGAAAATAAAGAAAAATAAGAATATAGGTGTTTGGATTCAGGCACTTCTGTTTAGTAAAGAAAACTTACTTTCACCAAATGAGGACAGCAAAATCCCCGTTATTCGCATGTTAGTCGCAGAACGGCAATGACGAAAATTCTCGTCATTCGCATTAGGACTTGTCTATATTCATTGTACGGGAGAAAAAAAGATAAGTATTTCTATTTCATGTGAGTCTATTCTATGTGTCGCGTCTTTACAGAACGTAGACGATCATGGTTTTCCACAATTTACTGCCATTTGGAGCTCTTCGTAAATGTTGTCTTTGTTGCTATCTCTCCTAATCCCTGTTCTGCCAACCATTTACGCAAGCTCGTTATATAGGTTACACGCTGCTTTCATTTCACCCTCAATGTCCTGTGAGTATCAAATTTTCTAAGCCATCTTTCATCATTACGTGACCTAAAAATTTCAAAAGTCTCTTTCTGATGTTAAGCATATATGTCTGGTTTCCATTTCCCTAAAACTTCGTCATTGAACACATGTTCAGTTCATTTATTGCTTCTACGTTTCCGTGCAAAGCAAATATATTATAAGATGCTGTATTTGTTTTAAAGAAAATCAAGTGGCGGCTCATCTTCTGGTTAAAATATTGCAGCCCAGATGAAGATGTAGGATTTCGAATGCTGATTTTTCTAGACAGGTTATTCTCCATTTTGAAGATGAATGTAAGAAAAAATTTTCCAACATATTCTCCTACGATTTCATTTCTTGCTCCCCACAAATTAATGTCTCTTTACCTCCCCGGCGTGTATGTGTGTGACCCATGTCCTATCTTTCACGTGTCTCACTTATTGCTGACAAGTTGCTTTCTATTTTAAGCGTTACCGTTTAAAGAATGTTAAACTGTCTAGTAAATACACTTTCTGAACAATGTCTGGCTTTAATTTCTGAAAACAAAACATTTGATGGCGTTCCATCAATGGCATATACATGACCATCAGTTATAGTAGTGGAGATGTACAAGGAAATATATAACAAAATGTCTAAGTTGCGTTTTAGTATGGAATTACATTAAAAAAAAGAAAAAAAGAAATAGAAATTTACAATTACCATCAGCAAATCAATTTTTTTTTTCTTTTTTAGGAAAAAAAAAACATCTCTTCATTTCCAGATCGGTCATTTAACTTTGGCCCATTTCAGGTTGAAAGCGATAAAATCTGTCGAATGGCTGACATAGTTGGTCATTTACCAACAATGACCTAGTTCGGTTTTGGAAACTAGGTAAAAAATGATTTCTAATGCTAGTTTCCAAGACAAGCAATCTTGGAAGATTGTGCTACTCCAATTTTTAAATCTATAGTTACCAGTGTAGAGAATTACGAGACTATCAATGGCAATCCACATATTAAATATGAAACGCGTATCCCAACACGCACTCTCCCTCTCTCTCATATAGGCGTTCAAGCCATCGGAAGAGAAACTCCGGTTACAACTAGGGCCATCCTTTCAAAAGAATTAACGTTACCAAGAGTTTTCCTGGTCCGTGTAGATAATCTGGGCGTAGGAGATTTACTGAGTAGATTGATGTTTCCCTTTAGGGTTTTTCATCTTTTATTTTTTTTATTGCTGTGGCCTTTTGAGATTTTAGCACGTTTAAAAGGTATTTTGGTCTTTTGGCAAATTCTCCGTTGGTTCCACCAACGATTTTGCTTTTTCTTATCAGTCCGGTCCTCACCGGGTGTCAGAGCTAAGCTACGCTTATAAAATCACCACGGACACATTTTTGGTATACATGTAGCAAGATATGCATGTATACATATATATATATATATATATATATATATATATATATATGTATGCATATATATATATATGTATGCATATATATATATGAATATATATGTATGCATATATATATATGCATATATATATATATATATGTATGCATGCATATATATACATATATATGCATATATATATATATGTATGCATATATATATATGCATATGTATATATACACACATATATATATACACACATGTATATGCATACAGATATATATAAATACACATGTATATGCATACAGATATGTATACACATATATATATGCATACATATATAGACACATATATATATGCATACATATATATACACACATATATATGCATACATATATATACACACATATATATGCATACATATATATACACACATATATATGCATACATATATATACACACATATATATATGCATACATATATATACACACATATATATATGCATACATATATATACACACATATATATATGCATACAAGTATAAACACATATATATGCATACATATATATACACATGTATATACATACAAGTATAAACACATATATATGCATACATATATATACACATATATATACATACAAGTATAAACACATATATATGCATACATATATATACACACATATATATGCATACATATATATACACACATATATATGCACACATATATATATACACACATATATATGCACACATACATATACACACATATTATACACACATATATATGCATACATATATGCATACATATATATATACACACATATATATATATGCATACATATATACACATATATATATGCATACATATATATATACACATATATATATGCATACATATATATACACATATATATGCATACATATAAGTATGTACACATATATATGCATACATATATACATACATAATATATACACATATATATACATACATATATACACATATATATATACACATATATGCATACATATATATACACATATATATAGCATACATATATATACACATATATATGCATACATATAAGTATGTACACATATATATGCATACATATATGTATGTACACATATATATGCATACATATATGTATGTACACATATATATGCATACATATATGTATGTACACATATATATGCATACATATATACATTACATATATAATACACATATATATACATACATATATATACACATATATATACACATATATATACACATATATATACATACATATATATATACACATATATGCATACATATATATATATACACACATATATGCATACATATATATTATATATGCATACATATTTATATATGCATACATATATATATATATATATATATACATATATATGCATACATATATATATTAACATATATATGCAATACATATATATGCTTACATATATATATATACATATATATGCATACATATATATGCATACATATATATATATACATACATATATATGCATACATATATATATATACATACTACATATATATGTAATACATATATATTACATACATACATATATATGCATACATATATATTATACATATATATGCATACATATATGCATACATATATATGATACATATATATGCATACATATATATAATATAAGCATACATATATATGCATACATATATATATATATATGCATACATATATATCATATATAAGCATACATATATGCATACATATATATATATATATATATGCATACATATATGTATACATATACATGCATACATATATATATATACATATACATGCATACATATATATATATACATATACATGCATACATATATATATATACATATACATGCATACATATATATATACATATACATGCATACATATATATATATACATATACATGCATACATATATATATATACATATACATGCATACATATTATATATACATATACATGCATACATATATATATACATGCATACATATATATATATATATATATACATGCATACATATATATATATATATAATATACATGCATACATATATATATATATATACATATACATGCATACATATATATATATATATACATATACATGCATACATATATATATATATATACATATACATGCATACATATATATATATATACATATACATGCATACAATATATATATATATACATATACATGCATACATATATATATATACATATACATGCAT